>JALPQD010000980.1:0-259611 GCA_023101885.1 Typhlomys cinereus
GATAAAATCAAAAGCCTGATAGTGGTTGTTCCAGCATGTAGAACTTTGAAATATCAAATTAATGTATAGTAGCTGTGTATGTGAAGTCAGTTCTCCTATTCTGGTTAGAAATCAGATGACTGCTTCTTCACAGTTTCTTTTTTTCTTACTCTTCAAATAAAATGAATATTTAATAATTATTAAGGTATCATTAAATTACAGAAGATAGAAAACCCAAGGAAGGAGCTGGAGAGGTGGCTCAGAGGTTAAGCCTCTGCCTCGCATGCAGAAGGTCCTGAGTTCGGATCCTAGACCCTATGTACAGACGCCAGGTGGAAGCGGGGGCGGCCTGAGTTTCTGGTCCTGGTAGGGCGGAGCCTGTGAATCCCAGGGCAGAGTAAACGAGGAGGTGGAGGCTGTCCATGGTAGTTCCCGATTTCGTCCGTGGTTCTACAAACACACATACATACACATACACACACAAATATACACACACGCACACACACACACACACAATTGAATAAATAAGAAATAATAATAAAAATGTTTAAAAAAAAAGAAAACCCAAGGAAATATTTAAAACACTCTTTGACTCTGATATAACTGACAGAATCCTAATTAAAAATTTTAACAGTATATGTTTGATCATTATTGTGATTGATCACTTATATCCTGGTATAATAATGATAATTGTGTTCCTAAGTGTGGATCAAAGAAGAATTTTGGTATTTTATCTCGGCCTTTACATCTTCATAAATATAACACAAACATTAGTATTCAATTAATAATCTACATTTATGTAAACTCATAAGATTTGACAAAGAACATTCAAATTTTATATTCTTAACATACAACCTTAGTACAAACATGAACTTCTTTTCCAACCTTCATGAGAAACATCCATAGGACATGCTGTTGTATTTTCTAAAATGGTTTAATCATGCTCCTGTTTAATAATAAATATGTAGACAGATGCTAGGTGCTAAGCATTAGTGCTGGTACAGTTCGTGTTTCATGTTTCCTCATGTATTATCTTATTCAATGTTCAATACAATCTCAGACATGTATCCATTGCGACCTGATACATGTCTGAAATGGGCTCTCTTACTTTGTACAGTGTTCCTGAGATACTCTGGGTAAAATTAGTAGCATGGAATCCCTTATTAGAAACATGAGAACATCTGTTTTGCAATCAAAATCATTCTGTCCGTGGCTGGGAAGGTGTTCCTTGGTTAAGAGCTCTGTCTTGTGCAAGTGTGAGGAACTGGGATCAGATTCCTGTCATCTCTTAAAAGAAATTATTGGACCCACCTAAAAAACAAAACAAAACAAAGCAGCAAGTTCTAGGTTCAGTGAGAGACTCTGTCTGGAGAGAATAAGGCAAAAAGTGATAGGGGAGGACACCCAACTGTATCCTGTGACTTTCAAGCTGCCCGTACACACGTGCACACATCTAAATACACCCCCCACATACACACATACAAATCCTTTTTATCTTTGCTGAATTGACTGATTTTTTTTCATTTTAACTTTAATTTTCTTCCAGTATAATAGGAATTGAGCATCCACCTTCGTGTAGTAAACTTACCACCTTCCAAACTTTGATACCTGCTTGCTTGACTTGGGCGGTTTGGTTCTATATGGGATGACTTAAAATCATAAGTAGAGTAGACTCAAAAGAAGACATGTAAGAGGTTTCGACCCTGGCAGACGGATTCCACTTCTCCTCAAAAGCCCTGAACTCTTTGGTGAGGTAGTCTGAGTACTTTCGATAGATTTCTTTTCTCTATGCTAAGAGGCTGGTTAATGGGGCACCTGCTAGGAACATTTAGTCCATCTGAGCATGGCGGGCAACGTTGGCTGCAATGATTATATTTTTAACTAAAGAGGGGTCAGATGGACTGCTTTGAAATATGACAGTTATTAAGCATGTACCCACACAAACCCCCCAGGGATGTTAAGATCTGACAGGCTTTTACTTTTAAGTATCTGATTTTTAACAGATCCAGGACCGAAATATACTCTTGGCTTTTTCCCTCAGTAGAATCACTTGAATATTGAATGTTTTATCCTCAGTACATGGCATACCAGAATAGAAACACACTCAGTAATCCTAACCACTTATTCTACATAAACTTTTAAGTAATAGTATAGAAAATATTTGTGTCCTATTTTTGTTTATTGGCAATGTTGTGATATATTCTGCATTCTTTCTTGCGACTCTGCGTATTGACTGTCATATATGACTTTCTCTGAACTGAGCATATGTCGTTTGTTATGGATACCTAATTTTAACATAACACCAGTCACTTAAGGTCTTCTTAAGTGTGAGATCTCCTTACAGCTGAACAGGTGAAGAGATAAAAGACTTGAAGTCAATTTTGAGACCATTTTTTTAAGGACCATTTTTGTGCTCCTTGATCCCGACTACATCAAGGCCTCAATATGGTAGAATAATTCCAGCAAAGATCTGTTAACAGCTGCATAGAATTCATCTAGGGTAACTCTTTTCAATTTTGTAGATGAAGAAAGATAGTCACAACTTTCCCAAGGACTTTAATGGAAAGTCAGAACTTCTTAAGAGAGGCCAAGAAATTTTTGCTTCACAGAAATATCCAGGTCCTGTTAAAAACACAAACAAGCAAATAATTGATAAAGCAAAGGCAAAAAATTAAAAATAAGTGGAACGCAAATGTAGGAAAAGGTAAAAAAGAATAAAACATTACAATTATAATGGGATAACACCTTGTGTAGTTAGTGTTAGTAAGGGTTCTCCAACATTCTGGCTTTCTGTGTAGTTTTGTGCAGTTCATGATGAATCTCCCATATCCCACCTATTTTGTGTAATTTTTCATGTAGTTGGTATTTGTAATGTGTCTTCACTACTCCAGCTGTATCATGTAATTCCTTGCTCCACTAAATATCTATTGCTTTTATTTAACATCTGTGTTACTGGACTATCAGTAGACGAAGAGTTTCAGAGTTTTGTACTTGCATCTCAAGAAGCAATGAACATTTTATATGTGTAACAGTTGGACACCCATGTTTAGATGCTGATGAGACACAGAGGGCTGGGAAAAACATGCCCAGGACATAGCCTGTGCAAAAGCTCTCCAGTGCAAAGAATATATAGTGGCATGAATGGACATGTTCCAGAACATGTGAATGTCAGAGAGCAATGTAGAGGACAGGGAAGGATTGAATGTTAAGGATGCCTCACAGATATAAATGTAATAAATACGTTGTCTGAATACTGCTCCTTGTCCTATGAAAAACATACTTCAGGAGGAATAATTCCTTTTCTTTCTTTTTCCTTCTTTCTTTCTTTCTTTCTTTCTTTCTTTTCTTTCTTTCTTTCTTCTTTTTCTTTCTTTCTTCTCTTCTTTCTTCTTTCTTTCTTTTCTTTCTCTTTCTTCCTCTCTCTCTTCTTCCCTTCGTTCCCTCTGTCTCTTTTTCTTCTTTTCTTTTTTTCTTCTTTCTCCTTTCTTTTCTTTTTGTTCTTTCTTTTCTTTCTTTCTTTCTTTCTTTCTCTTTTCTTCTCTTTTCTTTTCTCTTTCTTTCTTCTTTCTTTCTTCTTTTCTTCTTTCTTTCTTTTCTCTTTCTTTCTTCTTCTCTTCTCTCCTCTCTCTCTCTTTTTTTCTTTCTTTCTCTCTCTTCGCTCTCCCTCCTCCCTCCTCCCTCCCTCCCTCCCTCTCGTCCTCCCCTCCTCCCTGCCTCCGTCCTTCCTTTCCTCCTTCCGTCTTTCCTTTCCTTCCTTCCTTTCCCTTCTTTCTTTCCTTTTTTTGAGAAAGGTTTCATCAGTATCCCAAGCAATCCTCAAATTTTGTAGTCCTCCTGCTTCTGCTTTCTGAAAACTGTGATTGCAGGCATGAGCCAATGGGCCTAGCTGACGCGGGGTAATTGTCTGGATAAAAGGTTTTTTTTGCCTCCTGGTTCCAAAGACTGGAAGGTCTAAAATTAGACTTGCCTGTAGTCAGCTATGTCATATGAAGAAATTAATGCAAATGAAAACTGTTGGTAAGGATGGAACATATGAGTGAGAGAACCAAGCATGGGTGCATATTTACACCTTAAATCCTGCCCCATCATTAGCGAACCTTGGTGGTCACTCCTGCAAGAACAGTGTGTTGATCTCTTCAGTGCTCCTCTCACATCTTGACACTTCAGTTGTGGGGACTGATGCTCAATCTGAGATTATTTTTCCTTTGCTTTTGTTTGTTGTGTTTGTTTGTTTGCTACGAGTGTTTGCTCTTTAGCTGAAGCTGGGCTGGAACATATGATGTAGCACAGGTTGTCCTGATACTCAGAGTAACAATTTCTACCTCAACCTGACAAGTGCTAGGATTGCAGACGTGAGCCACTGCAGTTTTAACCTCGGATGTGATGGAGGTACATTCACATTTTCAGGCCAGTTGAAGTTATTTGTCCTTTTTTCTGTGACTAATGGACAGTCAGTGAAGTGTCTTCCATATATGAGGAATGGAAGATACGATCACAGCAGATGGAGAGGGAAGTGGGTTGAACACAATGAGGTGTTCCTTCTTGAGAGGTGAAGTGGTGAGGGGGAGACATGTGAAATAGACACACATACATGAAATATGTCAAGTAGTTTAGATTGCATGGTGGACACGTTGCAGGGAAAGTGGGCAGGACTTGTTCTCCAACATACAGAATTACATTTACGGTGATGACTTTCATTGTCAGCTAGAAGTGGACACTGGGCTGTAGGGTAGATTGTGACAGGAAATGAAATGTTTATAGTTGCATGATAATTTTGGTATCTCTTGAAATTATTCAGAGAGAGATGCCTGGAACGAACTGGTGGTGTGAATTTAGAACTCAGAAAAGTTAGTTAAAAGAGCAGAAGAATAGAAGTCACAGAAATGTGACTTTACGTTATTTAAAGTTGAACTAATAGCAGCAGAATCAGGGGTTTGAGTTTAGAAAGATAGTGTAAATTATTGTTAAAAAAAGAGATTTTTAAATCTTAGATTACCTTCATCCCATTTCAAATCTCATTATCTCTTTTGCAAATTACCTCATTTGTTTTCAGGAAGTTATCAGTCATGTTATTTTAAGAGCGTCAAAGTAAATAATTGAAGTTTCTACTTACTTTTTATTTTTGCTTTCTAGCCCTTTTCTTGACCTTGTTGTCTGATTCCATACATTCCAGCCTGCTCAATGGATTTGTAATAAACTATAAAAACAAAGCTGTCATTTATAAAATCATGTAAAAATGTTATACTTGTAACAAATGTTTTTAATATTGCTATATACAGAGGGAACTCTGGGTCCATAGAAGGGGCCAGAGAGGAGGGTAGGAAGGAATAGAATGGATTGATGAAGGGAAGGGAGGGCCGTGGGAGGAAGGGGAGATCGAGGGAAGCCCAGGGATAAGTACTCAATATTCTTTGTAAACCTAAAGAATATTTCTATATAATAAAATGAAAAGGACAAAGGAAAATTATTTATCAAATTTTGGTAGAGGTCTTTTCTGGTTATTTGCTTTTAAATCACTTATTTATTTACTTTTTAAAAACTCTGTGTGTATGTGTTGCGTTTAAGCATGTGTCAAAGAGAGCCTGTGTAGGTCAGGGCACAACTTGTAGAAGTTGGTTCTCTTCTTACAAAACGTGGATTCTGGGGATCACAGATCCTTAGACTTGGCAGCAAGTAGTTTTACTTACTGAGTCAACTTTTCTGAACCCCGTTTTTTATTATTAAATTTTCACACAAAATGATGGGCTTCATTGTTTCATTTGTTTTGTGCATTCATGAAATTATTCTTTGTTCTAATCACTCACTCCCTTTCTTAGGCAGTGATCTTAATTAAGAAAGGGAGAGTGTGCCTTCATATGGCTTAATGAAGCGTAATTGCTGGTCTTTAGGATTTCACAAAATTCATTCTTTTACTTTCATGTGAAAGATGGATTTGACACTTAGAGAATTATAAAATGTTCAGTTCGTATTCTTAAACCTATTAGTGTACCCAATATATTACTGTATTAGCAAGTTATAGAGAAATATTCATTCCCTATTGATAGGTTTCTAGTGACCATGATTTATTCATCTGGGAAGGTTTAAAAATATGATAAATTTCTTTATGTGCTGTGAAATGCACTGTGATGTTGCATTTCTGTTTGTGTTTAGGAATTTGTTTCCTATATGGTGTTGTGAAGTCTACTCCAATTTTAAAATTTTCTTTCTAATAATAAAGTTAAAATTGGAAAAAATAAAAAACAAATATAATGATAAATTCTTTTGTAATTTCTTTGGAAATTTTTCTTTCTTTTTAAAGTAGAGCTGACCATTAAGATTTTTTTACATAAAACAATAGCAACACAAGTACAAATAAAGAAAAGCCTTAGTTACCTAAAATCCAATATATTCATAATAAAGTAGAGTTAATCTTGAGATGAATAGCATGTTCTGTGGTATTTGCTGCTTCAATAAATTCAGTTTGTTTACAATAACATGTAAAGAAACATCATTTTTATGATTTTACAAAATTGTTGACTATTGATATTACTAGGAGAACTTTTTGTTATGAATTAGTGAATTTTTTCTTATGGCATATGTTATACAAATAGCTTATTCAGAGTTCACTTGTGATCCATTTATATTAAATTATAACATAGGTATGACTTTACATGTAATTTCTTAGCAGGATTGTAGCTCATTGGCAGAGTGTTTGCTTAGCTTGCAATGATTCTTAAGAGTTGGTCATTAGCGGGCTGGAGAGGTGGTTCAGAGTTAAGCTTCTTGCCTTGCAGGCGGAAGGTCCTGAGTTTGGATCCTAGACCCCACATATAGACGCCGGGCGGAAGTGGGGGCTGGCCTGCGTTCCGGTCCTTGTAGGGCGGAGCCTGTGAATCCCGGGGCAGAGTAAACAAGGAGGAGGTGGAGGCATCCGTGGTGGTTCCTGAATTCGTCCTTGGTTCTACACACACACACACACACACACACACACACACACACACACATACATACATACATACATACATACACACACACACGCATACACGCACAATTGAATAAAATAATAAATAATAAAAAATTAAAGAAAAGATTAAAAAAAAGCCTTGGTCATTAGCACCATCAGCAAATAAAGTGTGGTCCAAAACCTTTACTATCAATAAAAATTCTATTTTTTAAATATTTATTTAGACAGAGAGAGAGAGAGAGAGAGAGAGAGAGAGAATACGTGGCCATGAAGTCTGGTTGGATTTCAGAGGACAACTTTCAGAAATCAGTTCTTTTTTTTCATTTTCTTTCACCCATGTGGGCTTTCAGGGATCACACTGTGGGTTTCCAGGTTTGCCAGCAGATACCCTCTGCACGGAGCTATCCACCATCCCTAAAATTGTATTATTAACTTTTGGTTGTTCATGTATTTAAAAAAACATACACTTTTTAAAATGGGAAACTTAGCTATCTTTATCAGAGTTCCTAGACATAAAAAGTGATAGTTTTCCTTTAGCTTTTGTTGTTGTCAAGCTTGAGTATTTTTAAAGTGAAATTGATACTTCTGTTATGTTGAATCCTAATATTGCAAAATATACATTTTAGAATTTAAGTTAAGCTAACACAAATTATTCTGTACATGTTTATTTTAAATTTCCAATGATCCATTGGTTCATTTTACCAGAGAAATTTAAGCAAACCAATACTTTAATCATTCACCCACACTCATTCCATCCCATACAATTCTGTTTTATGTTTTTATCTCTTAGGTCTCATGTCTGTAACATGTAGCAGAGAATTATCAGTTGTTTTGATTCTTTGTACATTAAACTTGTACTTTTGTAATTCTGTATGTTAAGGTGATTTGTACTCAGTAGCAGCTAATCCCATGTTTGTTACAAAGTTTAATTTATAGAGAAAATCCTTAGATTTAAAGAGAATTACTGAGCATTAAAGAATGATTAATTAATTAGGATAACATAAATAATATATATATGAATGAATTCTAGCTAAACTGTACATATGTATATGATCGTCTATCATATATCTATTTAATGTCATCTATTATCTATCATCTGTTTTCTGTTATCTATTGATCATATATTAATGTATTATCTATTTTTATCTATCAATCTATATCTATCACTATCTGTTATTAGTTATGCATCTATTATCTGTTATCTATCTATCTGTGTGTCTATCTATCTATCATCTATCTAATATACTTTCTCACCCATCTCTTAGCCAAGAAAAGAATGAAATGTCAGCAAAGGGGATGACCTTATAAAATGCTAGAACATTCCTGCACTAAGCCTGGATTCAGAGATCAAGATTTATGGGATGGATCTGGCTTTCATGGTTATAGCTTCTATATTTGTGTAGTTGTGTGGTGTAAATCTTATGATTTCTTGGGTTTCTGTTGGCTTAGAATATTAACCTGGTACTTAAGACAATGGAAACTAGAGTTTGCTATTTTGTTTTTATCAGTAGGGATGCTATAAGATGTTAGGGGCATCAGGGAAAAGTTGACATTTTATTCATTCCTTGATGAATTGGGCAAAGGGGCAGGTGGGGGCTGGTCCAGAGGCTCAAATCCCGTTCAACACCCCCCGCACCCTGTGTGTCTCTTGTTCTGTCTCATGAGGAGACTTACTTGGAAGGAACCCCCGATAACCTTCTTAGTTCAAGGTTATCTTTTATCTGATTTCTCTCTTCCTGGAGAACTGCAGGCTGAAAGGCATTAAAATATCTATTTTCTTAGTGGTTTCCTTTTCTAGATTTGAATAATTCACTTGATTCTTCTTAGAGACTTAGAAGAAAATGCCAATGTTAGCGCCTTTTAGTTTAAACTTGAGAAATAAACACATTTTTAGTGTAAGTAGCAAAGACTTATGTCTTTCAATGTGATTATTTTTTAAAACTCTATATAAACTATTTTCAATTGTCTTGTATAGTATGGGGGAGATGATTGAAATATGAGCTTCCAGTTTTTCTTCTCTCTTTCCATTTCTTTATTTGTGAAAATATAACTATTTTCTAAATTGACCCAATATGCCAATGATCTGTTCAGTTTGTATACTGGAATTTACCTGCATTGAATCTATTTTTTCTTGTTTATTTTATGTTTCATGTTTATTTTAGTCACCTTTTGCAACATGCCAACAGCAGACATCAAACGGGCATGGGTTCATACTATACTGTTTGTATGAGCTGGTCCAAGTAACCTACTGGGTCTTTTTAGACTTTTCTGTGACCCTGCAGTTCTGTGGTTCTACGATTTTGATTCATTAGTGAAACCTAAAAGACTGTCATTTTCATACTTGAGAAAGAGTTGTGATTGAGCTGTCAACCTGTATTCAAAATAAACTTGCTTATTCTGATGATTAGAAAAGCTATGTACTTCATCTATAACAAAGACAGCAGTGAGTGGCATATCATTTAATGATTAATCATTACAGAGTCTAGATACTAAAATTATATTTTAAACATGTGTGAGATAGGCATGAACAAAATATTCGCTTGCTTTATTTCTTTTCAAAAGGGAGATTTCTGGGGCTTGAGGTGGCTCAGGGGTTAAGCCTCTGCCTTGTAGGCAGAAGGTCCTGAGTTCGGATACTGACCGCCCGTATAGACGCCGGGCAGAAGCGGGGGCGGCCTGCGTTTCTGGTCCTGGTAGGGCGGAGCCTGTGAATCCCGGGACAGAGTAAACAAGGAGGAGGTGGAGGCGGTCCATGGTGGTTCCCGAATTCACCCACGGTTCTACACACACACATACATACATACACACATGTGCACACATGCACACACGCACAATTGAATAAATAATAAAAAAAATTTAAAAAAGAAAGACATTTAAAAAAAAATAGGGAGATTTCCCCTGTATTCTGTGAGAGCAATCACAAGCATTAAGCATTAAGGTTTGGAATCAGCTGCATTGTTTTGTTTGTTATTACTATACAAAAGTTATGTATTTGCAGTAAATTTAGTGACTAATGAAGTGGATGGTTGATTACATGCCATGTGTAAAAATATATTTCCATGGCGAAGGGAAGTTTTCAGCATGATATTGACTAAGGAAATTTGTATCAACATGTGTGTGTTATTCTCTTTCAAAAGAATGTTAATTAGTCTAAATAGGAAAATATTTAAAAATAAGCAATTAAGCTAATGAATATTCTTTGTGTGCTACTTATTGAAAGAATGTAAATATGATGGAGAGTACCTAAGTGTGCTTATTATCAGAGGCCAGTGTACTGCTAATTAGCGATGTTGCAAAGAGCACAATTATTCTGGTGAATTAATTCCATTTCCCTGGTTTGATGCTTCCTTGTTAGTATGCCAGGACCTGGATGAGTAGCTCCAGTCCTCAAACTGGAAATCCCCACCCCCTGCCCTGGGTCCTTGCTCAGTTTCTTCTATACAGTCTCTTCTGTTCCCTAACTACCCCCTCTCCTTATCATTTTATTGTTTCAATTAACATTTGAACTTACCTCGGTGGGTTTTTTTTATTCAGTTTTCTTGGCCAAATTTTTGATCTGTGAAATCTCTGCTAGTCTTTCCATGTGGATGTTGATCATGGTGTCTTCCAGAGGACCCTTGAGGTGCCTGCGCTCACAAATCAGTCACAAATCAGGGGTGCTACTGCTAGGCTTGTCTTCTGGAGAACGTGGCACTGTGATTGAGCACTTTCTCTGAGTCCTCTTCTCTCCCCCAGCCACCCTGTTCAGGTTTGAGTCATAGTTTTCTAAGTAATCCAGGTTCGTCTACTTTGTTTTCTAAAACTAAAACTATATACAAGACAGAGTACTTGAAGTCCAGTCTTAATCCTCCCCCACCATATGCCATTTGACATAGGTGGACAAATTATTTCCATCTTCTTATTTCTAAAGGCCTCACTTATCTTCTTGTTTCTGTCTCATTGAATGCATCAAAAACTCCATCATTTATATAACTTTATGTACAATTCTTAAATATGAACAAATGCAAGGAAATGAGAATGTCTTCAGTCATGATGCTAGGTATCGAATGCAATGTTCATGAAAATTATGTATTGTTTCTGGGAGAAACAGTTATTTACAATAGTATTAATGCTATGTTTTAATCACGTGTCAGAAGGAAATACTTTATAGAAATCTAATGATAACAGATATTCACTCTGACTTATTTACTTTGCTTCTTTAGTACCTTATTAAAATATATAGCAGAAATAATGTTAACTATCAGAGTCTCACAGAGCTTACTAAACACAATTGTATGCCCCACTTTATTTGTGATGTCATATCTTCAAGACGTTTGTAGTAATATACAGTAATATACAAGTTATAGTATGTTGTAGTCTGTGACACAACTATTTTTTGTTATCCTAACACATTTCCTGTATTTTCTTATTTGGTATTACAAAGAGTTATTTTGTCATCCTATTTCTTACTGATTCACTTTCCCCCGTTCCTCTGGACAAAGAAATTTGATCAGAACATGCATGGCTTGTTACTGAAAAGAAGAGGTCAAGGTACATTCTTAACAGTGAGATGCTTCACAATGGGAAGGTAGGTAATGTCTTTAGAGTTAAACCAAAGTCAGAAAACCCCACACAGGACAGTAGGAAAAGAGGCATGAAATGGATAAAATCTAGCTTCGCTCTTTTTTTAAGACTTTGACCCTGTAACTTTCCTCTCAGCCCCATAAGCAATAGACCAGTTTTCTGTACCATTCTAGGGGTTGATCCTATCAGTTAAGACAACTCGCATTGGCTCTTGCTATTCACAAGTCATAGACATTTGTAGTAGATGTCTCTACTAGCATCATCATGTAGATGTCTTTCCTCTTGCTGCTTCATGATCCATTCCTTTCTTATAATTCTATTCTAGGTCCTTTCTTTTCACTTTTTTTCTTCTCTATCCTACATCCTTTCCTTTTTCTTAGATCTCAGGGATCTAAGAGTTCATCCACTCATTCCACAAGCCCATCAAGGTGACCTATGTTGACTTATTTGCATGTTATATTCACCATGCCTCAAAGACAATTACTTAACGAGCTAGTAAGGCTATTTACTTTTAGCTGGATTGCCAGTTTGCCATGCTGTTCCTGAGCAAGCCAGTCATAGTCTAACTGGTCCTTCTCAGTTTCCGATTTTATGCATTTACACTTCACTTAGCAAACACTTAGCATTCTTCTGGGACACGATCTGCTTAAACAGCCACCCTTGTATTTTTCCTACAAGACCTGTTTTTGTTCATGCCTCACTCCTGAAGCTTTCCCAGTCTGCTCCCCCACCCCCAGTCCCGCAGCGTAGACTTTACTTTTCTCCTACACGTGTCTTTCTTATGTTTGCATTCAGTGCTCTGGGTTAACACTATGCCTTTCTGTTCTGAGGAGACAAGGGGCTTCCTCAGAGGAGAAATCTTCATAACTCTTCTTATGTAAGAAATTTCTGTTTCCACACATATGCTATATTGAATGGTTGATGCTGATTAATAATGAATACATGCACAACATAGGGTGGATGAGACAGGCGGAGAACATTGCTGGTAAGTAAAAAAAATGATGCAGGTTTAAACAGAAGAGCAACATGAAAGTTCTGAGATTTTTATATGTTTTATTCATAAACCTTTAATGTTTTAGGTGAAGACAAGGATATATTTTTATTTTTATTGCTACCATTCAGTATTTTAGGCAGTTAGCTTGCAAAGGGAAAGGGTTTATTTAGTTCACAGATCTGGGTGTTTCAATTCAATATCAGGCTTCATATGACTTTGGACCTCCAGGGTAGTGAATATCCTTAGAAGGACACTGTCTCACACAACTGGAAGCTGAAATGGTCTGAGGGTCCAGAATGGGATGCCCTAAGGACCTCTTAGTAGTGCCCACCTCTTGAATATCCATAGTACCTTTCAATCAAGCCATGTTGGGGACCAAGACTTTCATGTACAAAGCTTAAGGACACTGTCCATTTTAAAACCATAGCCATTTAGCCTTCTATTAAAAAAAATAAAAAATAAAACCGTAGCCAATGATGGTTCATTCTTTCATTTGACATACTAAGCATTGCTATGGGAATTATTCATTGATATGTTAGTGTTTTTATTTTATTCGTGTTTGTGGTTGACAGGAAAATATTAGAAAGAAAGCTTAAAGCACAACAAAAAGCTTATAAAGATAAGATATGTCTGAGGCTATGTCTAGTTTTATGAGGTTTTTCTATTTTTTCTTCCATTTTCATGTGTATATACATGGACCGTACACATTGCATGAGCAGGAATGCTTGTGGAGGCTTAAGGTTGATGTCAGATGTCATTCTTAATTGTTCCTACAACTGTTCTTTTAGACGGTGTCTACTCAACCCAGAATTTGCTGATGGGACTAGTCTTTCTAGCAGCTTGTTCTGTGGATTCTCAGTCTCTACTTTCCAAGGCTGTAATTCCAGGTTAGATTATGCTCACCTGATATTTTATGTGGCTCTGAAAGGTCTGAACTCTGGTCTTTTTGTCTGCATAGCAAGCTTTTTAGGTACTGAGATGTCTCCTCAGGCCATTAGGATGCTTTTTCAAAAAGTTGTTTATGAGTAGTGTATGTTCTATAAATTCTATTATGATGACCACTAAGGTTGCACGTATGGGGAGTCTGAATTGTGTTTGAATCACTCTATACTGCATCCATCAAGTTTCAAAGGTTAAATGCAGAGAAGTAGCATTAAATAGAAGGCCCAGAGAGCTACGAGGGATGGACTTACACTCTTCTAGAAGTGTTCCACAGAATTCCAGAAACAGGACAGCTGATACTAACTGCTTCCTCTAGCCCTTGTATCCCAAGAGAAGCATCTTTGCATTTTCTCTGTGGAAATACATTATTACATTGAATAACATATATCATTAAATGTAACTTAATGTGATTTTCAACTTTATGCTGATGATACAGTGCTTCAAATGTATGAGTCGGATAATATTTCTTTGGAATAGCATTGGTTTAGGATGAGGAAATCTAGACATTCAAGACAATGAAGGAATTTAGCATGAGGAAAAAGGAGCAAGTCCTAACACATGCTTCAGCAGAGTGAGAGACAGGGAGAAAGGAAAAGTGTAAAGCATGAAACCATGGCAGTGTGCACAGCTGAGGCTGCAGAAGATCAAAGGAACTATTTACAGGGCTAGTAGGTGAAAAAAAAACAAAACATTTACTCAGCACAGAATAAGTTTGTAACTTCATAGTACTTAGTGTTTGTAGCTGGAGAGAGAATCTGGTGGAGTGCCTGCCATGCAACTGTGAAGACCTGAGTTCAGTCCCCAGAACATTTTTTGAGAGCCTGGGGCGCTTACTTGGCCCTGGGAGGCAGAGGGGCAGATCAGCTGGGCTTGTGGCCAGCCACTCTAACCTACTCAGACTATTACAACTCTTAGGTTCCAAGTGATGGTTCTCATCTTCAAAAGTAATTAAAATAATGATGGTGTGAAGACACTCTCAGGATGTTATCCTGCCTGTCATTAATTCCCAACTGATTACATTGCATTGGAAATCTTGAAGCTATTCTTCAGAAATAGAGGCATTTAAAGAAATTATGAACACTGAGTTTAGAATTGTGCTAAGGACATGTTTAGCATGTCCTTTTTAGAAGATTTTTTTAAACTTCAAAACATTGTATGATTAGCATTTTAAAAATAACCTAAAACATTTCATTTTGTTAAGCAAATTTCAATGGTGTCATATTATTAAAAATGATAATTGTTTTCCCAGTAGCTATAACTATTATATCCTATACCCTCTTAATTGTGCTGCTATTTCATATTTTTTAACTCAGTGTTCAAACTACAGCAGAAAATTATTTTTCCATTAGGACTTTTTTAAGAAACATTGATTTTTTTTCATAGTTACCCCATAATTCCATGGCAGATTTTGGACATTTGCATCTTACAATTCCTTAGCTTCTCTCTCTAAATACTTGACATGCTGTAGCTGAGTTACAGTACAGTGGACATCATTATCCAATCATTTATTATTCATTCAAAAAATTGTCATCTAGGAAGTGTGCTAAAGGTTGTGGGAATGATAATAAAGGAACATATAGCACCCTTTATGCTGAAAGCAAATTGTAATGGAGAGGATTTTTGTTATTTTAAGAATTTCTTTTAAACAGTAAAGCCACTGTTGGATGATTCCTTCAAGTAATTTTCACAATTAAACTTTTTTTCCTTACTTGTATAAGGGCTTAGAATGGGAGAGGCATGTTTCGAACATTTGATATTGGTTTGCAGATACGGCATCACTAGCATGGGTGGCATTTGCCTATTTCCCAAAATACATGCATGCATTCTAGTGTTAAATAGTAAAATGAGAAGACCTTTGTGATCATTGCCCAGAAAGAATTTTTATTTTTTTCTATCAAAAGTGCAAAAGGGGGGCTGGAGAGGTGGCTCAGGGGTTAAGCCTCTGCCTTGTAGGCAGAAGGTCCTGAGTTCGGATCCCAGATCCCACGTATAGACGCCAGGCAGAAGCGGGGGCAGCCTGCGCTTCTGGTCCTGGTAGGGCGGAGCCTGTGAATCCCGGGGCAGAAGGAGGTGGAGGCGTCCATGGTGGTTCTACACACACACACATGCGCGTGCACATACACACACACACACACACACACACACACACACACAACACACCCAATTGAATAAATAATAAAAAAAATTTTAAAAAAGTGCAAAAGGGATGATGGATTCAGACTACTTATTTCTACCACAAGGTAGAATACAGATTGAGTAGCTAAAAGAGGCAATGATGAAGTTTTATAGGGAAGTCAGAGGAGGTGAGAAATATCTGGGTAATCCAGGGAAATCTGACTGGACTGGATCCATGAGAAGTTTTCTCAGGGAACTATGGTTGGCATACAGACATGCGGAGATGTTGAAACTATTCACTGGTAGTGGAAGGGAAACACGGAAATACAAAAGTCTCAGAATTTGATAACAGTATCAGGGTGAGGTCAGTTGAGTCCAAGCATCCAGCATTCATATTGAATGGGAGTGACTGTCCCATGCAGAGCATATATCCACTTTGTTCGTTTACATGGGTGCCTTTGTACCTGCCCCACTGTCAGGCATGTGGAGAAACTCATGCTAATGCAGTGACATGCTGCAGTAACTTGGATATCTAAAAGAAAAGTTCAAGCCCTTTTAAAATCATCAAATGCTATAATGTGTTCATGGAAGTGGGGGAAATCCAGTTTCTGCATCACAGCAAAGCCACTTTTCCGGGCTCTGCTGGTGTGTAAGGAGAGGTGCTTCTACTTCCCGGAGAAGGTTGAGCTGTCATCAAGTCAAACATGGACTTAAAATAATGCTGTCAAAGCAGCGGCTGCCACCCTGTGATTGATGATGATGATGATGGGTGATGATAGTTTTGAAGTCAGGTTTGCAGAGGAAATTGCTATTTTTCTACTTGAGCTGAATCAGAGTCTGGATTTGGAAATTTTTGTCACATTATGTATCTTTTTTGATTAAAAAGTAATTGCTGAGGACCATGTTATCTATGATAAAATGGTTCTGAAGCTGGTCTGCAGGGCAAGTGACTCTGAGTTTCTTATGCCACGTGAGTGATGGCACTAAGTTGAGCTTCAAATGTCGTCTCAAGATGAGTTCCGTCTCAGGGAACAAAAGTGACCCATGCCTTGTCAGCAAAGTGGCAGAAAGCATGGTCATGGCTGGGATGTGAGTTGCCTTCCACAGGCTCCTGTGTTTGTATCTTTAGTAGATGTTAATGTTTGAGAAGGTTGTACTACCTTTAGGAGGGGGAGCCTTGCTGGAAGAAGTGATGTCACTTCTTGAAGGTTTTTTTTTTTTTTGCCTTTATGTTTTGGTAGCCCTGCCCTGCTTCTGCTCCTAATCTGCTCTTGCAGTCCACTGCTTGTTCTGTCCAACTTCCACGATGATGGACATAATCTAAATGACCTCAGCTTCTGCCAGCTGTACGTCTTTTCTACCATAATGGACAGTAACTCCTCTGGAACTGTAAGCCAAACACATCTCCATTTCTCGTCTTAAGTCGCTTGAGTCTGCATGTAGCTGTGGCAGCAGGGTGTTTAGAATATGTGATGGCAATAGAGGCATATTAAAGTTTTCAAAGCATATCTTACGTGTTGCCATTTAATCCTTTCTGGAAATTCCCTTGACTTTCATCTGTGCCCTTTCTTTACATTTCTCTTTACCCCACATATCTACACAGATCATATCTGTGTAGTTTCAGGAGTTAGCTTCACAATTAAGGGTTGAGCTGTTATGCACACCTATGGCTATTGGTTATCGTTGTCCTTAAGTCAAACCACTGAAGAAATCTTTAAGTGATCATATAATTGGTGTGGCAAGACCCAGCTGGTAGTAGATGGGACTATTCCTTGATCAGCGTGGATAATGATAGATCTGACTGGAGTTTCTCCAACTGGTAAGTAACAAGTTAGAATGGATGTTTTGGTCTTTGTCTCCCTTTCTACTATTCCTGTGGATGTGGGAGAGCCAGTTCCCTTGGTCCCTGATGGTAACTCTCCTACTATAAGAGGCTGTAACCTCAAATCATGAGCTGGAATAAGAGCCCCCTTGATCACCTAAATTGATGTAAGACATCTACAGGAAAGTCATCCCCCACCCCGACGTGTGACAATATGCGTTTTCTTCATGCTAACCTGGGAGCAGTAAGAGCAGAGATTGTTATGTTCAGTGTTGTCAGCCGCAGCTATACAATTCCTTTATTCACAACACATAGCCAACTAGTTACCTAGAAATCATTAGCTGTATGGATGAATCTTAAATTTTATACATGGAGGATGTATAAAATACTCAGGATCTGAAAAGAACAGGTGTTGTGGTTGATTTACCCAGAATGCTTTACTTTGTGATGCATAAATAACACAAAGGACCTACAGCCATGGTTAAAGGAAGTGGATGCCCAGGGGCGAACCTTAAGGTGGCTCAGTTTTATAAGTGACTGTATTGGAGAATGCAGGAAGCATTCTTTGGGCACACCGCTAGTGACTGCAGTTGCCCACAGGTGCACTGAATGAGCTGCTTTTAACGAGGGTTAGAAAGAGCCATTTTCAGGAATGAAAGGAAACATAAACTGATCCCCCAAAATATATTTTTAAAGGCCAATAATATTATCCACTGGGTAAACAAGATCCATCAAAGTTCCACAAGCCTTCCGTGAGCCACTTCCTTAGCAAATACGTTTTTGACTTTGGCCATTCATCATATCTGGAAGTTTGGATCATAAGCTTGAGCAGTCTCTTATGTTCACATTGAAATCGACCACTTGGTGGACTTGTAAACGGAAAAGCCTATTAACGTAGCAGGACAAATGTGTGTGCTCTTGACCACATAAAATCGCGTATCGTGGCATGTTTATGTGAGTGTTGGCTTGTAGCTGTAAAACTCGACTTCACTTTGGGAAGAATTTTTTTCTTCTTTTTGAGCAGAAATAGGTTATGAATGGAAAGGAGATCTTATAACAGAAGCTCTCCATGTGCAAAGGTTGTTAATTCTGGTGACTAAGTTACGCTGAAAACATCACATGGATCCGCTGTCCGAGAGATTCCAGCTTATGGGGAATTGCTGATACTGACTGCTGTTATTCAGAGGGCCTGGTGAGCAAATATATTTTATGAGAGAAAATATATCCATGAAACAAATCCAGGTCAAAGCATGATAGAAGGCATGATGTTTGCATCTGACAGGCATTCCTTACACAGAGTCTCAAAGTCAGAGAAATGAAAATGAGGACCACCAACTTCCGAGCATACACCAGTTGTATGTGACCTTGCCCTTGCGCTAGGGAGAATATCTGTTTTCTAGCTTGGTGCTAGCTAAGATAAGCAAAAGAAGCAGTTGTTTGTTTGCAGATGTGGGATAGGCTGGACCAGACAAAAGCATCTAGTTCACAAAGTGAATTGCGGGCGGAGTCAAGTTCAGGCATTGTTAAGGTTTAGGAGAAATACTGGAAACAGTATAGATTCAACAGTGAATTTAATGCGGGGAACAGAGGGGCCCTTGCTAAGAGATGTTATATGAGCTCCACATTGATGGCACAAGGAGTTGGCCATGCCCCCTTGTTTTGGTGGTGCAACAATGAAACCTCTTTACAGATAGCTTCTTTGGCAGAACTGAGAACTATTCTCACACGTCATCCTCTACAGAATGAGGTTTCTTATTGCTCCCCACATTTAGAATCTTCTCAAAATCTCGACAGAGGCATTCTGAGTAAGTTTCAATCCTTGCTTTAGCTGGGATGTGCTTCAGAAATGGATTTAAAGCAGAAGATGGAGTTTTTAAAAAGCCATCTCCCAGTGTTTCCTAATCCCCTTCCAGTATTCTGTGCATGGCTCCCAAATATTGTGAGTTTCAATAAAGGCTTTGGGCTTCAGAGAGATCAGGCAGTTCACTTGATCAAATAACATAGGATGCATTTTTACCTTTGCAATTTACTTTTATTCACTTAGAAATTGCCTTATTAAAAGGGTAAGGATTATATCCCCAGTGACAATCTTGAATTTGGGCGGACTTTAGAGGACCCGGTCCCGTTCACTTAATAGTGAATAGGAAGGAGGAAGATTTGTGTTTTATCTGGTAGGTACAGGTAATTCATAGCAAAATGGAATGAGTTCTTTCTCCAAAGGAGAACAGAAGAGCGTTATTAAGATTGTGGAATAAACAGTGAGACCAAATGAAATTAAAATCTTACCTGTCATGCATATTTATTTACAACTTAATTATCTTGTATGACTCTGCTTTTTCATATTAAAATGAGGTTGGTAATAGTATTTATTTAATTGGGTTGGTCTGAATATTAAATGGAAAATTCATGTATAAGCTTCCAAGTTGTGCTTGACAAGTTTTGGAAAACTTTTATGCAGGGCACCGAGTCTGTATTCACAGTTAATTGCTGCACAGCAGGCTCGTGCAGACACAGAGTTTCAAGTAGCACAGACAGAGGGGATGTAAACGCTCCTGGTCCCACGTGTCCACTGCTCAGTAGCTCACAATGCTGAGACTGGAATGGATTTATCCCCAAGGGAGTCACTGTGTTTCTTGTCATACGCGTTTCTAAGCTCCAGCAGGATGCCAGCAAGTTCATTTCCTTGAGGTTGGGGAGCTGATCTTTCTGAGCTAGGTGAACTGTCAGAATGGACTTTTCTGGCCTGGGGAGGCTGTGGAGGCCCTTGCCACGTAGTTCACATATGCATTTGCACCGTGCATCACATTATGTTACTCCTTCCTCAATCACTGGTGTCATGTCACACCTTCCATAGACATCATATGTCACATCACGTCAATCCTTCCATAGGTATGGTATATCGCATTATATCACTCCCTCCTCACCTATTGTGCATGACATTACATCCCTTCATCTATATACACTGTATATGGCATTGCGCCACTCCTCCCATAGGTACCATAGATCTCATTATATCATTCCTTTCGCAGTCACTGCACATCTCATTACATCACTCCTTCCTCAGGCACCATCCATCACATGTGTCACTGCTTCCTCAGTTACTGTGCACCACAGCATGTCTTGCACTTCCTCAGAGTGTTCTGAACACTCTTGAATGCTAAGGTTTGGCCATCAAGCCAGTGGTCAGCCTTCTCTTGGCATCATCTGATTAGGTCAAGACCACCCAGGCCAGTCTCCTTTTAGAATCCCCAGTATTTACACGTGTTGGCTGTTACTTCAATTAGCTTGGCCAGGAAACATGTGCACACAGATAAGATGCATGCTGCTCACAATAGAGCGCCAAAATGGATCTGGTACCAAGTTGCAGAAATATTGGGGGAGGGATTTGTCAGATTTCTAGCTTCCACAGTACATTCTCATATCATTAATTAATTGTTCTCATCATTAATATATACTTACGAGATTATTATAGCTTTGAGCATATAATTGCAAGCAATTCTAGGTTAATAGTGGGGAATAACTCTTTCAGAAGCCTTCATAATGGAGGGATTTATACTGTATCATACCAGCTCCTCTCAGTTGAGTTTTTGACTACTCTGCCCTTTTTAGAGACATAGTAAATGTTATCCCCCCAAAGAATTTAACTATCAATCTATAATTTACCAGGAGATGGGATGTATCTCAGTAGTGGAGAGCTTGCCTAGCATACACATTATCCTCTAATCATTCCCAGCAGCAAACAAATATAATGCAAAGAGATTGTGAATCACAGTTTTTCCAGGTCCTAAAGAAAGCAGAAGCACACATTGGTCATGGAACTTAGAACACAATATTTCACAATAAAAATAATGCCTGTGGAATTTAGAGAGGAAATGTCCCTGAGTTTGTTCTTGCTTTTAATGTTTTAATTCTTTTTTCAAAGGAGAAAATTGTTTTAACTAATAGAGACATTTCATTTAGTTTAAACATTGGAGCAAGAGGTATTTTGCATATAGTGTTAATGTTGTCATGTCATCTATTTACACAGTGAAAGTAAACATTTTCAAAACTATGAATAACCTGCCTCTTGACAAAGGACAAAAACCTGAAGGCACACAGACTTTGTGGGTCAGATTTTATAATGCATTCTGTGTCTTATAAGTGCTTTGCTAATTTCCTGATACACCTTGAATGTGCCATAAGCAATTTGTAATAGAATCAATTAACATTTGGGAAGTTGAGCAGCCACCTAAGATATTAAACATTTGCACGAGGAATGTTAATATATTCCATTGACATTATATTCCCAAAGTATTACTTGATGAAAACAGATGTATTGGGAGTACCAAGTAGATGAGGGCAAATCTTTTTAGAGATTTTTCTACTGAGCTCTTGTGATTTATCTTTTCATGTGTACATGTGTGCATGCACGTGTGTGTGTGTGTGTGTGTGTGTGTGTGTGTGTGTGTGTGTGTTCATTATGTTTGGAACTCTCTTACCTTTGAGGGCAGAGTTTGGAAATAGTACTTTTAAGGCTGGAGCACTAGTGTTCCTTTAGGGAGAGGGAATTTGCATGACGAAAATCTTGAAAGGAGTCTTCTTCTATAAAGATAAAAGTGTAGGAGGGTTTACGCTCCCCTATTTCTTTTGGTTCATTGCCATTTATGTATTTAGAGATTCTTGAGCACCAGAGAAATAAAATATTATTAGCTAATTGCACTTAGTTCTAAATTAGAGTCTTTCTAAAGGGACACCGTTACCAAAACTACATCACAATATTACTTTTATAAGATATTCTTATAGGGTTCCTATGTCTGGAGTGTGACAGACAAGCATCCCACCCCTCTAGTACACCCCTAGTACTTGTTCTGTACTTACACATTGACTTAGCACTATTTCAGTTAATTCCTAACACATTGTGTTTGCAAGTTTCGTATCTTTTCTGTATCTAGCATGGATACTAATAAAAAATATTATTTGTAGTTTCAATGAAGCATTGTCATGAAGCTTAAATGCTAAGAGCTTGGATGTATGAACTATTTATTTTTTACAAGTTTGTTTTTGTTTATTTCTTTATTTATTCTTTGAAGCTTTTGTATACAGATGCAATGAATTTCTTTTTATCTTCTAATACCCTCTAACCCTTCCACTCCACACTATGTGTTTTCCTTTTTAGCCAGTCTGTCTCTTGCTGACACATCCCCCTGCTGTGTGATCTATTGAGCCCCCATATTGGATTCCTGGACTATCCAGTGCTGGGGTATCTGCTGTGGCATGGAAAGTCCACCAGGGGGCCGAGCATAGAGTAAGGGAGTAAGTTCCTCCTTTTTTCTCTGGCTCCAGCCCCTAAGAATCTCTCAAAGGGGTGTTGTACCTCTTGAGTTCCTCCCTCCTCCAGTGAAATGTTGGTAGGACAGTTGCTGCACAAACCTGGGTGTGCAGACACTGCTGCACCAACCAACTGACTTTATTTAATAATAAACATCTGTTAGAAAGATGCCTGCTCCCAACTGAGTCACAGTGACTCAACTTTATTGTGACCCAATTTAATTAGAGTCAGTAGTATATGTAAGTCAGTTTGAGCTGAAATTCTATATTTACATTTATAGTTTTTGCAGTGTTATTTGTCACATAGTATATCCTGGATAAACATCTACTTAGTGAATGAAGGCTTCAATATTAAAAACAGTAGTTGTAATGGAATGATTGAATGGATATTTCTTATCACTTGACTCAATTGCAAAATGTATTTTTAATTAGTCATTGATAACAAAGTTATCATTTTACTGGGAGATAACAGTGGATATTTTCAAGTAGATTTCTAGAAAATTATTTAAAATTTAAACACACCTTTACTAAAATATTCTTTGGTATATCTTCCTGAACATTTAGTGTTTTAATAAACACTATTTATCCTTAAGATATTTACTTACCAAATTTCTTTCAGTTTTGTGAATACAATAAAAAATTGCCTTCTCTTTGTTCTCACTTTTAATGCAGTAGCATTGAATGTACTGATGATATTCCATATATGTAAACAAGATATGGAAAGAAACAACAGAGGAATCTGGCAGTCACAGTGACTTGCATCGTCCTCATTCTTAGACAGTTACTTCTATTTTCCTAGTTGCTTATTGAAGGGCATTTTTATTTTCTGGATTAAACTTTACATTTAATATGACCAATACTCTAGAATCCCACTCATGAGAACAAATATTTACTTTAATATGATTTTATAAATATTCAGATTTTTAAAACCATGCATCATTTTGAAGGTTATTCAATGAAAAATAAGTTGTCTTCCAAAATAAGTTGTCTTACAACTGTATGTTGTAGTTACTCTTCATGTTTTTGCAGTGTTATTTGTCACATAGTATATCCTGGATAAACATCTACTTAGTGAATGAAGGCTTCGATATTAAAAACAGTAGTTGTAATGGAATGATTGAATGGATATTTCTTATCACTTGACTCAATTGCAAAATGTTCTTTTAATTAGTCATTGATAACAAACAAAGTTATCATGTTGCCTATAGCAACTACAGGGTCGAATCAACTTAGAAGAAGTTTGCTCTTGTTTACTGTTCTCGGTTATGCTTCATGGGCTTGGCATGAGAGTTCCTACAAACATCAGAAACCGCAGAAATTGGCCATACCACTTCCACAGGAATTGCTAAGAGAAATACTTTCTCACTTTCCAGTATGCCCTTTTGTCAAAGTATGCCTGCATGCCTATGTACTGTATCAGTTCTCTTCATCTTTTCCACTGGTCCAGAGAATGATTCCACTCATGGTGGGCTAGAATTTGGCACATCAGTTACACAGTCATCCACAGGTATTCTCAGGGACTTCCTTAACTGAATAATTTCTCATGTCTGTACCTCAAGGCTGAATCTAACCTGTTAGGTTTACACCTTATCTAACTGGCACATGTGGAATATTTCTTTCTAAAACTATCAGTATTATTAAGAAGGTTCAGGAAAGCATATTGTCTCAATCCCTATTTTTGACTTGTTTTCCAATGTGTTACAGTAGTTAATGTTATTTATATCTTTTTGTAATATTTTTATTTTAGAGACAGTTATATTCCTCCCAAAATAGTAGGCACTATAAAAATAACATTGTGCTTAGTATTTGTGTGAATGGTTTCTGCAGTAGCACAAATGACTCTTTTAAGCAATTTAGGTTGCAAAGAGCATTCTTAGAGTCTAGCATTACTAGCTTGACTTTTCCCAATTAAATTGATCAAGTAAAGTAGATAATCCTATTTTTTCAATCTACTCTGTGCTGAGTAATTGATGAACTTGGCCCATTTGTCAGTGTCTTAGAAAGTGTTTTCTTCTGTTCCTGTGGCTGTTTTTTCTTCTGCATGAGCTAAACAGTTATTTTATTTCAGAGTAGGATATCATGCTTATCCTATTTTGTTGCCAATTGATGGTTTACAGTTCTATGACCACTAAGAGCAGAAATTAAAAGGTGATAGCACATTGTTTTGCCCAAAAAAGAACACACATTCTATCAAATGATTTGTATTATTGTCCCATGATGCATTGACTGCTTAAGAGCTGTGCACCCTAATTTTTGTTGAATTTGAGTGTTTCCTTGAAATGGAACACAACTTCCTGCTGCTAATCTCCTTCACAATGGAGTCAGTTAGATCAAATGTTAATTTAACATTTTAATTATTTCTGCATATTTGATATGTCTCACTATTTTCTGATAACTTGAATATTGCCAGCAATTTTGTTTTTCTCCTAGTAAGTTCTTAGAAATTTACATTCTAGTAAGTTAGATAAAGCCTGTGGAACTGCTGAGGGACATATTTTGTTTTAAATGAAATATTTGTCTTAACTAAAGAGTGTTTTCCCCTTGCTTAGTCATCCACATTAGCCTGTGTGAATTGTGTCTTGTTCTCACATTAGCCAACCTGACTTCCATGAGGTAAGACTCTTCCAACCACCTGGGTCACAAGTCCATGCTTAGTGTCTCCGTTGTGCAAACTCTTTCTCCTGTTAGGTCTTGTTGGCTTCTCTATTGCTTCATGGGTGTTTTGTCCACATTTCATATCTTAGACTGACCTTTGGACATTTTACGTCTGTATATTTTTTTTAAATTTTATTATTATTATTATTCAACTGTGTACATGTGTGTGTGTATGTGCTCTCGCGCGCGTGTGTGTCTGTGTGTGTGTGTGTGTGTGTCTGTGTATGTGTAGAACCACGGACGAATTCGCGAACCACCATGGACGCCTCCACCTCCTTCTGTCCCGGGATTCACAGGCTCCGCCCTACCAGGACCAGAAGCGCAGGCCACCCCTGCTTCCGCCTGGCTTCTATACATGGGATCTGGGATCCGAACTCGGGACCTTCCGCCTGCAAAGCGGAGGCTTAACCCCTGAGCCACCTCTCCAGCCCATTTACATCTGTATATTTATATTGCTTTACTTGTTTTATTTAAAATTGATTTGTACATTTCCTCCATTGAATTGTTGTCTGTTCTTAGGTTCCTCTGTGCCTTAGCAATCCCAAAGCACATACTTACACACACGCAGCAAGCACTGATCATGCATTCCCACATAGTTACTTTGTATTTGCCACGTATTAATTTAATTTGTTATTCATATTTATTTGGTGCCTATGGATCATATCCCCAATGCTGAGGGAGTCTTGAGACAGTCTTAGTATTTCACTTAAGCTTATATGGTGCTTGGTAGTCAGTTGCTTATTTAGTGACTATTTATTGTCTCTAAATTTCTGGCTTCGTGGTTTCATGCCACCACTGTTGAGGGATCTGACTACATGGTTTTGCATGCAAACTTAGCTTTTTGCCTTCAGATTTTTAAATTAATTAAAAAATTGTCTGTTGCAAAGGGGTCCAAAAAAATCCAATGGAAAAAGAACAGCATCTTCAACAAATGGTACTGACAAAACTGGATATCCACATTCAGAAGATTAAAACTGGACCCAGACTTGTCACCATGTACAAGACTTAATTCCAAATGGATCAAGGACCTCACTATAAGGCCAGAGACTATAAAAGCCTTAGTTGAAAGGGTAGGGAACTCCCTGGAGCTGATTGGACTAGGCCAACAATTCCTAAACGGAAATCCAATAGCACAGTCAATAGAACCCACACTCAACAGATGGGATCTTATGAAATTAAACAACTTCTGTTCAGATACAGAGATTGTAACCTGAGCACAAAGGCAACCCACAGAATGGGAGAAAATCTCCACTAACCACATATCTGATAGAGCTCTACTATCCAGAGTGCACAAAAAACTTAGAAAACTAAGGACCAAGGAAACAAATGGCCCAATTAAAAAATAGGCCTTGGGGGCTGGAGAGGTGGCTCAGGGGTTAAGCCTCCGTCTAGCAGGCAGAAGGTCCTGAGTTCGGATCCCAGATCCCACGTATAGACGCCAGGTGGAAGCGGGGGCGGCCTGCGCTTCTGGTCCTGGTAGGGCGGAGCCTGTGAATCCCGGGGCAGAAGGAGGTGGAGGCGTCCATGGTGGTTCGCAAATTCGTCCGTGGTTCTACACACACATACACATACACACATATGCACACAGTTGAATAAATAATAATAATAATAAAAATTAAAAAAAAATAGGCCTTGGAACTCAAAATAAAATTTACCAGGGAAAGAATTGAAATGTCTAACAAATATCTTAAAAAATGCTCCATATCCTTAGTCATCAGAGAAATGTAAATCAAAACCTCCCTGAGATATCACCTCACCCCAGTCAAGATAGCAAAAATCCACAATACAAACAATACCAAATGCTAGAGAGGATGTGGCAAGAAGGTAACTCTCCTACATTGCTGGTGGGAATGCAGGCTTATACAACCACTCTGGTGAGCCATCTGGCGATTCTTTTTTTTTTTTTTTTTATGGAGTTTTTTTTTATTATTATTATTATTTATTCAACTGTGTGCATGTGCGTATGTATGTGCGCGCGTGTGTGTCTGTGTGTGTGTGTGTAGAACCACGGACGAATTCGCGAACCACCATGGACGCCTCCACCTCCTTCAGCCCCGGGATTCACAGGCTCCGCCCTACCAGGACCAGAAGCGCAGGCCGCCCCCGCTTCTGCCTGGCGTCTATACGTGGGATCTGGGATCCGACCTCGGGACCTTCCGCCTGCAAGGCGGAGGCTTAACCCCTGAGCCACCTCTCCAGCCCTGGCGATTCTTAAAAATGTTAAAGATTGAAACGCCATATGACTCTGCTATTCCACTTTTGGGAATAACCCCCCATACAGCAAAAATTCACCTCGATAGCACATGTTCACGACCATGTTCATAGCAATACTGTTTACAATAGCAAAGTCATGGAATCATCCCAAATGCCCAACAGTTGACAAGTGGATAAGGAAAATGTGGTACATTTATACAATGGAATACTACTCAGCCATCAAAAATGATGACTTAATGAAATTGGCCGGGAAATAGATGGAATTAGAAAAAATTATATGGAGTGAATTATCTCAGACACAGAAAATTAAGGGCTGCATGTACTCCCTAATAGGTGTACCAAACCCACTTAATGACACACTCAAAGATAAATTTCTGTAATACCTACAGTAATTGCAAAGATTATAAGCAGGGAGGGAAGGGGAAGGAGGGCCCCTCCAGAAACAAGGAGAGAGTGGATTATGCTACAGCAGAGAAAATAGGCCACCATCAAGGACTGAAGTAAGTAATGAGACATCTAGTTAAGTTCACAGAGTTTCCTTCCTGGTCACTTGCAACTGATGGGGCATTGTCTCACCAGAAAGGGAGGGCATAGAGTCTGGCAGATAGAAGATAATCATCTTGCAAATGGGAAACTAACACCCCTTCACAATGGTCTCCTACTCTTATTCCATCTACCTTTGAATCTACTCTTATAATAAGACTCTATTTTAACAGCCTTTTATCTCTGGCCAGCGGATGACATCCAATACCCATCAGGATGGAGCCAAGGGCGGTGCAGGAGTAGCAAAATAGTTCATACAAGTTAGGGCCGAAGTAATCATAATAGAACTTTGCATGACCTGTGCAATGACCAACATATCATTGAACCCTCAAAGTATAGTATGGACCACAGGCACTATGATCCTTAGAGGCAATGGATTAACAGCCACAAAAGTATTCTTGTACTAAAGGGGAACACAGTGCTATTGAGTCCTTACACCTCATCAGAATGGAGGACCCAGAGGGAAGTTTGTCATGCATACTAAAGGATGCTCCAGGAATGGGAGGGTAGGGGGCACTGGGAGAAAGGAAGGGAGAGGAATGGAAAAAGTGAGGAGGGACCAAAGGGAATCCAGAGAGGGGTGGAGGGAGGGCAGGAAATGGGGTACTTATCAACATTGTATGAGTGGAAGAAATAAATTAAAAAAATACAAATGAAAAAATATTGTCTGTTGGACACCCGGTTAAGTTCACAGATGTTCATTCCTGATCATTTACAACTAAGGGGGTATGATCTCAACAGAAGGGGAGGGCATATAGTCTGGCAGACAAAAAGTAACCATTTTGCAAATGGGTGATTGACCCCTCCCTCACTGAATTTTCCTACTTTTATTACATCTACCCTTGAATGTGCTCTTATAACAAGACTCCAGTTTAACAGCTTTTTGTCTCTGGCCAAGGAGTGACATACAGTGCCCAGCAGGATGGAGTGAAGGGCATTGCAGGAGCAGCAAAACTGCAAAAGAAAATCAACAAACCACAATCCAGAACTTCAGAGACTCTATATCAACCACCTAGAACTAGGCCAGACTAATCTCTCCCCATCCTGAAGCTCAGGGACATTTGCAGAAGAGGGGGCAGTAAGAGTGTAAGAGCAAAAGGATGGAAGGAGCAATGATTTGCAAGATACTCCACACAAGTTAGGGCCAAAGCAATCATAACAGGACTTTGCATGCCCTGCACAATGTCCAACACACTATTGACCTCACAAAGTCTAGCATCTGGTAAAGGCACCAAGATCCTTGGAGGCAAGGGATTGGCAGCCACAACAGTGTTCCTATGCTTAAGGGGAACACGGGAAAGGGTTCAGGGAAATGCCACTGGGTCCTTGTATGTCATCGGAGAGGAGGGCCCAGAGGAGAGTCAGGCATGCACAAGAAAGGACTCTCTGGGAATTGGGGCGGGAGGCACTGGGGAGTGGGAAGAGAGGGGTAAGGGGAGGGGGAGCAGGGGGTTCGGAGGGAGGAGGAGGGAGGGAGGGAACTGGTGTACCTATTAAGTTTGTATGAGCTGAAATAATAATAAAAAATGTATTAAATAAAAAAATTGTCTGGGGGCTGGAGAGGTGGCTCAGGGGTTAAGCCTCCGCCTTGCAGGCGGAAGGTCCTGAGTTCGGATCCCAGATCCCACGTATAGACGCCAGACGGAAGTGGGGGCGGCCTGCGCTTCTGGTCCTGGTAGGGCGGAGCCTGTGAATCCCAGGGCAGAAGGAGGTGGAGGCGTCCATGGTGGTTCGCGAGTTCGTCCGTGGTTCTACACATACACAGACACACACATACACACACACAGAGACACACGCGCGCGCACATACACACAGTTGAATAAATAATAATAAAAAAAAATTGTCTGTTGGTTTCAACACACTGTGAATGAAAATCAAGAATCATGGTGCAGTTAAGAAGGGAAAAGACATTGGAAAGTGAATACCTTTCTCTGACATGGGTGCAAATAATCATTCCATGTAGTGAGCTGTGTTCTTTTAGGAGCTTTCAGTTAATCTATTGCAGGCAGGGCTGGGGGCTGAGAAACAGGCTCATGGCTGTGCAATAGCTTTATGATAAGATATCTATGGGGGTGAGAGTGTGAGCGTGCTGCACCCTGGGGTCTGAGTCTGATCCGTGTTGTTCCGTCAGTGGAGGGCACTTACCTTCCACCCCATCTTCCTTACTGTGTGTCTTCATGCTGTTTCCGGGTAATGTCTGCTATTTCCCTGGTTTCCCATTCTGATCAATAAATTGTCCATGATTTCTAAAGGCCATTGAATTTATTTTATGAGTATATAATAGTACTTGACTACAGTTTCAGTTTTCTGTGTCATTCATATGATTAAAATGGAAAGATGAACAGTTTTTTTTTTTACTTTTTACCACAATCTGTAGCATTAAGACATACTGTAGTAGTAAAACAGGTGTTTCTCAAGTCCACTAGTCTGATAATTAGGGTAAGCAAATCTGTTGTAACAAGCCATCTTTGCATACAGGTGGCTACTAACTACAATGATCTCTACTCAGTGGCAAATTCCAATATGTAATTAATGAAAGTATTTCAGATATTACTGAATGTTTTGCCTTCCAGTGACTGTAAAAATCACCCTTGATCAAGGACTTCTGCATCAAATTGAGATAATTACTGTGCCATATTTTTTCTTAATGTTAGAATGCCTCACAACATTAAATACTTTTAGAAGTGTATAAACCTGGCATGGTTTCCAGTCCTGTATCCCAACTCTCGGGGTCCTGAGGCAGGAGGGTCTTGAGTTCAAAAAGTTCAAATCCATCATAAACTAGTCTCATGGGCTATGTAATGGAGTCCCATTTTATACATACGTGTGTGTGTGTGTGTGTGTGTGTGTGTGTGTGTGTGTGTTCAGACTGTTATAATTGCTCCAAAATTCAGAAGAGAAACCTCTACAAATATTAAAGTCCAGAGTTACCCACCTTCTAGACATCCTTGATCAAGGTCCCTTACGTGGGTTCCTGTTATAAATATGTCCTTTGCATGTTGCCTCAAACAAATACTTCATACACCATTGCCTGCTGACAGGACTTCACAGTTCAGATTTAATTTGCAAATCATTGTGAAGCTGTTTTGCATATTCACCACTCGGTGGTGAAAAATTAAAAAGAAATGGTTCTGTTCAGAATGAGCGAATGCACCACATTTGGAGACAGACAAATTCTGTCTTTCCCCACATAGTCTGCTGCACACTGTTCTTATTTGGGATATCTTGTACTACATAGCAACTCAGTGTTGTCATTTTTGCTATATTTGTTTCACTGAACAAAGATTAAAATAATGACAAAACTTAAAGAAGCAAAATTGGGCAATGCTAACAGGTACAGCAAAAATCCCATGAGCTGTCTGTGTTAATGAAATGCCTATGCTATTCTCATGCCATTACTTTCAAGTTAGGAGATATTTGCAAAACATACTTTGATGGTATGGCTTTGGCTTATTTTTAATTTTTTGTGGAATACATAGGCTTGGATAGGCTGGACCAGCCTATGCGATCCAAGATAGCCTTGGATTTATGACAATCCTCCCTGAATCTACCTCTGTATAGCTGGGTTTGAAGACATGATCCTCAAGACCCAGCTTCAAAAATAACACATTATAGAGTATTTACCTGAAAGTCTGTGGGCCTGGGGTTTTAAAAGAAAGAGGCACATGGGTGCCTTCATTCTCAAGATCATTCCACTATTTTATCTGAAACCATCACATTTACCATCTAGAATTTCAGAAGCTTGTGCAGAACATCAGCTCTTCCCGGTTGTGGGATTTCAGCATCAAACAGAACAGAGAGTTTATAGAGGGGAACCTGGAAGGCAGGCTGGCTGCATTGCTCTTTCCATCTACCAGAGCATTTCCTGCTCGTGGAGAAGACAGTTGTGTAATCCTCAAACCCTGCCATGTACCTGGGAGATGGCTGGACATCTTCCATTTGTGTCTTTGTCAGAATTGATCAGATAAATCGACTCCAGCATCAGTGCAGAGGAATGTAGAAAGTGATTTTTATTTTGGCCCAATAAGTCCCAAAGATGCTGCCATCCTCATTTATTTCGTTTCTCCCCTTGCACGCCTTTACCACTTGCCTTACAAATCTCATTTTCTCTAGTTATTACTGGGCTTTTCTCTAGCTGGCTAAAACATTTATTTTTTTTTTCTTGGCTATTTTCAGAGTTTCCTCTTTTCTTGTGCCCAGTATGTTCCTTTTTACTTTTAATTGGAAATTGTGAATTTCGGATTTCTAAGTATTCTGTACACTACTTTCCATTTTATTGCAAATACATCCTATATTATGGGGAAAAAACACAAGGGGAGTATTTAAAATTCTTCTTCCATTTTATGCTCTGTATTCTCAACTGGAATGATTTTTTTCAGATAATATTCTATTTTCCCCCAAAAGGTCATATACATTTAAACTGAAAACATCTTTATTTTCTTTTTTTCTCCAGATTTATTTTGTGCTATGGACTTCTGTCACTGATGAAATACGCCAGAGTTTGCTGGGGATTTTCTGCCACTTGGTGTAAGAAGTTAAACATCCTCATGCCAAAGTAAAGGAACCAATCCACGTAGGTCCTGACTGGAACATAGGGTAGGTCTTGTGACCTTGAACCTGTCTTCTAAATGTTTGTTGCTCTTGTATTTAACATGATAATTTTGTTTTTCTCCTACACAGTATATTTTTGAGGTTCAGAATAAGGAAGGTGTGAATTATGCTTGTGTCTACATGTATATTTTATATTACACAGGTAACTCCTCAACCCCAATCCTTTCTTCCAACCTATACCCAAAGCTTTAAAATGAGTCGGAATATCAGGATTTATTTATGCTCTGTTACAATGAGTCAGACTTGCCTAGCAGAGGTACAAGCCCATAAAAACAGAAAGCTGAGTGAGATACAGTCTTGTTTTCTCTTTGAATTTTAAACTGGAGTCTGTAGCCCAAGCCAGTGATGGCATTTCATTGTACTCTGGGTTAAGGCTTTGTCTCACAGTAGTTCCAAGTGCTTAAGAGATACATTATACCAACAGAAGAGCCAGTTGTGGCTACCAAGGCTGAAAGAGGTTCACTTAAATGCTCCCAACTGTAGAACCAGTTAAAATTTTATCTTTTGGAAAAACAGAAATCAACAGTATTTTTTTCCAAAAACAAATTTTAATGTCTCCTACGTTTTAAAGAGTAATTTTACCATTAGGTTTTGAACATGTGAAAAATAGTTGTGAGTAATCAGTTTTGTAGTCACTCAATGACATTCTGGCAACAAGACTTTGAATGGAAACTCATGGATGACATATATGGATAGGTAACATGTTTCTTAAATGGGTAATGTTACTAAGAGTCAAATCTATTGATCTATTTAAATCAAATGTTGGGGCTGGGGCAAGGACTCAGTTGGTTAAGTGCTTGCCTTAAAAGTGAGAATGCAAGTTTGATCCCCAGGACCCATACAAAAGAGTGGTGCAGTGGTGTATTCATGTGGTCCCAGACCTAAGGGTTGGAGTCGAGCAGAGTTCCGCAACTCACTGGTCCCCTATCCAGGAGCAATCAGGGAGCTCCAGGTTCAGGGAGAAATCAGATCTCAAAAAATCAAGATAGAGAGTGATAGAAGAATTCATCCAACTTCAACCTCTGGGGCCAGGTGAACACACAGCTACACACACATGTGCACAAATACACGTAACCATGGATGGGAAAAGGAGAGAGAGAAAGAGAGAGAGAGAGAGAGAGAGAGAGAGGCTTTAGTCATTTCTTAGGACATTTAACAGCAGCTGAGTATTCATGTGCCTGTCACTGTTGTGCTCTTGATCTCACAGTGGCTCCTGTGACGTGACCGTCCATTAAGGTATCCATGATCTGGGTGCTTATTGGAAAGAAATTTTGGACTTAAACCTTAAAACACATAAGGACATGATTCCTTCTCACTACTATCTTTTCTTCTTAAACTTTCATTTTCATATTTTGCTTCGATGGCTTCCTGACTCTTCTTGAACATGAAGTTCACTTCTATGTAACTGGGCTTTTCCTCCTTGGAGAATGTTTAAGCAAGGGCTGATCTTGTTGGAGTTATCAATAGATCTGAAAGGGGGACTCTTTAAGTGCCAGAGCCAAATTCATTAAATGTTTCTTTTGCTGAGTGCTGCTCAGAAGAATGCACAAAGGCCTTCTATGCAAACTGAGTCATCGGTGACAAATAGCACTGGTCTCTGTAATAGTTTGCAATCATCGCAGCAGGCACTTCTCAAGGGAAATGGTGAAGAGCTCAAGAAAGACAAGGTCATTTACACTAGAAGCAGCTCTGTCCATTGGCAAGTGTTAATTTGCCTGGTTTTTAGCTGTATCGAGATTATAGATGCAAAAGAAGTAAATTCAGACACAACACTGTGAAAGAGTTTTGTTATTGCTCTTTCCCGTATAAACAAATCACAACTTATTATTGTAGAATTTTAACAGGAAGGAAGGATTCAATTATTTGTGTTGGCATGGATCTGTATTGTTCCAAAGAAGCAAAGATGGTGACAGGGGAATTTCTCATTGAGGAATGTAAAGCCCCTTTGATAAATGAACTTTGCCTGTGTCTGGAAGATAGTATTCACCTCCTTTTCTGGTTCTTGTGCCAAGCAAGACAGGTGCGGGTGGAAATTTATCCTAACAGCCACTAAAAGAACCATTTCCTTAGGCAATACTGCCTTTTACTTAAAGAATAAGAAGGTTCCCTTTGAATTAATCTGTGTGGGTTCCTAAGAGAAACATATATATCTCCTCTCTTCATAGGAAGAGGACTCTTTCAAAGAGGCATTTTCTTTCCTAACAAAGACACTCAGACTTGAGACAAAATCAGCAATTTCACAGCTGGTTTATGAAATTCTGGAATGATATATATATATATATAAATCAAAAGCAAGAGGAAAGATCCATCACGAATAAAAGGAGTATTTGAAGTGCATTCTGACTCCTGATAGGATGTTGTTTGACACTCCCACCATATTACAAACATGTCACATTCAGAGCAAGTGCTGTGTTTGCTGGTCACTGCTCCCCATACCCCCAGTGGCCAGCCAACATTTGCAAGTTGCCGCCCTCATGGGGATAATGCACTCCCCTCTGTCCTTCACCCCACCCACAATTCCAGGTACTATAAAAATGTTATACCCCTTCTTCTCCCTTCCAAGAATTAGCACTTTGGTACCATGTAATCCATATTTTTTTTTCATTTTTTGCCCATGGCATGGTGTGTTTGGGCTTTTTATCTTACATCCAAATCTCCTTAACATAGCAAGTCTTGTGTCACAAATTGTGTAAGAATGTGATAATATGCAGGATTGGGTAGGCTGTGTGTTCAAATGCATCTGTTCTGTTTTTCTCACTCTTAGTCATCTTAATCCACCCCTAGTCTTTTCTCAACAACTGCTTATAAACACAACAAATATGATAGTCTGAGGTAGCATATTCTGTTTTCTTAAAAGGGCTAGATTGTCTTAAATACCACTGTGTATTTGCATGAACCTGTCATAGGAAAGATTGCTTTACTCCCAAATGGAGAAACTGAGTCTGCTCAGGTTCATAGAATGAAGGCGATTTATTAGACAAAGGAGCAAAAGGAATAAAGAAAATGTATGCTCATGGAATCTAACAACATTTTCCAAGTTACTGCTTACTTTACAGAAAAAAACAAGGATGGGGGAGGGTGACATAACAAGTTTGTGAGCAAGTTTGCATTTCCAACTATTACAACCAAGGCCAGTGTGATCACCATGGTTCCCTCTTATCTCAAAGTGTGGACTTCTCTTGGACTGCTCTCACCCTGAGGGTCAGAACATGAGGGAAACTGAATCCCTTAACCACTTTTTTGTTTCAAAACTAATAGTAAGTGTTACTAGTAATGGTAAATATTCTTTTCCTTCATCACTATAGAAAACTTATGTGTTTCTTCCTATATTAACTATTTATGGTCTTCCATGTTGAGCTGTGCATGCAAGTGTTTAGCAAAGTGTTGTAGAGCAGTGTACCCAGTAAAAGTCATGCCTCCCACCGTTGGTTTTTCACATGACAATTGGTTCAGAAATATTGAAGCAAGAAAAAGTACTTTAATCTGATATTTCATGACCACACTCTACTTATTGTGCATCTGGCTCTGGAGTTGCAGACATGTTTCTACAGGTAAAATTAAGCCAGAAAAAAAGCTAACTAATCGATTTTAATTTTGTCACTAGGGATTCCAGTGAATGGAAGCATTCCTTATCCATAGCAATCCTTATATAACCCCATGCTGTTTTAATTTCCTCTGAAACTAGAAGAGTCTTGGAAGAGAGCCCCAGCCATGGAGATGGTGTGAAGGGATAGGAGTATGGGGTGTTCAACTAAATGACTTTGATGGTATCATTCTGTGGTAATTGACCATGAAGGGAGGCAACCTGTGAGAGAAAGAAGAATGGATGATCTTGGCCTGTGTCTTTTACCAACAAATGGCATGCACGTACTGTCCACTCAGTTTTTTTTGTTGTTCATTAGTGCATAGTCAAATTGTATTCAAACACCCATAATGGCCCAGCTATTTATATGCACCTTTATGTTCTATATTCACCATATTCTAGGGCAATTAGAATGTTTTTATGCCTTTTTTTTAAATAGAGTCCAATGGAATCCTATCTTTAAGTCTTTCAACTTAAAAAAAAAAAAGCCAATATACTTATTATGGATCAGGGTTATCAATGTCAGACAGTTCATTCTAAAAAATATATTTTAATTATCTACTCCTTGTGAATTTGTGACTCCACTCTGGTAAATGTCCAGAGAATGTGGCTTTGGTATGTAAATATTATATCTTATTTATGACCACCAAATTATATATCCTTGGGAACAAGTATTTATGTTTTTAGTATAGAACTGGTTTGTGCAAGAGGAATTCAGTAAGCGATGATTTGGTTAAACTACATTGCCAGTTTCTATAAGTTGATTTTTGTCAATTAAATTTTGTATTTTGTGCTTTATTCTTTAACTATTTATCATTTATCAGTCATCCATCTATTAATCATCTCTTTCACTTCTCAACAAACTTATCTTTCTTTTGTCTTTCAATCTATCATACATTTATCAATAGTTTATAATCTGTAATAGTCAATATCTATCTATCACCTCTCTATCTATACATCTATCTATTTATCTATCTATCTATCTATCTATCTATCTATCTATCTATCTATCTATCTATCTGTCTGTCTGCAATTCACCTATTATCCATCTTTCAATCATGTATTAATCATATCTATGATCTCTATTATTCATATATCTATTAAGCATCAATTGCTCTATCATCCATCTGTCTGTCATTCTGCTATGAGTCTATCAATGTGTTTATTATCTATCATCTACCTTTCTCTCAGTGTATTTATTATTGATATGTTGGTCTATTGTCTATTATATATCATCTATCCATCCATACATACATACAAAAATACATACATACATACATACATATGCAAGGGAAAATCTCAGTTCCTGATTGATGTTCTGCAACCACTTCAGTTCATTTCCAAGTCCCATGAATGCATTTAATAGCATATTTAAGGTAAAGTGTGTAAGACACAGGGACCAGAATCATTGCTGTTTTCCCCTCAATCCTTGCCTTTCTAGAAAGTATGTGAGCTGTAGTGGCTTCTGTTCTTCCCCTTGCACATGGAGAGAGGAAATTAAGTTGTTACTTGTCTTTCGATTACAGGTTTTTCTAATGTCCTACAAGATAGCAGGATTCTCAGTGTCCCTATAACTGAGCAGCCAAATCAGTATCCATCTAAGTGTCTGGTGCACTCAAGGTCCTGCTTGTGAAAGAGCCGGCTGCCTTCAGACTGAATTCTCAGTGGCGCTGTGTCGTGCCCCATGGCAGTGAAGTTTTCAAAGGTGTGCCCTTCCTAGGAGCACAGGGACAAGCTGCGCATTAGAAGAATTAGCGCTCAGAGGCTTTGTTTAATCAATGCTTCCTCTGTGGTGATTGCACAAACTCACCACATTAAATTTAATCAGGGATGGCTCTGGCTCGTGGGTGGCAAGCTTACTGATTAATTCATTTATATTCTTGAAAGGAGATATGTTCTCCTGGATGCATTTCCCCAGTTTGGCGACTCCATGGTATGCATTTCAGCATTTCTAAATGCTGCTTTGTTCAGAGTCCCAGAGTCTAAGCTGAGTGTTGGGTACTGATTAGCCCAGCTGATGCAGTCTGACAGACAGGAAATGGCTCTGTTTGAGTTCATCTCTCCAAAGAACATCAATGGTGATGTTACCTTTCAAATTACCTTAAGAAATCAGTCAGGGACAGTCAGAGATACAATGATTGAATAAGGACTTCCAAAGAACTATAGCTCTCTTCAATGTGACTTTAGAATTAAGTATAGTTATTTCTATAGTGCAACTGATTATTTGAAAGCTAACATTTGAAGGATTATAAGATGTGTATCCTTATTTCAAAACATAAATTAAAGTGTAGAGTTGGGAACATTGTACAGTTGATAAGATGCTTAACCCTCAAACATGAGGACTGGATTTCATATCCTCAGAACACACAAAAATACTTGACAGATGTGATGACCGCCTTTGATCCCAGAATTTGGAATCTCCCAGGGGGCAGTTGACTAGGTAGTGATCTACAGATTCAACTGAGAAATCCTGCCATATAATACAGTGTGGAGTTATGCAAGGAGATAACTGATTCAGTTTTAGGTCTCTTACATGAATGCTAGTAAGTTCCCATACACCTGCACACATATGTGTCCATGGATATGAGAATAGGCTTGCACACATTTAGGCATGCACAGGGAAAGGAAGAAACCCTTAAACCATGAGACTGTAGAATTGATAATTTGTTTCTTAGATTGAGAAAGGATTTTAAACAAGTCTTTAAGCACAATGTCATTTGCTTGCTTTCAGATGTTTTGTATCCCATTTGGGGTGTGGATATGATTGGGAAATTATTCATAGAAAAAAAGGGAAGGCAAGGAATAAAAGACATCCTTATGGGTCACTTTCTGTAAAAGCATCTCTTGTCTTTAAATATTGGAATGAGAGGTGGGCAGTTGCTCTAACTTAGAGACACTTTTCTTCATGTTCCCAGTTATATTTCAAGAAGCTCTGGGGAGGATTGTTTGTTTGAAATAACTGTTGTTAGACAGTGTCTATAGATCTGCATTCAGTCACCATGATTAATTCATTTATACTCATTTATATTCTTGTTCACTGTGGTCATTTTGTACTGACAACCATGTGATTTGCTGGAAGGAGAGTGAAAGCTAGTGTGATAGAAAGAGAATTACGGGACTGTTCAGGGTAACTATAAGAGCCTCCTTTAAGAGCCTTGGATGAGAAGCCCTCTCAGCAACTTCTAATGTGCTCGTTTCCCATAGTTCAGATTCTGAAATTTAGTATGCAGCTACCAGTCCTTACGAATGTAGGGCGTTAGTTTATGTGGGCTGCTGTTTATTGCTAGACATCTCTACTTTTTAACCTTTCTAACAATCCTAGTATTAATTCATATTACGCTCTGGTGGCAAATTTAGGCATCTCTTGATTTTGGTGATGTCATAGCTGAAAGAACACAAGTTCTACAAAAGCTCATGTCTTTATGACTGTTTTCTATGTGTTTCTAAGCAAAGGACTTCACTTTTGTCAGAAACAAGGGTAAGAGAGACAGGTCTTACTTTGCACCTCAAATGAAACAGATGTTAAGTTGTCCAGGCATTGTTGGTGTTGTAAGTAAAGTGTCATGGGAAAGCACACTTATTTATTTGGCGTGCATGTATGTGTGTACATGTGTGCATGGCTTTGTGTACAAGAGGGTTTTTGAGTGTGTGTGCCTCTGGAGGCCCAAGGATGACAATGGGAATTATTCTGTATTGTTCTACCTGCTAATTGCTTTGCTCTGGGGATTTCCACACTTTTCCTTCCACTTCAGGAATTACAGGTCTCTGCTATATCTGTCAGGTTTTTTTTTTTAATTTTTTTATTATTATTTATTCAATTGTGCATGTGTGTATATGTATATGCGCGCGCGCGCGCGTGTGTGTGTGTGTGTGTGTGTAGAACCACGGACGAATTCGGGAACCACCATGGACGCCTCCACCTCCTTCTGCCCCGGGATTCACAGGCCCTACCAGGACCAGAAACGCAGGCCGCCCCCGCTTCCGTCTGGCGTCTATACGTGGGATCTGGGATCCGAACTCAGGACCTTCCGCCTGCAAGGCAGAGGCTTAACTCCTGAGCCACCTCTCCAGCCCTCTGTCAAGTATTTTTAAGTGAGATCTGGGATCCATCCTCAGGTCCTTTTGCCTTCAAGGCAAAGGATTTAACCCTGAGCCTTCTTTCTAATAGAAAGCATGCTTATTTATCTCTGGTTTCCAGTCATGAATGTGGTGACAGCTGTGATCTTGAAAGAACCCACTTTTTGGGTCATGCTCATTAATTTGAAGATTAAAAACACAGATTTAACTCCTGACCCTGAAGTAGATACTGTGACAGGATAACCTCCCTGGTTCCATTTCTACATTTCTTGAACAGGGCTCTTCATCGCATTAGCATCAAAGATTCATTAAGAAGATGAGGCTGGTTATTAATAATATCAGTAATGTTTCAAAAAATTAGCCACCATTATTATCTTAATCAGAAAAAAATTGGTTAGATTGCATTGTTGAATAACAAAAGAGAATAATTCTGGATAGACAGACTTTGTCAATTACACTGTGTATGTAACTGCTTCCGAGTGTTATGTGCTCATAATTCTACATCCACATCACCACAGGAATCCCCCTGCAGTACAGTATGGGTTTCAGAGGTTCAAGGATTATGCAAGGATTGCTGCTATTCTCTTAAAAACTGGGCCTTACATATGCATAGTAAATGTGATTGACAAAAAAAATTCTTGTTGTAATACAGAATCATGACATGTTATTACTTTGAGGATCAAAAATTTAAATAATGAAGAATCAAGACACTACACAATGAATACTAAGAAGTTGTTAAAATCACGTTTTTGAGACTATTTGGAAATATGGGAACACGCTCCTAGCTTGCTCAGTAGAAAAAGCAGGTTTAGTCTGCAAAATAGTGTGTTTCTAAATTTGTAATCATCAAAGAATTTAATCATGAAAAGTGTTAATAAAATATTATAATCCTATGATAAATTTTAATGAGTACTTTCTGGATTTAGCTTTTAACATTTTACAGAATGAAAATTACAATTTTCTCATGATGATACACATAATAGTTTATTGTGGTTAATTCAAATAAAATAAAAAAAATCTCAGATTGCTATATCATTTTTAATTCTGACTCATGAGCTTACCTCTTTCAGCGTTGTCTTAATTTCTTTTAGGGTTCATTCCTGTGTTACCAAATATAGTGACCTCTGAATTCACCAATATGTTATAGATAGATGCCTTTTAATTTCTGACATACTGAGATCTTAGCATTCTGATTGCCTTCTCCACTGATTGGTGTGTGAACTCTCAGCAATGAGCATCCAATTCTTGCTCATCAGAGTTCTTCTTCGAAAAACTGGTTGTTTGAAAAACTTCAGAGGCAGAGGGAGGCAGAAGTTTTAGAATTCAAGGTCGTCCTAAGTAGCAAAATGGGTTTGAAGCCATCCTGGATTTCATGAGACTAGGTCTCATAAAGCAAATAAACAAAAAAGGCCAAAAATCACATTATATTCATGACCATTTTTCTGCACCCCAGTTTATACTGCTAAATTGTCACACAAACATAGCTCCAGTTGAATTTTTGAATTAAAGACATATATTGACTTAATTACTCTTTATTTACTAGTATGGTAGATTATTTTTTCTTAGGTATGAGTAGGATCCTGAAATTGGTAACTGGTTTCATGATCATTGACTATGTAATATGGATTTATATGTTTTAGAAAGAGTGCTAAAATGCTAGTGGATACACTTAAACAGCGCTTGGTTTGTTTGTTTCATTCTACTCCCTAAAGTGGAAGTGACATTTGAACTCGATGCCATATTTTTGTTTAAATTGCTTGATCAAATCAAAACAAGCCAAACAATTGCAATTCCATTAATTGTAGGAAAAGTTGTTGAAATGCTGTTCCTGTTCCCATGGAGCTATCTCAATATAGTTGATCACGTAACTGTATATACATATATATCTGTATATATACATATACACACTGTATATACATTGTATACACAGTTATGTACTCTGGCATGCTAATGTTTGTGTGTGCATGTGCTCCTAAAAGCAGATGTCTAAATAAAATTGAGGCAGGATTGGAAATTATTTTTAGAAATATAATCATGGGTTGGTTATATAGTGATGGCTAAGACTATCAAAAGTGGGAGAGAAAATAAAACATTTTGTGGAAACATTTTGTAGATCTTATATTTCTAGTTTACCATATCTGAAATTGGAAATCATGATAAATTGATTCTATGATACCATATAAAAGCTGAAATTGGAGGAAAAAACTTTTTGAATTGATAACAAAATGCAGTCTGTCTAATATTCTTCCTTTGTAAGTCAAGGTATTGTCCCAGTTAGCTGATTAAGTCCCATTTTAAGTAAGCATTGGGAGCATCACTCATGCCCAGGAAGAAAGTACCATTCTAGCTGATGTTCTTGCACTATTGGTGTCTTCTGTGGAGACATTTAATTTCACCCCTCATCCTCATTTAAGTCAACTGCCATGTATTAGTATTTAAGATAACTTTTTGCAAATGTTGACTGGGTTTCCTTGGTTGGCAGTCAGTTGCTTTCAGTCTCCCACTTCAGTCAAAAAATTTATTGGACTGAACTCAACTCATATAGGAGATATTTGTCATATCCATGTGAATATCTGTAATAGTCTGTACTGTTTTCTCTGTAATATTATTAGGTTATAGCATATACTGAATGAAACTCAGGAACCTTAGAGCATAGCATACATGATTTTGAATTTTGGCTCCAGCTTTCATTTTAGTTACCAATTTTTTGGAATGTCAGTTTTCCCCATATTATCTTATAATAATTTTTCCCCAATGGAAACTGCATGAAATAAGAGCTTTATTTTTCCTGTGCATTTAGCATTATTCTACTAGTTTTATAGAAGCTTAGAAAGAGCTAGCCAAGAGATAAAATACCTTTTCCATTATTTCCCCAGTCAGTAAAGGACAATATCATACATCCACATTCAAAGAATTACTCTGGACATTAACTTTTCTCCAAGGACATGAAAGATTCAATAGTTGTACTTTACCTTCCAAAATGGATAGAAATATTATTCCTATTCTTACAATTTCCTAATTCTGGCTATTTATCCTCTACTTTTATAATTAGTGGTAAGAAGGAAAGACTCACCTTTTCTCTCCTGCAATAAAGCTGTCTCCAGTAATTCTCAACACTTGAAAAGGTCATGTGATCCTAATAGGATTAAAGAGAAGAAACTCACAGAAGAGGAGGGAAACAATATCGTTTGAGAAGAAATTTTGAATGTAAAAGCTAAGAAGTTACTATGCAGAAGCCACATACAAAGGTTAAATACGTGCTCTAGTCTCAGTGATATAGGTGGTCACTCCTTCTTTTAGAAAAAAAAAATTGGAACTCAGAAAGAAGTACAATCTGCTACAGTACTGATATCTTGATGTATCAGAACACAGGTATGATGGATCCAAGGGTGTGTTCTGTGCTAATATAAAATTTTGATGAGAAAAATAGCTCACAATACACTAATTCTTACTTATTCTTGCAGGGAATGTAAAAGTTCTCTAAACCTTTCATGGTTATATCCTCAATATCATCTATATCATTAATATTTCCTATATATAAGCCCTCAGTTATGAACTTATTAGATGAATAATATATTTGCCAAATCAAAGAGATTTCACTGTGATCCTATTCTTGGGTATTTAAATCATGTTTTGCAATTATGTGAACAAAGTTCAGTATAGAAATATCCTATGAATATACTCATGAGACTTTATTTTTAAAGTTCAGTAGGGTGTTTTCCATGTTGTAGTGTTGCTATGGATGCAAGCTTGGCCTTGTGAAAATTTTCAATTGCATGATTCATACCCTTAATACAAAGATCATTAGATCTTCTGATTCTTGTAGCAATTACTGCTTGTAGTTGAATATCATAATTGTGTATTATTTGCTGGGTTTATTTTTCTACTGATAATTTTATTGCCTTTAATAAGAGGAGAATGAGAATTTGGTTGGTGTTTCCAACATTAAGGATGTTACTTTTATTGTTAGAGCACATGTAAACTGTTGCTTTACTCAAAAAGCTTTCAGCGATTGTGAAAAATAGTTGCCTATCAACAGTTAATGAAAGGAAGGCAGCCTTCAGCAGCCTCTGCCTGCCACAGATCCTTTTGCTTTCTTTTGCTTGCTTCTGTTTTCCTGTCTCATTATATATTCCAGCTAGGATTTATTTTGCATCTTTGCATTGACTTTATGTTCAGTGCACATGTATGTAGAATACACATGTGCCTCATGACCCGGTTTTTGCTGATTCCATTGTTACAGAATTGTGACGAAAGTTAACACATGTGCTTAGGCTATTCCCCTGTTAATGTCCTCTTCCAACTGAGGAAATATTGATTTTCTTCCATCACAGGTGAGAGGCACCTACAAAGCTTATTTGTGCTTTGTCTAGAAACTCAACAAATTCAGCATAATGCTCTTTACTGAGTTTATCTGTCAGTTTCTCCTTCCTTGCATGGCTGACTACTTTAATGGAAACAGCACACATAATAGAAGTACACAAGATAATGCCTTCAAGTATTTTGAACATAAAATATAAAACAAAATGCAAATTTCAGATTTGCACACCTATTCCTTTGGAAGGCAACATTTTTAAAGTTTATATAGGATTTAGTAGGGAAATATGTCCTGAACTAGATTTTATCATGGGTGATTGATTTCTCATCTTTTTTTATTAAATGTCTAAAAAACAGAAAATGAAGTGAATTTTATTTTATAACATAAAATGAGGAGAGACTGTAAGTTAGGGAGAAGTCTCCCCTTCAAACAAATAAAAAGCATAATCAATAAAAAATAAATATGAGTTCATTTTCTTTGGACCACAAAAATACTAAAAAATCAATAATCTAGTTTTGGCAATTGTTTAGTCTTTGAAATTGACTCAGGGTATGAACTTTTAGTCTCTACATTTTAAGCAGTTCAGTGGGTCACTCTAAAGATATGAAACCATGTCCCTGTGTGAATAGGAACTGCATAGAGTTTTATATAGTGTTTCACTTGGCCCTATTCACTATGGGTCACACCAATGTTTGCTATCAGCATGGATGCACAACAAATCTCAGAAATAAACAAGTTTTTTTTCATAAATGTTATGGCATAAAGCAAGTTGCATAGTTATTACAAGAGAAGTAATATAAATGCTATGTGTCTGTGGAAGTTTCTGTGCTGTGTAAAGAAACTTAAAATATTTTAAAAGATAGAGATTAAGATAAAGAATGTTTGACATAACAAGACGGTTTGAAATTCCTAGTCTGACATGCCATACCCTAGAGGAAAACTAGAATCTCCCTGACTGTTCTGAACTTTATTCATTTGCAAAGTGAAATTAAAATGAGTGTTATTTTGAGATTAAATAAGTGAAAATTTAGTCCAGTGCTCCATCCATATAAAAATCACTAGACAGAATATTGTTGCTACTGTTATTCATCTTAAATAAATCTGTGATTTACCGTAAGTTTATATAAACACCCTGTTATTATTTAGTTAGGATTTAAAGTAAATGTTTCTCTGCTAGCTTTGCAAATGTAGTTTCAAAGACTATGGTCATCAGGCTAAAATTCAATTTTAGATGAGATCATTATGTGTATCAACCATGATTATTTACTTAATAAGTGAGCACAAAGCCTGATCTAGATTTTCTCACATCATCCAGGTGTAAATCAATGAGGTAAAACTATACCAAACCAAACTAACTGAAAATAACAGAAACATCTGAATGACGATGTTACTGATTCACCCAGGATTACCGATCAGCAAATTAGATATCCAGAAACTGATTAATTTTGTAACCTAGTAAAGTAGACTTGCTGCATAATTTTTATAGCAATCCAGTCGGCAGCCAGATGCTATGGCTTTCCTGAGTTGATATATTATGTAGCAAATAGCACCCACGATTGAGCACATTCAGAATGTTGCCTAGGGCTGGAGAGATGGGTCAAGGATAAAATCCTTGCTTTAAAAGCAGAAGGACCTGAATTCAGACCCCAAATCCCACATAAAAATGTCAGGTGGAAATGGTGCCAGCCAGCACTTTCTGGCTCTGGAAAGTGGGGCCTGGGAAATAATCCCAGAGCAAAGCAAAAAGGAGACAGAGCAATCCAGTATGATTCCAAAAGTTATTCTTAGGTCTCCACAGTATACACAATGCCCTTTCACAAACTCTCTCTCTCTCTCTCTCATACACCCACACACCCACACCCACACACACCTACCCCCCCCACACACACAAATGTCAAATCATTAGAAGATACAGGGCTTAGGAAAGGAATGTAGACATTACCACACAGGCATAACAAGAAAACGTACAGAGATAGTCTGTAGAACCAAACTGGTATCCTTTAAAAACCAGTTATTGTCTTGAGAAATGAATTTTCTATATTAAAAGAGACCCAGAATCCCAGATCAGATGCTCTTCTTGGCACATTTTTATTGAAATAGAAAAGGGCCATGTCAATAGAAAAGGAATGCTTACTTTTGTTAGGTGTGAATATTTACCAGAACTTCGGATAGTTTGTCTAGGCAGGATTGTAATGTACATGTTTTATGTGGTGCAAGTCATCTCTTGGATGAAATTTTCCTGATGTCTGATTCTGAGTGACCTACAAGCAGGAAGTCATTAGCCTAGACCTAAGTCTTCCCTTCTAAACTAAACATGGTAAAAATGACTTGTTATATTCATTATGATAAATGGAATGTAAGATAATTATTATCAAATCTGAAATAAAATAAGAGTCATCCATCCTCACTCTTCCTGATGCTTTGTATTTGCTTTATTTAGTTGCAACAGTTTGACCCAGGTTGTAGCAAATGAATAGAATTTGAAGGTGAAAACGTAGAATTGCATTTCTTTCCCAGATCCCATAATTAGTAGGGATTGGATATAAGTACAGGAATACTAATTTCAGTAGGACTCAGCCTGGGCAATAAAAAGCCTTCAGTTGTGTCCCTCTGTGAAATGTGTGTTCACAATCCTAGGTAACACAGCAAAATACCAAAAATAAAACTGAAGACCATTTTCTTTTTTTTTTCATCCATCCATAAATTGATCAATTTATAACCCAAACCAAATTTGTAAAACAAACCAAAAAATAGAAAAAGATAACAAACTGAAGTCTGAAAGAAAAAGTTATTTTCTTACACAGCCATTAGAAAAACATCAATCACACACAGAAAACATTAAGATATTCCACAGAAAATACTAAGATATAAAAATAGGGAAGTACTACTAAATATAAATTACAAATAGTAGGCAAATTCAAATAAAACTGTTATAGCATCTTCCATTTAATGGACAAGAAAAATCAAAGTTTAAAAACTGGTTTCAAGCAAAGGTATAGGGCATCTTACTATATATCATAGAAGTGAAAGTGATACCAAAGAAATTTGGTCTTTTTGTAAATATACATGAACATTAAAGTGGCAAATTCAACCCAGGATATGGCATACATATATGTATATTCATATAGAAATTAAGTAATATGTACCAAGAGAGTCATCTCATTCATTACTCCAAAAAATGAAAAAGCAATTATACAATATGGTAAGGATCTGATTCCCTTAACTATAGTAGAGGCTGAAAAACTCACACAAAAAACAATCAATAGGTATAGCTGTGAAGTGTTTCCTCATGAATGCATTTTCACTTTCTTAACCCAGATGCACACAAAGGAATCTTTCAATAGCTGGAAAAAATATTTCTAATTTTGGGCAAGGAAATGTCTTCCTATATTGTCATTCAAGACTGCAAACTCTAAAAGGTTAAGACTATTTTCATGGAAAACCCCAAGCCCTGTTTGACTCCTTTATGTTAGCTTCAAGTATTATAGAAAGTTTGGTACTTAGAATCACAGTTCTTGGAAACTTTTCTAAAAGCCTCAGTGCCAAGGAATATAAGCATGAGGGGAAAGACACACATAGTATCTGCTCAGACATCCACCTCCAGCAGAGGCCTTGAGTGACAGAGGCAGGTGTTCAGAGAAGGTCTCTCACTGTGATCAAGATCTAGATGCTATTTTCTACACTCTTGACAGTTGCTGACATAATGATAGAATGAATTAGAAGGATGTGTGAAAAGTTGCCCGTGACTGAGCACATGTGTTTTAAGTCCTGCCCTGTGTTTTAAGTCCTTCAGTGTCTCTATGTAATGATAGAGTCTGCCTCAATCATCTTTGATGCTATTTCGTCTACTACCACGCAGTTCATTCCTGAGCTTAGAATATGTACTTACCAGTAGCTGGCGTCTAGATGAACTTATATAACTGTATTAAGCATCAGTCTGTTATTACTGAAAGAGGAACAAAGACTATTTTCCATCAGGTACAGTTGTGCCTGCCCAATAATTCTTCACTCCACCCACCACATTTGTTAGACCCCATGGCCCAGGGCCTGTGACATCTTCAGAAGCTAAGCTCTGTAATGCAGTGAAAGTGTTTTGTAATCTCTCTGTGGACTGTAGTTTGTGGCCTTACATCACTCCTGACCCCTGTGTAGCTATCCTGACGGAATAAAGATTTCTCGGTGCTTTTTGAGCTCTTGGTCATACCTGTTGATGTCACTGCATAATATCACTTTTTACAAGTTGTGAGCTACTTGAAAAGGGTTTCATGGATTTGCATGTAAAAGTGTTTAGCTAGCAGCTTCTCCTACTGGTAGGTGTTTTTGTTTTATATTGTTTATGCTGCCTTTCTGTTTATTTCACCTTTTCTGTGTGACTTACATCATTTATCAAACTGCATTATTTCCTCATCATTTAGAATCATCTTACTATATGTTGATAACTGATGAACTGTGAGAATTACACTAGTATTTCCATATTTTTTGATTAACTCATTTTGATTTGATATTATAATGACTCCAAACCAAAGATTTTCAAACATTTTGAATTTAATGTCATCATTTCTTTTTTTAATACCTTTTTATTATTATTTCAGCTCATACAAACTTATTAGGTACACCAATTCCCTCCCTCCCTTCTCTTCCCCCCAAACCCTCTGCTCCCCCTCCCCTCACCCCTTCCTTCCTATCCCCCAGTGCCTCCCGCCCCAATTCCCAGAGTCCTTTCTTGTGCATGCCTGACTCTCCTCTGGGCCCTCCTCTCCGATGACGTACAAGGACCCAGTGGCATTTCCCTGAACCCTTTCCCGTGTTCCCTTTAAGCACAGGAACACTGCTGTGGCTATCAATCCCTTGTCTCCAAGGATCTTGCTGCCTTTAGCAGATGCTAGACTTTGTGAGGTCAATAGTGTTTGTTGGACATTGTGCCGGGCATGCAAAGTCCAATTATGATTGCTTCGGCCCTAACTTGTGTGGAGTATCTTGCAAATCATTGTTCCTCCCATCCTTTTGCTCTTACACTCTTACCACCCCCTCTTCCGCAAATGTCCCTGAGCTTCAGGATGGGGAGAGATTAGTCTGGTTAATGTCATCATTTCTAACATCTCATTTTACAAAAAGTCCATTTTTCATCCCTATTTTTATGTTATATTCCTATTACAATTATAAAACTGCTTTTGGACATTTTATTATTTATCTATAACTCCTAAATTATGAGGATTTTGATTCTGGTGATATTTAGATTTCATGGCATATTATTTGTAGACAATTTTATAATCTATTTTAATATGAGTGGCAGTTTTGCAGTTTTACCTGTTATGAATACAACAGATATTTGTATTAATAGTGACAAGTATTTATCATGTTTGCTGTGCATCAGTTATTGGCTATAGTTCTGTCTCTCTAATAATTATGGTTACATACAAAATGTACTTCCTGTTTTCTGGAAAGAAAAGCAATTATCCAAGTCCGCGTGTGGTAATGACCTGTGTTCAGTTGCGTCTTATAGATTGTGTTGACTCACAGCTTTATGGCCTTTTCTGTCTTTTTTCCCTTCATCTGTGAATAGATTGTACGATAAGGGTTTACCAGAGATGGAAACATTATTTAAGGAAGCAAGCTAAAATTATTGCACTACTTAAATCATGTAAGTTTCTAAAAACATTGAGTACCTTGGCATGCTTTCAAGAAGGTGTTTTTGTTCAACAGAATTGACAACGTGTTGGCATAAAATTAATTCACTGATGTTCATGGCATGTCTGTTTCTAAGAATCACAAAATAGACACAGTTCAGATGTATATCAGTTGATGGACAGATTGACTAAATATAAAAATGAATATTGTCAATCCATAAACAGGAATGTAGCTTTCATATACAGTATAAATTGTTTGAAGAATGAAAATATATTAAGAGAAAGAACCATACACTATGTATATGAAATGTCCACGATAGCCAAATTAATGACACAGAATATTAGGTACTATTTTTCAGGAGTGTATAGTCCAAGAAAGTAGGACATTATTATGATTGGCTTGGGGCTTCTGGTGGAAATGGTAAAGGTTCTGAAGTGATGACTGATCATAAATTTGCAAAGAAACATTGAATTGAACACATAAAATGTAGATGAAGAATTTTATATGACATTAATTTTATGCAAATTAAAATATAAAAATTAAGGCATAGTAAATATAAGTAAACATACAAAGACCACTAATCAGATTCAATTGTATCCTTTCCTTGACATCATAGGGATCACCTAATGTCCATCAGGAAAAAGTACAAATATGGACTAGTATTTGTGTAAATAATATCAAGATAACAATGATGATTCACAAACCTCTATAATGATAATTTGGCAAGTGTTAAGGTTTGAATAGGACATGTCCTCTGCATACTCATTCATCAAGTTTAATTTCTACCTGGTACAAATAGAAAAGTTAAAACATGCAGTCCATTTGGCTGAAACATGTCATGAAAAGGTTTTCTTTGATTCTGACATTCATCATTCATTTATATTCAGATTCTCTCTCTCTTTCTCTCTCTCTCTCTCTTTCTCTGTCTCTGTCTCTGTCTCTGTCTCTGTCTCTCTCTCTCTCTCCCTGATTCTTCCATTAGGTATGCAGCCTCCTTCTCTACATGCTTCTAGAACCATGATACCTCACCTTGCCTTAGATAGAAAATAATCTTATCCATCCGAAAAGGGAAACATGAACAAAGGTAATAAGTGGTGGGGTCAAGTTCGAGCTGAAAGGACAAAGAAAGAAAATGACAGAGAAGTTGGGCTGAAATTGCCACAATGTGTGTGGGGCAGAAGTTGTGGGGGGAAATAACCCAAGAGTGACAAAGAAACTGAAGCTTTGAGGGAGATTCTAAACCACCATTTAAAAACTGACATTAGGTAGAAAGTAATCTTATCGGATGTCTTTGGAAACCAAGAACCTAAAAATAACTTTTATTTTTCTTTTAAGTTGTTACATTCTAGTATTTGCCACAGGACCCAGAAGCTCACTAACACCAGATGTACTCCATTTTCCAAGAGGTAGTACTGTTTCCTCCAGCGATGTGAGTGCAAGTTTGAACAAAAATCTTCACAAGTCTGTGGCTGAAAAAGGCTCATGATGTAGTCAGTTACTGTGAAGGAATTTTTCCATGGAGAAATTAGGTAGAACAACCTGAATTGTAAAAACTTTGATTTTAATTTAATTACTTCATGCAGATAGATTAGTCAGTTCTACATTGAATACAACTTTGCTCAGAATGCTCATGATTCTTATATTTTGCAAGTCTTAGATTTCCTCTCTTCTGCATTTTTGTTCAACATTTTTGGTCTAAAAGTAAGAAAACACATTTCTCTTTATGCATTTTTCATGTGCTCATCTGATGCTTATGTGTTCTCTGACCCTTCGACTGGCCTGGAATCTACTTCTTTTCGTGTCTAGTTCATCTCTTGCTATTTGCCGATGCAAATGCAAGATGAAAATCAACTGAAATGCTAAGGGCATGCTAACATTGTGGGAGAAGAAGGAGAGAGAAGCAAACAGAGCGAGTACCCGAAAAGGGAAACATGAACAAAGGTAATAAGTGGTGGGGTCAAGTTCGAGCTGAAAGGACAAAGAAAGAAAATGACAGAGAAGTTGTGCTGAAATTGCCACAATGTGTGTAGGCCAGAAGTCGTGGGGAGAAATAACCCAAGAGTGACAAAGAAACTGAAGCTTTGAGGCAGATTCTAAACCACCATTTAACAACTGACATTTAAGTGCCAACTTGGTTAAATTATTTGTAAATGTGTTTTGCTGTCTTCCTTTCTTTAATTTGTGTGAAGCCTTCACCAGCTGTGGTATTCCAGGTGACTTTATAGTCTGGGGAACATTGTGGAAGAAGCTTTTTGAATTGTTTTCATGACACTGTGAAAGAAAGAAGATGGTTTCATGGGATTGATATTTTGCATGAAGGTAAAGTCTTTCATGTAAGCATAAAATTTTCTGTTGAGGAAGAATGTAATTCATTGTTAAAACCAAACTAGTATAGTACAGTTATTAAAATGGACCAACATCAACTGTGACAATGTTTATGCCTAAAAGTGAGATTAATTTCATAATCACAGCCAGAGTTAAATAATATATGATATAAGTGGAAGAACTATGCAAAATAGTATTGAAAGAGCATGCTTGATAATAAGCATAAATATTTCTGATATGGTAACATAAAATACTATAGAAACTTATTTGTTCATTTCAGACATTGAATGTTTTCAAAAATATATAATGTCTCATCACTGTAACAAGCAAATCACCATTATCATAACTTTTAGTGTGTATTTTTAATTTATCAGATGATCAAACATATTAAGCTCTCAAAGTAAGGGAGGGAAGATGGAGTGATGGATCAATGGATGAGACACTTGTCATGTTAGCAGTAGAAGCAGAGCCAGTATTCCCCACATTAAAGCTGGACAGGTGTGTGGTCTTTTGTAATGCCTGCATCTGAAGGGTCAAAAAAGGGATGCTCAGAATTGGCTGGTTGAGAAGTTAGGATAAAATTGCTGGTTGAACTCTGGGTTCAGTTGAGAGACCCTGCTTTAAAAATAAAATGTGAAGAGTCAATTAAGAGCACTAGGCCTCCACATGCACAAGCATGCACTTTCACATGCTGCTGCATTCATATGTGCTCTTGTGAACATGCATACACTTGTTCACCCCGTACACACATGCACATGATATAAAACAGTGAAAATTAAAATTTTATTTTGAAATAGGCTCTGTCTTCATAGAAACTATTCTCTTGCAGCACAAGTGTGCTATGGAATAAAATTCCCTGGTAGGCAAGTATGAACAGAAAGAGTGTGGGTTTTTTATTGTTCATTTAACAGCCACCATGAAGCCCAGCACATAAAATAACAAACACTGCCTTCAAAGCTCCTGATGAGGGAGTTTTTAATCTGCAAAAATTTTGAATAGTATTTAATTCGTTGAGAAGGTCATAAACCAAAATAGTTTTTCTGATTCAATTACTGTTGACAAATCTGTTTAATGACATTGCAATTGAACTATCTCCTGTCACACCACCAAAATTTTATTTGTGGTATGTATTAAAGCTGTGGAATGGAAATGTCTGCATTTGCATGAGGCATTGGGGTGCCTCCCACTTTGTTTGTCTTTCCCTTTTTTCCCCTGGACTGCATCAGTTATTGTAAGTTTAGTGATATGATTTTTAAAAAGTAACAAAGCTCAAAATGGTGGCATGTCCCTGCAGCCACAGGCCATATCACTGGAGCTGTTTAAGAAAGGATTTGAGAATGGCTTTGGCAGAACAATGAGACTATCTTGCTCATTTTAAATATTGTTTTCCCAATATCTTTATTAACCAAGTAGCACATATCAACTTCAGATAATTGTTTCCATTGCCACATTCTGGGACATAACACTCTAACACAAGCAATTAAGGGAGTTATGGATACTTACGTGACTTTTGGTTCCAGAGGGGTTATATTCCATTAACGTGGGACTCTTATAGTGGAAGGCGTGGCTGGAGTCAGGAGCAGAAGGCCATGGGCCACTACTGTGATCTGGAGGCAGAGCTAGAACAAACTGAGAGGAAGCAGGGCTGAGCTACCAAACCTCAAAGCCTGCCCCTGTTTTCTGCTCTTTTATAGCAATGTTCCACTCCTCATAGATGCCCTGACCTTCCTAAGATTAACCCCTGCTAAGGATATGAACTCCGAATCTGTGGGAGTCAAGGCACCTTCAAATCATGATAGTTACTGCCTAAAAGAAGGTGTTTTATATTTCTTTTTAAATTCACAGGACCAAGGCAAATAGTTATAATATCATGCATCCAGCACCAATGGGATTCTGGTTTAATCTTTGCAAATTTGCTTTCCTTGTGCTTAAATAGGCATATAAAGAAATGATTATGCACTTTCAAAACTATTTTCAAACTTGTAGTTCACACTGTTTTATAATATGAGTACTATGTTTCACTATTTTAATGAGCTGCTATTATTTTACTTATGGAAATACACAGTGCATTTAATTAATATTCTACTTCTGCAGGATAAGCCCCTGAAACAGAATGGTTAAATAAGTGACCCACATATACTGATGCTTTAATGAGTCAACATCATTTCCTGAAGAAAGTCTGGTTAGTTGGGTGTGGTGCTTCACAACTGGAATCCCAGCACCCAAGTGTCCCAAGCAGGAATATCATTGTCAATTCCAGGCCTGATCTGCATGGCCACTTCCCTGTCAGCCAGGGATGCACAGTGGAGATTATTCTTAAGACTAGCTTCCCCCCAAAACAACTTTAGGTAAGAAAGGAAGAAAAAGAGGAGTTTGATAATCTTGCCTTATTACACATCTATTATCAGTGCACTAAGTACATTGTGGTAACATTCTTACCATTTTTATAAATAGAAATGGTATTACATGTTCTATCTATCTATCTACCTATCTGTGTATGTAGATATGTGCATATACACCTATACATATAATCTAGTGTTTTATTTCAAAGTTTAAATACACATATATACCCTACCATTGGCCTATTTATACACATACATACTATATTTCTTAGGACACTTTGGATATGAACTTTTGGAAATTGTGGTTAATCTGCCCAGCAACTTCTGCATTGACTAGAAACATAATAGATTCCCTTAGCCAAGTACATGGCAATTAAGTTAAAATACTGAGAAACTGCAAAAGAAAATATCACAGCTTCAATTGTAAAGCTTCCAGTTAGGTTCAAAATACAGTTAAATTAACAAAAATTGTAGAGACGTTACAAAATATGTGATGGACAAAAGTGAAAATATTATGACACAACTATCCCTAAGTAACTCAAATCTGGGGTGGGTACGTTCTGCAGTCACAATGCAGTTTTACTGTTTGTAGGAAACTCACCACTGTTCCTTGCATCACACTGTTTATCAGAGCCTAAGAAGAAACACATACAAAGATTCTTCTGTCGTGTGTTTGCAAGCTGAAGCTTTGAAAGTATTTGATAACTGTGATAAATGATTTCATGGACTAAAACCACACTCGTCCACTGATACTTGACCATATTATAGGAGGAGAAACATAACAGAAATTATTAATTTGCACATTGGCGAGAATTAAGACCCATTTGATTCTGTCAGGTTTGAAAGGCACCCTGAGAGGCAGAAGGGGCTCAGACAGTGACGGCGGCTTTGATAACGGCAGAGACATTTCATAATGCAGTGAGAAAGTTGACAGTGGAATTAAAAATAAATTAGGGTCGGTGGTGGTAGAAATAAAACAGAATGGATCTGAATGGAAAGCAGGGAAGGGAGGAAATTGCTTCAAAAGCAGATGTAAAAAAATGGAAGGAAAAAAAAAAGACTGTGACACGCTGAGATCATTAAACCGTTTCTATTTGGAGTAGAATGAATCAGAGCATCCTAAGGGTAAAATGGAAGACATATCGTGAATGCTCACATAATAAGATAAGGAAAAAAAGGAGAGGAAGGGAAATATGAGTCCAAAGGCCAAAATGAAAGAAAAGATTCATTTTGTTTTGTTTTCCTGGTTCTGGTTGAAGAGAACTAAAAATATGAAATAAACATACAGGTAGGAGAGCACGGATTGATTTTTCTCTTGAATATTATTTCAGAAATGCACAGTTTTAGTAGATCTAGAAATATCAAGAACTGCAACTACATGGCAGCAGTGATAGGATATTCAAGTTAAGTAATGAAATTTGGGGCACGTAGAAATATGAGGGCTGGAAACTTTTCAAGAGTCATTCGCTCTCCTCTCCTGCCCAGTGGATGATTCTTGCCCTCAGAGCCCAGAAACTTGATTCCTGACAATAGACAGGAAAGGACATCCTTTATTTTATAAACTAATATATTTCTACTCCATTTTTGCCCTTGCATAGTATGTTTTTTGGGAAGCATTTGTATTATAAGCTGTATGAGAAAACATATAATAACAGCACAAAGAGTGTGTGGTCAGTTTTCCCCAACATCAAACTTGATAGAATTTATGTAAATTGATAGGGAATTGTTTGGGGGCATCCAATCTTATGTTTTTTTTTACCATAATGTGTTGCAGTCTGACTTCTAATCATAAACTTATTAGTCAGAGAAGTAATTGTGATAAAGGAGAGTAGGGAAGATAGTTCAGGTCACAATTAGAAGCTATTTATTCAGAAGTGATGTCTCAAGATAAGCGGATATCAGCACTGAAGAATGTGGGCAGAATCTGGGAAGTCATGGGGCAGGATCCCAGCCGAGAACCCGGCGTGCGCATGCTCTGGAATCAGCACAGTCGGTTAGGAGCATCTTCTGTATTCTCTGCTAGCTGCTGTCAGTCTGTATTTAGCTGACTTTCTCCTGGCAAGCTGATCCAATGCTGGGTAAAGGTGCGTACAACGGATTGGAAGATGACATGTTAGGAGACAGGAATGACAAGCTGCTGCACCAGGGAAGGTCTCACTTAAAGTCTCCTAAGGCACATGGTGAAGCTTTTGGTAGAAAATTGATGTGGACAAGATCTGTGTTTTCAGTAGCATAATTAGTCCTGCTAGTAAGAATACTTTTTAAGTAGTAGGAATACACCCGCATGTGTGTATTTGTGCATCTCAGACACTGTGTGTCTCTGTGAAGGTCCAAAGGTGAGTTTGGGAATTATTCTGGATTGTTCTAACTCCTTTTTGCTCTGGAGTTTCCCAGGCTCCACCTTTCAAGGCAAGAGGTACAGACTATTACCATTTCCCCCACAACATTTTTACATGGCATCTGGGATCTATATTTCTGCTTAAAAGACAGTCTTTTTTTTAATTTTATTTTTTATTCTTCTAGAGTTTTGTGAATGCAATGACTTTATGATATTTTTACACTTTGATCCCCGTCCCATCCCCCTCCTTTTCCCATTACATCTCTTCTTCCCTTCCAGTCCCTCTCCTAATTAAATGTCATTTTGTATGTGTGGCCCATGCAGTTTTATCTGGGTTGCCTTTTTTTATTTTTATTTCCACTCACACAAACTTAACAGGTACAGTGGTCCCTCCCTCCCTCCAATCCCCTATCCCCTTGTGCCCCCTCCCCTCCTCCTTCCCTCCCCATCCTCCAGTGCCTCCCCCTCCCATCCCCGGAGCATCCTTTAATGTGCATGCCAAACTCTCCTCTGGGTTCTCCTCTCCAATGAGGTGCAAGGACCCAGTGGCATTTCCCAGAACCCTATCCTGTGTTCCCCCTAAGCATAAGAACACTACTGTGGCTGTCAATCCCTTTCCTCCCAGGATCCTAGTGCCTTTAGCAAATGCTAAACTTTGTGAGGTCAATAGTGTGTTGGACATTGCACAGGGCATGTAAAGTTCAAATATGATTGCTTCGGCCCTAACTTGTGTGGAGTATCTTGCATATCATTGCTCCTCCCATCCTTGTGCTCTTACAATCTTACTGCCCCCTCTTCTGCAAATTTCCCTGAGCTTCAGGATGGGGAGAGATTAGGGTGGCCTAGTTCCAGGTGGTTGATATAGAGTCTCTGAAGTTCTGGATTATGGTTTGTTGATTTTTTTTTCAGTTTTGCTGCTCCTTGATGGTGGCCTATTTTCTCTGCTGTGACATGGTCCCCTCTCTCGTTAGTGGTGTGGCCCTCCTTCCCCATCCCTGCTATTCATAATCTTAGCAAATTACTGTAGTTATTACAGAGATTTATCTTTGAGTGTCTCTAAGTGGATTTTGTACTAGGAGCCACCTATTAGGGAGTACATGTGCTTAATTCTCTGTGTCTGGGATACTTCACTCAATATAATTGTTTCTAATCCCATCCAGTTCCTGGCAAATTCCATTAATTCATCATTTTTGATGCCTGAATAGTACTCCATTATATAGATGTACCACAGTTTCCTTATCCACTCGTCAATTGTTGGACATTTGGGTTGATTTTATGACTTCGCTATTGTAAACAGTACTGCTATGAACATGGCCGTGCTTATGCTATTGAGGTGAATTTTTGCTGTATGGGGGGTTATTCCCAAAAGTGGAATTGCAGGGTCATATAGCATTTCAATCTTTAATTTCTTTAAGAATCTCCAGATGGCTCGCCAGAGTGGCTGTATGTGCCTGCATTCCCACTAGCAATGTAGGAGAGTTCATCTCTCTCCACATCCTTTCCAGCATTTGTTGTTGTTTGTATTGTGGATTTTTGAAAAGGCAGAGTCTTAACCCTGAGCTATCCCTCCAGCTCCAGGTACACATTTCCATGCTTTGTTTACCTGGCTGTGATGTCCAGGCAATGATAACACTAGTAGTGCAGTATGGGGAGCACATCACATGGTGAAAGGAGCACTACCACTGTTCATTATGTGATGCATCTACTCATCTGCATCAACTAAATCAATCTTTATGCAGTATGTTGCAAGGCAGGGAGGTTGGGTCAGTTTCTAGTACCTTCAGATCCATGTGGAATTTTTTTTTTAATTTTTAACCTCAGGCAGCTGTCTGTCAGCCTTCTATGCCTGCCTCCCTTGCCTTGTGCACGCTGGGAAATGCAAAATGATAAAAGCAAGACCTAAGTATCACAAGGCCTCTTGAGACAATCCTCATGTTTTGGCTTCTTTCTCGTTTTGCCACTTTCTGCTTTTAAACAATGCTCACCATGTGTATATATTGTTGTTTATGCCACATTGAAAAACTTGGTAAACATACTTCTTTAAACTTCATTCATTCATTGTGTGTGTGTGTGTGTGTGTGTGTGTGTGTGTGTGTGTGTGTGTGTTTGTATCAGAGGGCACTGTATGTCACTGTGGAGACCAAGGGCGATTTCGGGAATCATCCTGGATTGCTTTTACCTCTTGTTTTGCTTTGCTCTGTGTTTTCCGAGGCTCTGCCCACTAGGACCAGAAGTACAAGTTGCCACTGTTTCTGCTTGGTGTTTTAAGTGGGACCTGGGATCCAAACTCAGGACCTTCTACTTGTAAGGCAGAGGCTTAACCTCTGAGCCATCTCCAGACTAAAACACTTCATTAAAAATCAGAGCTTGTTGGTTTTTTCATTTCTGCAAAGTAGCAAGTGAACCCTAACCAGAGCTTTTACACTGACTTCTTTCCCCAGCTCTGCTTTTAACTTAAAAAAAAAAATCTTGTCAGTTTGCCTCGCCTGATTTCAAACTCACTCTGGAGTTTGGAAAAACTTTGAACCTGGAAGGGTCTTGCTTCAGCCTCACAAGTAACTGTGCTCACAGATCTGTGCCAGCTGACCCAATGTATGAAGTATTCCCTACTAGGTTATTTGATGGTTTCAGTAATTAGTACCACCTCATTTGGACAGTTGACTTTACCATTTGGAGAGTTTTAAATGCTGACTGTTGTCCTTTCTCAAGTTCTAAGTACTCTTTGTGATTATCTGTGACTGACCAGAGCACTTTGGAAAACTTGGCACTTCCTCAGCTAACGTTGCGGACTACTTTCCCTTCTGAAGCAGAGGCATCAGCTGTGCAAGAAAACAGGCAGTTGCCTTTGACTGTGGATAACGGAAGCACACAGAATGGTGGTTCTACAAGCAAATGAATGAATGATTCATTCAACATGATGAAGCAGCACATTAGACAGAAACCATCTTCATTGTGATTGAGAGATGATGGAAGGCACAGACAGGAGCAGACTCCGCTGACAGGGAAGCCTCTAGAAGATGTGCATGTTGATGCCCAGCCAGCAAGAAGTCCCTGCAGAATCTGTTCAGGGTAAGGATTCTTGAGTATGCATAGCCTCAGGATGCTGGCTAACTGTAAGCATTTCAGATTCAGGACAAAATGCAAATCCAAATCGAGGAAACTTGTTTCCGTAGAATGCAAACTAGAGATCTAAGTTTTGTTAAGCTTTGAAGTAAGTCAGTTTTCCCAAACAAAAACCTGCAATATATCGGTGGAACTAACTTCACAAATATATAGTACATTTATTTATTTATGTTGGTCAATAGAAATGAGGGGGGAGAGAGAGAGAGAGAAAATGTACATGTATTCACCCTCCACTACCAACATGTGTGGTGACAGTATTTTATTGTGGACCATTCTTGTGAGTATGAAGTGTAATTTCATTGTGGCTTGACTTGATATCTTTTGGTAGCTCTTGATTGTGGAGCATCTCATTTAAGGGAAGTATTCAGGGTAATTTTGATATTTGGAACTAGAAGCAATTACTTTATCGTTCTGTGATTTCATTTCCAAAAGAGGTTATTATTAGTAGTATCTTAATACATTTTTCTGAAGAATAAATGAGATAGCACACCTACCATATGTAATCACACACCTAGGTATTATTCTGAAAGAAAGCAACATATTTTAGTGGTGCTATTATTATTGAAAGGTAGTATGGTATTTTATTTTTGCAGTGGTTGAAATTGTGGATTTTCTACTGACAAGCTACATAACTTTAGGAAGGAAGGCAAGTTACATTTTTCTCTGTCTCACTTTCCTCTTTAATGATGTAGGGATATTAGTCATTACACCATAATGTTATTTGAATACTAAATAAATCAATACATTTCTTGGCACATAGTAAGCAATATGTATGATTTGGCTATTGTTCAAGTTCTTATTCCCTTATTTCAAGTTATAAGAATAGATCTTTTTAGCAACAATGAAAAGGAATTTATTCAATTGTTTTTATTTTGACATCTTAAAAAATTAATTTTTGATCCACTAATATGATTTGCTTCTACGTTCTTCTTTTAAATTTGTTTATTTAGTTAGCATGAGCATGTGTGCGTGTGTGTGCAGGCATGTGTGTGTGTGTGTGTGTGTGTGTGTGTGTGTGTGTGTGTGTGTGTATGAGAGAGGGCACTGTATGTTCCTGTGGTGGACCAAGGGTGACTTTGGGAATCATCCAGAATTGCTTCTACCTCCTCCTTGCTTTGCTCTGGGATTTCCTAGGCGCTGCTCACCAGGGAGGGAAGTGAAGGCCACCACTGGTTCCGCCTGCCATTTTTATGTGAGACCTGGGACCTGAACTCAGGACCTTCTGCCTGTGAGACCGAGTTAATCACTGAGCCATTTCTGTAGACCCATGTTAATATTATTAAATGTCACAAAGGCTTAGATTCCAAAAAATGGAGGCCCAGCTTAGGCAATAATCATTAATGAGAGCTGATTGGTCTCAGAATACAGACACACATATTGCCAAGATAACAGGATAAAAATAGTTAAATGAAATTGGCATCACTAGATTTGGAATTTCACATAATGAAAAAGTAGAGAAATGCAAAGTACTTCCTAGTTATTGCAGATGACAAGTAGTATATGTAGATAATGTTTGAGATAGTTTGTTTTGTGTGCTTACCAAACAAAGCAAGACTATAATTCCAGTTTAGTTGGAAGCAAGATGTTAGGGGACACTAATCTTTTCCATTTTCTTTGGAGTTTCACTTAAATATTCTATAAGCCCTTTGAAGTTACTCTAAATCACATTGCTTGTTGTTTTGCAAACATTACTGACTTAATCAGGCAAAAGTTTGGTTAGGGAAATGGTAGGCATTTTCAAAACAATTTCTTTAAGTCTTTGATGAAAGAATTATTTTCATTTTTAATGCATTTGAGGATTCAGAGATTTCTGAGTTCCTAGAGAGTCTATTATCAAAATGGGCATTTATATCACAATAAAAAATTATTATTCTCTCTTTGTCAACTGAAATGCCTTTCAAGGGATTTGTTAGTGAGGTTATTTTTTCTCTAATTTGTTGTGAAATATCAAATATCTATTTGCACAAATCAGATAGAATACATGGGATGTTTTGTAATTCACATGTACAAAGAGTATAGGACAGATTTGGTTATAGTTTTATTGTTCAGTTTCCCTCAGAATATCATGTCATTTGTATAAATCATATTGCTTAAGTATAGAGATTCTTTGTAATAATTACTTTTAGAACTACAGAATGTTTTGAAGATTGCATTAAAAAATTATATTGCTGGGGCTGGAGAGGTGGCTCAGGGGTTAAGCCTCCGCCTTGCAGGCAGAAGGTCCTGAGTTCGGATCCCAGATCCCATGTATAGATGCCAGGCGGAAGCGGGGACGGCCTGCGCTTCTGGTCCTGGTAGGGCGGAGCCTGTGAATCCCGGGGCAGAAGGAGGTGGAAGCGTCCATGGTGGTTCACGAATTCGTCCGTGGTTCTACACACACACACACACACACACACACACACACACACACACACACACAGACACACACACACACACACATACACATGCACATGCGCACAGTTGAATAAATAATAATAATAAAAAATTTTAAAAAATCTTAAAAAAAATTATATTGCTAAAAATTACAGCATTTGGGAGGCTGATACAGGAGTATTTTTATAGAGTTGATGTAAAGTGAGGAGGAGGAGGAGGAAGAATGGGAGGGGAAAAGAAAGGGAGGAGAAGGGAGGAGAAGGAGGGGGAGGAGGAGAGATTGACTTCACCTCCCCTGCCCCGGTTGTATCCAATCCAAATTGTAGCCTAAACAGATTGAACAGTCCCTAGTCACTTTCCCAAAGCATTTGGACTTAGTAAATACCACATGCATTATTTACAGTTTATTTTTATCATTACAATAATGTTTAGCAAAATGAACAGTAAAATGATACAAGTTGTATCAAAATTACATGGATCAATAAATGCATTAACTGCTCCTTTCTGGAGAATATAAGACACTTTTCAGTGACCATCATTATATACTTAAAAACATTATATACTTAAAAACATTATATACTTAAAAACATTATATACTTAAAAACTGTTGTACATGTATAACATTTGAATTTTTCCTTTATAATTGTTGCTATCTTGTCATACTGAAATCTCTATTCTGTGACTTTTACTAGTTTATGTCTGCTTTTATCTTTGTAGCTATATTTACCAAATTAGATTTAATACTAGTATACTTACTTTTTAAACATATAGATTCATGCAATTCTTCAATCTAGCTAATAATCTTATTAATGTACTTTTCCAGAAAGTATTTCACACTTGTAAATTTCATCTGTATTAAAATGCACTGGAAACAGATGGTGATCATATATTATGTTTTCTTCTTTTCTCCTCCTTAGTATCTCTGAGTTGGCTTATACGATCATTTTGGAAATACTATTCTTTATTTTATAAATCAAAATTTTTAGTGTTTCTTTGGTATTATGGTCATGGCTACTTAAAGGAAAACATAGGAAATTCCATAGTACCTTATGGTCTTGATTAGGTTCCATATAAAGAGGTAAATGTGGATTCCAATATAGAATTATTAAATATCAAACGACCTTCTTGAGATTAGTTACTGACAGGTCTTACAAACAAGAGCAAGGTGTTTTGCATTAATGAGAAATTTTAAGTTCAAATTTTACATAAAAGTACTGGAGTAACTGCTCATTTGTATATATCGGATAAAATTCTCACGTTTTAAAGTTCAATCATGCACTTTCACTTATACCAACTTATATCAGTAATGCATTTGCAAAAGATTTTGAAAGTTGAAGGTAGATTTGTTTGAATTCGGTTCTTAGCCTAAAATGAAGAATTGTTGGAGAAGTATGCTCTTTTTTTTTTTTTTTTTTTTGCATTTTAGGAACCACTTCCTTAAAAGTCAGATCCTGGGAAATTGTATTCACAGGTGGAATTTATTTTGAGCCTAAATAGTGGAAATAACAACTCTATTTATGAAGACTTAATCTTTCCACTTCACCCAGAAGTAGGATCAGTGAGACTTCAGGGTTTTAACTGAAAAGTCTTGCCTGTTTGGTGGATTTCACTTGCAGACTGTCTTGTGGTTGATCACTTTCAAAATACTGTTATTGTTTCTAAACCTATATGTGTATTGTTGTATCCTTGACCATTTTTCAAATACACTGTGAACTGAAATACCTAATTGTACCAACTATTGTAATTTTGAATGTTAACTGAAAGAAAATAATGGTGAAATCTCAAACATATGCAGATGTATTTTTAGTACCCATTATTGTAGAATTGAAAAGACACTTCTAAGTAAACACTAATTACTCCTGTTATGGGAAGGAAAACAAAAATCCATATCAATTTACATTATTATGGTCTGTATCACATCTCTTCATGAATAACCTCCTTTAGCTGTTTATTAAGCTATAAATGCATTTTTATAAATCTGGTTGACATTTAGGTATTTTATTAAACACAATAAATGCCAGAGAAAATTGAATTAAGAAAGTTGTAATATGTTTTACTACTAGAAAAAAAAAAGATGTGGCTCTAAATGTTTGTGTTGTATGTGAAGAATAAATCAGAGGAAAGAATTATTTCCTGCTTCGGGCCTTGACCTTTTTTGTTGATAGCTGGTTATTAACAGCTTCACCTTATGTTTTATTCCTTTTGATTTGTAAGAATTTGATTATCACCCTAGAGCAGAAATCCTACTTACAGCAAAAGCAGGCAAGTCATTTTGTGAATGCAATCTCTTTGCAGCAGGAGACTAGCCTTCCCAACTCACAGGCACTTCTGAAGGGCATTCAGGCCCTAGAATGAGTGCATTGTATACCCTCCAGCCTTTTCCTGTGTGTATATCTTCAATCACTGTATTCGTCATTCACACTTGGCTCACTTGACTTTTAAAACATAAACAACTAGCAATGTAATAACTGCATTTTAAAGTTTGCTTCTATTTTACAAAGATTAGCAATCTACTTGACAGAAATCACCAATAACATTACCCCTGTAGTCTAAAATTAATGAAAGTAGTCTATTAGGAGCCACTAGTTATTAATCAAATGTGCATGTTTTATCCCATCAACATTGGTTCTAAGTTCATTCCTATGTATAGTTTTCATGGAGAGGGACATTTATTGAGTATGCAGGTAAGGAAAAACACAGTTAACTGTATATAAAACCATCCATTGTTAAAAATCTTAGTTGGTTATAAATTAAAAATAGATCACAGTTGAAGGTTTTTAGTGTCCATTAACACATTGTGACACCTAGTTCTTAAATGTCTTCCTAGTTCAGTTATGTCTCCTAACACTCTGACAGTTAAGTTCTTCGAGTGAACTTCATCTAAGTGTCATCTCTTCGCCCCAATTCATTTTCTCACTGAAATTAGAAGACAAAGAACTCTCTCATTTTTGCTTACTATATGTATTAGTGGTATTGACTACTTTGTCATCTAAGGAAGATTATGTACTGATTATTTGTGGTGCTTCATTAGTATACTAGAGTTTTACTTGTACCTAGAGATGACAACTGCACCTTGTGGTCCTTTAGTAAAATATGATCATCACCCTTTCCTTTTCCAAACAAATGTGATTTTGGCAGCATTGGTCAAGTGTTATTCTAACCTTCTGTAAACCTAGGTTATGAATTTGGTGGGTAAAAAAACAGTAATATTCAATCTACGTGTCTTTTGATGGGCCTTGAGATGAGGGACTCAAGAGAGATCTTTGGTAACATTATCTGCTCTTTATACTACAGTGAGAGACTGGGGACCATGATTTACAGTGGGAAGTTTCTCTTACAGAATGCTTTCTTTAAGAGTTCAAGTGTATGGACCAGAGAGGTGGTGCAGTGGACTAGAACCTTTGTGGCAGAAGCCCAGTAATGCAAATCTTGTGCCCCGGAGAAAAAGAGGTGGAGCCAGAGAAACAACTGCCAAAGGTTGTCCTCTGACCTCCACTCATGTGTCATGGCAGCCAGTGAGTTCATAAAACTCACACACACAACCAATAAATAAATGAATAAATAAATAAATGAATAAATAAATAAATGAATAAATAACATTTTAAATTTCAGATTTATATGCTTCTTTATTTCATCACTCACATTCAAAGAAATCCTCAATCTAATGCCACATGTAATACTGACATATCTTAGATATAAATTTCAATTTTCTGTTACTCAACTATATTAACATAAGGAAGTATGTTACATATTATAAATGGCACATTAAAATCTTAGATTATTAATCTATACCACTTACATTCAATGAAACATATGTATATCCAGATCCTGTTAGTATCTTTTGAGTTTTATATGATCTTTGACATTGATTATGATTAAAGATGGACCAAAAGGAGAGAAAAGATGTCCTGTCCCTTGTGAACAAGACACTTAACATCTCCTCGCTTGAGTTCACAATGTAATTTAGATGAAACACTGTTGGCTTTGGTAATTAAGAAAATAATAAGGGCATAACTTTGACTATCACATTATAAAGACTGACCCACCAAACAATGTCAGGTAACACTGCATGTTGTGACTATGCTAAGAAAGCCATTCTAGATAAACAGAGTGGGTGTCACCCTGCAATCTATAGTTTTTTAGTTGCAATTGTTTTCTTTGTGTGTAGTAAACTAGTAAGATTGTGTCTTTGGAAATACCAAATCCATTATTGACAATAGATGTTTGGCTAGAGGTAGAAATGATGTAACTCTTTATTTCATAAATAGCTAATTGGGGAAAAACTGTGTTAAGATGAACTGACTGAAGATGAAGATGAAGATAAAGGAGACTATTGTAAGTTATTTTTAGTTTGTGTTAGGTACAATGTGTGGCACCATTTCCCCAGCCACTTTTGTGCCTGTGCTTTCATTGTAGACTCTGAACCCTCATTTATTTCCACATTTTGGCTCCTGAAAAATGGTTTATTAATGGGGAGAAAGATCCCTGGTTTGTACAGTTAGCAGTGCAAGTAATGCCTTGTTCTCTTCTGGCTTGTACAGCTAGTTTCCCAGCCACACAAAAAAGAATCTTTAGTATTGATTACAGAAGACCCTTTTTTGAAAGAGCCACATATTTGACACATAAAAGGTGAGCTGGACTTATTAGGGAATTCACTGAAAGACATTTCATAACATCTTTGCTTCAAGGAAATGTGCCAGATCTATTTTTCTTGTTTTTCTTTTAAAACTTGGAATGGCTGCAGTGGTAGGCTGTGAAGTTTTCTGTGGGTTTGTTTGCTCAACATATACCCCCAGCTATTGATGAACTTCTGAGAGATGCACTTTACAGTTGCTAAGGTCAGTTTCCTGCCATAAAATAAACCTTTTCCTTTCCTTACCCTATGTTTAGATAGGACTTTGGTTTCTTTCTGAGATCTGTCTTCAGTGTATATATTGAACACTTATTAAATTTACACCTTGGTATTTTGGTCTTTCGTGTTTTTATTAGCAAGAATTAGGATTTTTCACTTGATATTACAAATGATATTTCATTAATAATTTTGTATCACCTATTGCACTATAAATAGAATAGATTTGTGAATTGACTTTTGTCTTATCAGTTTGTTGAATGGATTTATTGACTCTAATGATTTTCTATTGATTATATGAGAATCTGACAGAAAATCATGACATCCGCAAGATGCAATGTTGTTACTTCTTCCTTTCCAAAGCAACTGTGTATTTGCTTCATTTTCTTGCCTAATTTTCTCATCTAGATATTTTACTCTTATGACAAATACATGTAGCAAGAGTAGCTACTTTGATTGTATGGGAAAATGTAAAGCATGAGTGTATTATCTTTGAGTTTTTCATTGATGATTTTCTTGAGGTTAATGAATTTCCTTTTCATTCCTTCTTTGAGTGTTTTTTTAAACAATGGGATGTGTTTCATTAGTTCAAATGTTTTAATGCATGTATAATACTATCTTGCAGCTTTGGCTTTTGATTTTTAATAGTATGATAAGTTACAATGATTGATTTTCAGATATCATGACATTCTTGTAATGCTTAGAAAAACATACTTGATAATGACATATAATTCTATTCACAAGTTCCTGGATTACAGTTGTTGAGAATTTTTGTTTATATATTATAGGAAATGGGACTGTAGTTTTATTGTGAAATTTTAAAGAGTATGTGTGAGAGAGAAATAGCAAAAGTCAGGGGGCAGCTCTTGTTAGGAAGTCAGTGAGCAGCTTAGGGTTTGAGCAGTAAGTTCTGTCCTACTGTGTGAGTTCCAGGGATTTACCTCAGGTCACATGGTTTATTCCTAAGTACCTTTACCCTATGAGAGTGAACTTCTGTCTTGTGTTGGCTTCTTGCAGTAGACTGTAAGTATTTTCTCTTTTTTTTTTGATGAATGTGATAAAACATTTCACAGAATTCATTAGCAAATCACTCTGGTTGTGTTCTTTTCTGTAGCTTTGTTGAATTACTCTTATTGATTGCTAGAATTCAAAGTTTGCTACTGTGTCCATTCCCTGAACCTTTGTTTTTCTAGGAATTTCCTTGTCAATTTTCCATGACTTCAGTTGAATTCTGCAATCTTTAATGTATTCGAAACATAGATCTTCTTTGTTAGTACCAAGAGTTTTTTTTTTTAAACAATTTTGTTGATCTCTGTTTTTAGGTGTATCTGTTTATTAGAATTACTTTTTCTTACTGTTTTGACCTTTCTATCATATAAGATATTCTTGTTTCTCTCTAGTAATATTTTGTCTTAGAATACTGAAGTTTGATATAAATATTGCTATCCCATTTCTCCTTTGCTTGGGCAGCTGTTTGTATGGTGTGTCCATTTACATCCTTTTGTTTTTGCCCTCTCTGATTCATTAGCTCCCGATAGATTTATTGGTTGAAAGCATGTTTTCTGGTCATGTTTCATTTTAATCCATGCTGCAAACATGTACTTTTTCATTGAATTGTGCAGCATATTTCATTTGATAAGATTTATGTTTAGTGTGGATTCAAATGAGTTGTGCAGCTGTCATTACTAAAAGAGTTGTTGCCCTTTGTTTATGCCTTTGCTCTGTTTCCAATCTTACCTCTGTAGCTCAGGGCCTTTCCTGGTGAGTGACAAAACAACATATCTCACTGGATGTAGATAACCATTACTCTTTCCTTCTGGAGTCCCATCGTCAGTGTATCAAAAGAGATCAAAATACTTCATCCATTCATTTTCTGCCTGAGCAGATTATCACAGGCTGGATAATTTTTAATACAATAGATTTATCATACATACGGAGTCTGGGATGTTCCATCCTGAAGGGCTACATTTGGTGAGGGCCTTTCATAGTGTCTTGGCACAGCAGAGGGCATCACAAAGTGAGAAGAACATGCCATAGGCCCAGCCTCAGAGGCTGACAAAGGAAGCAAACTCACTCCCATCACTGACTTTTCTGTGGTACTAGAATGAATCCATCTTTCAGAGTGGACTCTTTGTAAACCAGTTACCCCTTAAATAGTTTACCTTTCAATATTGTCAAATGGCAGTCAAATTTCAGAATGACTCTTATGGAAGTCATTCAAACCATAACAGCCGTAACCCTGGAGCTTTGTAAACACTAATATGTACCATTCTCTTTTCAATAGACTGGTAGAGTCATAAAGCAAACACTTTCCTTTCTTTACTACATTTGATAGGACTTATGTTTGCTTTTATTCTATGTTGTCTTACCTATCTGTAAAATGTGGGAATCATAATAACAAGCCTGTGTTAATATTGAGTACTTTACAGTACTCTGGGTACATTCATGTCTTCATTCTGAACCATTAACCTTGACCATTTCAATTGTCAGGTAGAAAGATTTAAATTTAGTCAGGCTCCAGTCAGATACTCCCAGTACCTTCGGATTGTTAGAACTGATGAAACCAGATGTGAGTTTGAACTGGGATGAAGAGCAGTAGTTAAGTGATTCAGCTTGACCCTCTTTTCCTGTGTGCAATTCATTTCCACTTTCATGGTTGCTGGTTATTTTTTCATTGTGCCGTGGCTTGTTTGTTTGTTAGTGAGTTTTTAAAATCTCATTCTATGTCATCAGCTCTGGCCCACATCTAACCTAACTCACACAGGGTAGCTAGCTCCATTTTAAAAATGGCTTCTCCAGGTGAAATCAAGGGAGGCCTGCACTTCCAGCCCTGTTGGGCGCAGCCTTGGAAATCCCAAAGTGAAGCAAGAAGGAGGTAGAGGCAATCCAGAATGATTCACAAAGTCACCCTTGGTCCTCCACCAGGACACACAATGCCCTCTCACACAGAAAAAAGAAGGAAAGAAGGAAGGAAGGAAGGAAGGAAGGAAGGAAGGAAGGAAGGAAGGAAGGAAGGAAGGAAGGAAGGAAGGAAGGAAGGAAGGAAGGAAGGAAGGAGAGAAAGAGACAGAGAGGAGACAGGAAAGAGAGAAGGAGAGAGAGCAGTAGAGAGAGGAGAGAGAGAAGGAAAGAGAGAAAGCAAAGAAAAATTAAAAAATGGTTTCTTTGTTACTACAGTATCATAGTAAAGACCTATGAGATTTTAGGTGCTGTTTGTTATTGCAGCTGATATTTTCCTAATTATCCTTGGCAGAAAAACTTAACCCTCCACTAGCAGCACCCCATTCCTCTGCTCCCACTTGCTGTTAAGGTGTAGAGCAAAAGTGATTGCAGCCGTAGACTAAGAAGTGTTCTTACTGTGAGTATCATAGAGCACAAAGCTGGCTCACTCTCAGGTGCTACTGCTTCATCTGTCTATCAAAAAGCACACATTGTGGTTTGAAAATTTTATATTCAATTTGTAAAAAAAGTTCTTTGATTCTATCCCATTTTTCACACTCTTTTTTTAATGTTTAAAGAATGAAAATTAACAACTCAGAAAAGCAAACTGAAATGAATCAATCTGAAACAGAATAAGTGTAATAAACACACATGCACACACATACACATACATGTACATACATACATGAACATATACACACAAACAGGCATACATGCATATAGATATGCATACATACAGATATGCACACAAATGTACACACAAATACACACATACCCTTCTTCCTTCACATAATATTGAAATCTTACTGGATCTGACCAACATAGTGAATTTTTAATTGAAGGCTCATTCTCCCTTCCTGACTCAGTTTGTTCTGCCCAAGCAGTAGCAGCAGCCCTCCGACTCTCTAGAGGCCAAGACTCTGCAGATAGGGTGCGTGATGAGTAGTAACCACCCCCCTCAGAGTGAAGTACATTTACCTCTTTATTTTTGTCAACCCCTGGAGTAGTATTTGTCTTTATAATTTTATTCCAATTTTTAATGTGCTTCCTTATGTCCTTGGAACTGTTGAAAAAATGGAATGCATTTAACAAGAAGCAGAAACATGCCTCTCACTGCAGTAAGAACCACTGAGTTCTTTTTATCCTATAACTTTTAATGGGACCGCCAGTCTACTTTTAATTGTCTGGGGTAAATGTACACAGAGTATTACATGAAGTGGGGTTGACAGGGAGTTCATCAGTGCATCTATGAGGGCTAAAGACTGGTGCTTGTTTTGGTCACTAAGCAGAGATAGATTTTCTGTAGTCCTTTCATTCTCTGCTTTTCCTGCTCAGAGTCTGAGGTAGTGTGCATTTAATCTGCTGTCCATACTCCTAGCTTGTTATGTCAAGAAAATGCTTATGTACGTCTGTAGCACTTTTGAAACAGTGTGATTAGATAATTATTTGGAAATTGCTTGTGAGAAGCAGCAGAATTGAAATGTTTTCCAAGTAATTGCTTTTCCTCCTTAAAATTTTTTGCCCTTCATTTAGAGAATAGTAGAATTTCTAAGGCAGCTCCCACAGTCTAGAGTTACAGTATTTGGAGCTTCTTAATCTACAATGTATCAGGGATAAAAAAGGCAAGCATTTTGATAAATACCATCTAAAGGTTACTTAGGTAAATAAGTTAATTAAAGCTCCATAGGTTTTTCTCATCTTATTTTAAAATCTAAAGGATGGATGAAAATTAAGAACAAAAAAGATTTTTATAATATATGTGTTTGACTTATTTTTATTTTCATTTTTACAGTTCATCCATAAAATAATGGACAGATTACATTTGATGTCTAGTGCAGCATGTATCCCCAATATAGAAAAACAGTAAAGCATTATAATATATATTCATTGGCGAAGTACTCAGCACATGTCAAAATTTGAAAAGCACAATGAATTAACTAAGATGTACTTGATATTTAAGATAATCCAGACAGAGTTACTCTTGAGTTTTCTCAAGAAGAATCCACGAAAATGCTTTAAAATAAATTTCAATTATGAAAGCAGAAGGAAATAAATAGTAAGTTTTGTGTTGCCTTTAGTGCTTTTAAAATAATTATTCTAACTCTGATTTCTTGCATCATTAGAAGATGCATTATTATATGTTTTTTCATGTGAATTGTCTCCTTCAAGCTCCCATGTTTCAATACTTGCTTTCTAGCTGGTAGCAATGTTTTTGGAGGTTGAGGGCTGTAGACCCTTGTGGTCTTCCTCTTTTTGACCTGACCATTGAAATGTGAAGGTCAACCACCATGCACTTCCTCTGTTGTGCCCTCTCACCATGTTGGTGAAAATAACTAATACAATGACAGACTTTTCCCCCAAAGTGAACACAAGCACTTATCTTTGAGGAGAGTAATATATGTAGAAGTGTCATGGCAAACAGCTATATGAAAGACTTACAGCCCACTGCCTTGGCCTCAATTCTACATTCAGCTGTGGTGAAGAATTCAGAAGCAGTCATTAATATCAAGTATATTTCATCCTTCTGGATAATTAGGATAGGCACATAGTGCCAATCAAGGTAAGACAGCATGAGTATAAAATAAATTGCTTTAGCACACTGATTTTGATGTTAATGTTGGAACCTAAGCAGGTATACTACCTGATTTAAATTCATAGTCACTGGGCAGCATGCCACAAAAATCAATAGAAAGCTCTCATTGGATTAAGTCAGAGGGAAGTTCATCCTGGCAGATCCTGAAATCTGCATAATGCTCTGCTCATGATTTTTCATGTGATACCACCTGTCATGGGCCAAAAATGTTCCTTCACTTTGAAACATTTTTTCTGGAATCCTCATGATTTTTAGAACAAGTCTCATTGCACATTCAGAGAAAAGAGTTTTGTAGCAAGCATGATCTTCTCTGTTTTCAGTGACTTGACTAAAGGCATGCATTTTTAATTCATCTGGTGCTTCAATTCCATTGTTTTGTACATGCTTTTCTGTGAACACATGTGTAGTATGGGTGCTGTTTTCATGACTATGTAGTGGCTGTTGATAGATCAGAATGGATGGTTGACAATAGAGTTGCATGCGTAACATTAGGAATATGGCAATAAATCAAAGCACAAAAAGATTTTCATGTCCGAGCCATGAATTGTATAATACAATAGTTTGTAAATAAAGCAAGGTAAATGATAGCTTGGAAAGTTGTAAGAGATGAATAAAAGTTACAGCACTAAGGAATGTGATGAATGAATATTATGTAGTCCAAGGATGCCATGGAGCTTGGTTGGAGGCAGGCTGGACTGGGCTGCACCAAGCCGTGTTTTCCATCTTCAGCAAAGCATGAAACAGGTGGTAGTGTGTGCTTGCAATCTCAGCAATAGGGAGGTGGAGGCAAGGGAATCAGAACTTCATGGTTATCCTCAGCTATATAATAAGTTACAGGACCATCTGGGGAAAGAAAAGCATAGGCACCTGTGCCCCCAAAAAATGAGCTTATAGGCCAGTAAAAGCAAACAAAAATATGGCAATCTAAGATATTAAGAAATACAGTAAGCTCTTAAGAGTTTTACTATTTGTCAAAAAATTATGCATTTAAATGATCATTTTCTTATATCAGATTCACAAATACAATAATAAAAATTAATGAATCCTTTTTGAAATACTATCAAATAATGTATGCTCCTAATTTGCAGCACAACCCTCAGATCTATTTATCTTACTATTTTCTTAGGGTTTTCATACAAAATCAGAAATCAATATAATTTGTACTAAGCAAATATACGTGTGAACCAAAAAGCTTTATAGAAAATGTGTGGAACGGTCCATAGAATTGAAAACCCTTCTGAGGCATGGGAGGAAGACAAGTTCTGAACCATGTTTTTAGGAATTTAAAGGCTAGAAATGAGCCAATTCTAACGATGATGACAGAGTAATTGTTAATGATGATAGTTTCATCTTAGAATAAGTACCTTCTCATTAAAGAAAATTCCAAGTGAAGAAGGTGACTGGTTAACTTCATTTGGTGACTAGCTGGTAAACATTTATTGTACATGCCAGCATTGAGGGTCTTTTTTTTTTAATCCTGATGATAGCTGAAGTAGTTCATCTGTTACATAGGAATGCATGTTTTTAAGAGCTGCCTTAGCCAAATATATTTGAAATATACTTAAAACTTGTAGAAGCTCCAATGGAACCTGAGGGTGGAGATAAGTAGCCGGTAATTTGCATGCTTTAATGAACAGTTAAAAGTATGGCTTGTATGTAAAACCTTTCAATAACAATATTACAAATACTCATAAGCCATAGTCCATTGCCATGTCTTTATTGATTTCGCCCATATATTAAACACTATGGCACTATATCCATCTGGTCATGTTCGTATTTTAGTTGTCTTTGAAATGTTTAACTGACCCATTGGTTATCTTTAAAATGAGCATTGGTGCAAAGTTCCTCAGTAAGAAGCTTGTGAGGAAACCTTCAAGCCAGTTAAGTAAGGGAAATGTGATGTATTTCTTCCCTATTTTCTCTCACATCACTTTTTTTCTTGTGGTACTACAAATTGAACACATATCCTTGAGTGTCCTAGGTACGCTTTCTACCACTGAGTCCTATTCCCAGCTGTCAGAGTTACTCTGCAAACTGCCAATAAATGCATCAGCAAAGGGCTACTAGGAGAACAGACAGGTTTTGTTATCTCTTACAATTGTCTGGTTATAGTTCCTTCTCCAGTTTGGCAGGAAAGTCCACACAAACACCATGAGGAAACTGGCCACATCATATCCACATAACTGCTGACAGACAGATGTCCTTTTGTGCCTCCATAAGAATTTTGAGATTGTTTGGTCAACTTCTTTGAAGAATTGCTTTGGGATTTTAATTGGTATAGCATTGAATTTGTATATTGCCTTTGGTAAGATGGTCATTTTTACAATGTTGATTCTGCCAATCCAGGAACATGGGAGGTCTTTCCACCTTCTGGTGTCGTCTGCAATTTCTTTCTTTAGGGTTTTAAAGTTTTCATTGTAAAGGTCTTTTACCTCCTTGGTTAGGTTTATACCAAGGTATTTCATTTTTTTAGGAGCTATAGTAAATGGGATTGTCTCTCTCAAGGCTTTTTCACTTCTTTCATTCTGGGCATATAGGAAGGCCTCTGATTTTTGCACATTTATTTTGTATCCTGCCACCCTGCTGAACTTCTCAATTAGTTCCAGGAGCTTCCTAGGGGAGTTTTTGGGATCCCTCAGGTATAAGATCATGTCATCTGCAAATAGGGATAGCTTGACTTCTTCCTTGCCGATTTGAATCCCTCTTATGTCCCTTTCTTGTCTTATGGCTTCAACTAAGACTTCAAATACAATATTGAATAGAAGTGGTGAGAATGGACAGCCTTGTCTAGTTCCTGATCGAAGTGGGAATGTTTCCAATTGTTCCCCATTGAGCATAATCCTTGCTGTGGCCTTGTTGTATACAGCTTTTATTATATTGATAAAGGTTCCTTCCATTCCTACTGTCTCCAGCGTTTTGATCATAAAAGCTGTTGGATTTTGTCAAAGGCTTTTTCTGCGTCTATCGAGAGTATCATGTGGTCTTGGACTTTGGACTGGTTTACATGATGAATTACACTTATTGATTTGTGTATGTCGAACCAACCTTGCGTGCCGGGGATGAAGCCTACTTGGTCCCTGTGAATGATCTTTTTGATATGTTTTTGAATCCGATTTGCTAAGACTTTGTTGAGAATCTTTGCATCTGTGTTCATCAGGGAGATCGGCCTATAGTTTTCTTTTTTAAGTGAATCTTAATTAGGTTGTGGGATTAAAATGATATTAGCTTCATAGAAGGAATTTGGTAGTGTTCCTTCCTTTGCTATTTGATGGAACAGTTTAAGGAGTATTGGTGTTATTAACTCCTTAAATGTCTAGTAGAACTCTGTGCTGAATGCATCTGGTCCAGGACATTTTTTGGTGGGAAGATTCGAGATTACTTCTTCAATTTCCTATATGTTATAGGACTGTTTAAATAATTCACAACTTCCTGATTCAATTTAGATAGGTTGTGTTTACTTAGAAATTCATCCATCTCTTTTGTGTTGTCAAACTTCACAGAGTATAAGTTTTTGAAATATGATATTATAATTCTCTGGATTCCTTGGGTATCAGTAGTGATAACTCCATGTTCATTTCTAATTTTGTTAATTTGGGTTTTCTCTCTCTTGCTTTTGGTTAATTTAGCTAGGGGTGTATCAATCTTATTGATTTTTTCAAAGAACCAGCTTTTTGACTGGTTGATTTTTTCTATCGTTTTCTTAGTCTCAATTTCAGATATTTCTCCCCTTATTTTGCTAATCTTCTCTCTTCTACTACTTTTGGGATCAGATTGCTCAAGTTTCTCTAAAGCCTTAAGCTGCATCGTTAAATTATTTATTTCTGATGTTTCCAGTTTTTTGATATAGCATTAAGAGCTATGAACTTACCTCTTAGGACAGCTTTCATTGTGTCCCAGAGATTTTGGTAAGTTGTATTTTCATTATCGTTCACTTTCAGGAAATCTTGAATTTCCTTTTTAATTTCTTCCTGAATCAAGTTCTCATTCAGCCTCATATTGTTAAGTTTCCAGGAGTTAGTGTATTTTCTCTTGTTTGTTGTGTTGTGGATGTCCAGCTTTAGGCCGTGGTGGTCTGATAGGGCACAGGTTAGAATTTCAACTTTTTTGTATATGTGTAGATTCATTTTGTGGCCCAATATGTGATCTATTTTGGAGAAAGTTCCGTGTGCTGCTGAGAAATATGTGTATTCTTTCATGCGTGGGTGAAAAGTTCGATAGAGATCTGTAAGGTCGATTTCTTTCAGGGTTTGATTAAGTTCCAAAGTGTCTCTGTTAAGTTTTTGACCTGTTGATCTGTCCCATGTTGAGAGGGCGGTGTTGAAATCCCCAAGAATTATCGTTTGAGGGTTGATTTCTTGCTTTAGACGCTGTAGGGTTTTCTTAATGAATGTGGAGGGGCCCGTATTGGGTGCATAAATGTTCAGTATTTTGAAGTCTTCCTGGTGAATTGTACCTGTGACTAAAATGTAGTATCCATCTGTGTCTCTTATGATTTTCTTTGGTTTGAAGTCCACTTTGTCTGAAAGCATAATTGCTACCCCTGCCTGTTTCCTGGTTCCATTAGCTTGAAAGATTTTGGACCAGCCTTTCATTCTTAGGATGTGCCTATCTTTTGTGGTGAGATGGGTTTCCTGAAGGCAGCAGATTGTTGGATTGTGGTTTTTAATCCAAGTTTGTAATCTGTGTCTCTTAATCGGTGAGTTAATACCATTGACATTTAATGTTATAATGGAGAAATTATTTTTAATTCTGGATATTTTTTATGTTTAGTAGATTTTGTAGCATGTTCTTTGATATTTATGTTTTGGTGGTATTATACGTCCCTTCTGTCCTCCTGGATATGCTTGTTTTTTTCTTCAAGCTTGAGTATCATTTCTAGCATTTTTTGAAGGCCTGGTTTAGTAGACATGTATCCCTTCAAGTTGTCTTTGTGCTGGAAAGCTTTTCTTTCTCCCTCAATCATGACAGATAGTTTTGCCGGGTATATCTGTCTGGGTTGGCATTTTTGCTCATTTAATACTTGAAGTATGTCTCTCCAAGCTCTTCTTGCTTCTACTGTTTCCATTGAGTAATCATTTGTTATTCTAATAGGTTTACCTTTAAAAGTGAGTTGCTTTTTTTCTCTTGAAGCTCTCAGCACCTTTTCTTTGTCTTGAATGTGGAGTGTTTTGACTATTATTTGCCGTGGTGATTTTCTATTTTGGTCATATCTGTTTGGAGTGCGAAATGCCTCTTGTTTTGGATAGGCCTCTCATTCTTTAGTTGTGGGAAGTTTTCATTTATGATGAATTGAAGTATTTCCTCAGGTGTGGTATTTTGGGATTCTTGTTCTGATATTCCATGAATGCGCATGTTAGGCTTCTTCAGGGTGTCCCATATTTCTTGAATGTTCCTCTCCAGTATCTTTTTGGCTTTAACAATCTCTTCCATTGAGCTGGTTAATTCTCCCACTTTGTCTTCAAGATCTGAAATTCTATTTTCTGCCTCATTTGTTCTGCTGATAAGACTGTTGAGTTTTGGGTTGAAGATAACTTGTCTTTTAGTTCAATTTTAAACTCTGCCTGAGACTGTTTTAACTGCTCTATACCTATTTTTGTTTCTTGAACTGTTTTTCTCAACTCCTCCAGGTGCCTGTTGTGTTCCTGTTCAAAGTGGTTGATACGGTTGTTTAACTCCTCTCGGATTTCCTCTTTCATAATATTAATCATGGTAATGATCATACTCTGAGAGTCGTTATGTTTGGTCTGGCTTTCATGGCTATTTTCTGTGGATTTGTTCTGCTCAGAATCCATCATTATGGGATTGATTCTTTTGATGGGAGATTGGTCTTCTTTGTTTTTGTTTCTCGTGGATCTGCACTTTGACTTGGGCATTGTTGTTTTGTTTTTTAGGACCTTTCAGTTTCTGTGTGTTTTTCACTGAACCGATGTAGTTGTTATTGTTACACTTGCCAGTCATTACTAGTGCTTGCCTTGGATTGGGTGTTTGTGTATTGTTATTTTTATATCCTAGATGAAGCTACTAGGCTGTTAGTACGTCAGTTAAGTAACCAGGGGGTAAATATTAGTATGGTAGTGCACTTTTGCGATTTAGTGTCTTGGTGAAATGTGAGAGTGAGTGGTGTACTCCCTGGAGTTGTATGTTTTTGGGGTAGCTGTATGAGGAAGTTGATCTACAGCATTGGTACTAGAAAGGATCAGTAAGGTGAAAAGAAAAAAAAAAAAGGAAGTTTACTTATCTTTGGGCTGGATGTGAAGAATCTCACCCATGTAATATAATGGTTGTAGTGGAGTCCAGATGTATGGCTTGTGTTCCCTTTGTTCCTTAGAGTTTTGCTTGAGTTTCCTTTGGACTCTATTGAATTCTGAGTAGCAGTGTGTCTTCCGTGGACCATGTGCGTCGGTCTCCAGTGGGCCAGAGAGGCACAGGGTCTGATGTTGATGGCAGAATTCTTCACCTGCGACGGGGGGGGGGGGGGGGGGGGGAGGCGCGCAGGGTCGGGAGGGCGCGAGGGGCTGGGGTCCGGGGCGGGGCCTCGGGAGCTAAGCCGGTGGCGGTGCGGGTGCTGCTGGCTGGATGGCTCTGGGGTGGGGGGTGGGCTGGGCTGGGCTGGGCTGGGCTGGGAGAGGCTCTCTGGCTTGCTCACTCACCTGGGAAGCTTGGCGGGGGTAGGCGCGGAGGGAGGGGGCGGGGTCCTGGGAGCGAAGCCCATGACCGCGCAGGTGCTGCTGCTTGCTGGGCGGCCCACTTTTTTTTTTGAGGAAGTCTCATTAAGTCATTCAGGCTATACATGAACTCACTTTGTATCTCAGGTGGGCCTTGAAGCTGTGATCTATTTCCAGGCCAAAGAGCAGATGGGATTACAGCAATGTCTCTCACCAGCCAGCTTCTCTTCTCCTTCATGACTTCCTGCCCTTTCCTTTAGGCCTTCTTTTCACCCCACGTGGACCCATGTTTTCTTGTTCCCAATTGCTGCTGCATTTGCAGTCACTACATATGAACTCCAGATCCCTCTTAAAAAGGGCTCCTCACATCAGTTAGTCCTACCATCCAGCCAGTGGGGTTGTGCAGCAAACATAAAGCAAATATTTCTGAAGCACATTCTAAGTGTACAGACAGAAACCTGACCTGTAGATGCTTCTGGATCTAGACCTGGCATATCATTCCAGAGAGAGGAAAAGCTTGCAAATCTGAATTCAGTCAACTGCAGTACTGGTAAGTCACACAGTACAAGTTAACATTTAGCTTAACCTCATTAGCTGATGGAAGGACTTGAAATGCTTAGCGTGTTTTAGTCTGCAGACACTAGCAGGCAGATAACCAAACTAAACAGGGACATCCGGAGGCACCTTTGAACTTCAGCTCCTCATCCTTACCGAGCGTCAGTCTTAAGCAGAATTGTGCAGGATGTTGTCCCTGTCTCTCACCTGCTCTCCTGCATGTAAATGCCGAAGAGCATCATCTTCCCCCCATCCAGTGGACAGTGGATCAAGATATTCTTTTCTGTCTGCTCTTTGTCCTGTGATTCTGTTCTAATGGACAGCCATAGTTTACAGTGAGTTTGGAGGCTTTCTTCTACTTAATCTGTCAATTTTTCTCACACGGTGCGGCTGCTGTGAAAGAAATTGGAGCGGTTACACTCTGCGCTTTGATACAGTTGGTAAAATGCAAGGTGGGAGACAGTAAACCAAACACAGCATGAGAGTAATTTCTTTAAAACGACTGATGTGCCAGCACTCAGAGTCCATGTCCCGGGAAGCTGGAATCTTTTTTTTTTTTCTTACTCTGAAAACACTAATATGTGGTTACTGAGCATTATCTTACTTCCATGGCGGCTGCTCAGATGTCTTTGGTGTGACTTTTAAGACTTAGTTCCTAACACTTAGTCTTTTATTTTTCCTGTTGTTTGATATGGCTTTAACAGTAACTCAAAATCATCTTGAGAGTTGCGTGTGAATCATTTATAGTGAGAGATAGAATAAATCTACAAATTAGAATATATTCAAATGCACTCAGGAGCATACATCATTTGCTGTAAATGATATGAGAAATGATATTCAGAATACTAGAAATGTATTTAAATTGAATCATTCTTTTTGGAAAGGTAGTTAATGATGTAACTACTTAGGCACTGCCCACATTAATAATGCTGGAATTTCAGTGACAGAAAAATGCCATTTGACACGTTTCTTGCCCTTGACTAGGGTAACAATATATACTTCTTTACTGTATGGCTTTTCTCACTTCTGAATAGGTGAGAGTTCTTAAATACATTATCTTCTTTATAAATGTTTTTAAATGTTTGAGAGAAGATGAGAGCAAGACAAACAGAGAGAGAGAGGGAGTGGGAGAGGGAAGAGGGAAGAAGGAGAAGGAGGCAGTGAAGGAGGGAGGAAGTGACAGACAGACAGACAGACACACAGACATGCCATAACACATATGTAGAAATCAACCAAAACTTTCAGGAATTGGTTCTTTCCTTCCACTGTGTATGCCCTGGAATTTACCAGATTTACACACAGGTGCCTTATCCAACTGAGCTATCTTGCCAGCCCAACTACTTGATTTTAATCAAAATTGCTTAGAGGCATGGGATGAAATCTCCACGTGCAGATTTTATATCTTTAAATTGTATATGTATTTATAATTATTGAGAGACTAATTACACAATTCACACTTGTAAAAATCATTTTGAATTAAAATAATCCCATGTTTGGTACAACTAGTTTTATTTACTCTATGAAAACCTTTCTGTCAACAGTAGGCCACATAGTCAAGTGGAATGTATCCCTATAACCTTAGTAGCTTCTGAGGCTGAGGCAGGAGGATCAAGAGTTCCCAGGAAGTAAGAATAACATGGGAGGAGCCCCCATCTCTGAAGCCGAAACAGAGACAAATCCCACAATAGATGATGTGTGCAGTGACAGGCCTGCACAATTATAATGGAGCCCAAACTTTCCTATCATGTGGTAAAACACACATCTGAAGAAGAGGTAAAAAGAAATGCCATCATTCAAGAAGATTCATAAGTTAGGATTAGGAGACACTTGTGGACATCCCTGTAAGTTCCTATTGAAGCTTAAAAATGGAGATGCCCTACCCTGAGAGGTTTTCATTTGTGAAAGGAATGGTCTTGGTGTGCTCTTTGAATTCAAGAAAATCTGTAAACAGGCTGAGGGGACGGCTCAATGGTTAAAGCCTTGACCTAGCAAGCGAAAGGACCTCAATTCTGATCTCCAGATGCCAAATAAAAATACCAGGCTGATACGGTGATGACCTGCAACTCCAACCCTGGAAGGCAGAGTCGGGGTAACCCCAGAACAAAGCAGCAAGGAGGTAGATAAATCCAGACTCATTCCCAATGTCACTCTTGGGCCCTGTAACAGATATTCTTTCAAGTGCCCTCTTGTTCACATACCTGCATATCACACACACACACACACACACACACACACACACACACACACACAAGAAAGAAAATCAATAAAAGAGATAGGAAGAAACCCAGGTTGTCAGCACAGATTTATTTCTGAGAGTGCCACCTCTCAAGCAGATAGAGACACAATCAAGTCTTTTTGGGAGTTAATTCAGAAGGCAGTACTGTGAACACAGCTGTCTCCTGCTGAAGACCTGAAGTGGTCTTACACTTGACCTGGAATCAACTTTGAACTCTGCATAGGGGCCAGTGTGAGAAGATAGAAATGATCATTCTGCTGATGCTGACCTTATGTAGGTCTCAGCTCCTGCATTTGAACAACAAAAATGGCTTGAAAATAAAGTTTTGAAGGAAAGAACATATAAAATAAGGATGTAAAGAAAATGTTTTATTAGGGTTGCATTACATGTTTGTTTATTAAATGATGTATCATGAACAAATTCAAATAGTTTAAAAAATGATGGCATGAAAATTACAGTTAGCTAAGGAAAATTTATTGCTGAAAATGTTTTGATGTAAGTCTAGGACATGCGTGTTGCTTCTAAAGTGCATAGAAGTGGATAGTGATTTCTTAGTTGTCTTCACTCACCCATTTTTTTTTCATCCAGAGCAACATCCAGTCCTATGCCCTCCATACTTGGGAACCAGGGTCTGTATTTGAAAACTCTTTTAATGTATGTTTTGAAAATGTGTTAAATAACGCACCTTTTCTGGGAACTTGGAATTGGGTCGAAGTCATTATGCATGTGAGGCAGACACTGCAATACTGAACTACATCTCCAGCTCTATGCTTAATCGTTCAGACCTAAGATCTCGATAAGCAGGGACTTCACACACACACAATAGTGTCTCAGTGACTATCCTTAAACTCCTGGGTTGGCCCTATCTACATGTTTAAATCTCCCAAGTGTTTGTGGCTGTATGACACTGGAACTGGCTCATTATTACACTTTATGCTAGTAGTTTTAGCTTTCCTATATTTATATACATAAACATGTACATCTGTGAAGCAGTTACCTACAGGATTTTGTAGTACAGTGTCTATAGATTTGTATTGCAGAAGCAATGAACTGTTCTTCATGGTATAGGTATATAATGGTCTATTCTGACTGGTTTATATAGTATTATAATATTCATGGTGCCACGATTGATTAGTAGTGTATTCCTCACTATGCACTTGTCTTGTCTCCGTTATTTTTCCTACTGCTGTAAGAATACTCCAACAAAAAGAACTTAATGGAGAAAAGTTTGCTCTGGCTCACAGTTTAGTCCATCATGGTGGGGAAGTCAAGGGCAACAGGGACTTGGATCAGGTGGTTTCATTGCATCTACAGGTAAGATGCAGACAGCGGTGAGTGCATGCTGCCCAGATACCCTCCACATACACAGTCAAGGATCCCAGCCAGTGAATGATGCTATTCTCAGATGCAGTTCTTTCGCTCTTCAATTATTATAAACAAGATAATTCTAATCCTTGTTGGCTTGATGCCCAAACATCATATGACTTTTAAACTAAATTTACCACCCCTTATTCCCAAATGCTCCTGATCATCATCTGATGTAAAAATGTGACCATTCCAGCATCAAAAATCCCCATAATCCCAACACATTAAATATCTAAATTGGTGATTATGAGATTCTCTAATATTAAAAGCAGATTACCTACTTAAAACATACATTCACATAGATAAGTATACCTGTTCCAAAAGTAAGAATCAATGGTTAGCAAGGAATGATCAGACCACAGACTACGCAAAATCCAGGGTGACAAATTACAAGTCTTTCAGCACCATACTTGGCATCTGGGGCTTATGATGCAATCAGCTGATCTCCAATAGGCACAAGCAGCCTACCACCCAAGTCTCAGCAAGGTCCTGGTATCTCAAGTGTCTTTGTGTCCCCATTGTGTCTTAGGTCTCGCCATCACAGCTTCAAGCATACAAGGCTCTCTCAGGATCTTCTTGCAAGGAATTTGATGCTGACATGCCTCCTTGGTCTTAAATATTCTCATACTCTTGACTCAAACTCCAGAACCCTTCAATCTTACTTCTTCGGTCCTTGGAAGTGATTTGTTCACAATCCGCTGCCCTCTTAAAGTGTATCCTGATTCCTTTGAGGCCTAGCTGAATTAATTTACATGTTGACCGTGGGGAAACTTGTTCTTCCAGTTTACTTCCATCCTAAAAATGAATTAATGGTGTAATATACAGCCAGGCAGAAACTTACAATATTAGATGTCTATCAGAATACAAATTTTAAAGTTATTGACCAATGTATCCTATACAGGAGAACAAAGAGAAAGGAGGGGAATAGAAAACAGAAAATACCTTGGAATGCTTCATCAGAAACCATAGATAATTAAACAAAATTCCCAGTATTAGGAATGTAAATTCCCCTCCCCCGACACACAAAAATAATTTAGATATTTTCCATTGCTCTTGGTTGCCATCTACAACTGATAGAAAGACCCTACTGCTTAAGACTCTCCACACAAGCATCACAGGGAATAGGGAAAACAAGATGAGATGAATGTATGACATGGGCTTTTAGGGGAGAAAAACAATCAAGTTCCACCCAGATGTGAATACTTCAACTATAATAGCAACCATTTTGGCAAGAGGTAGCCATTGTTACAGTAAAGGCATGAATAGTATAGGAATAAATACCTTCTTTTATGATTAGATTTAAGACCTACTTTTTGACAGGGAACACATACTTGGTATTGGAATTTAAACAAAGAAGCCATATAGGGGAAGATAATGGGTTCTAAGGCAGGAGCAGACGAGGAAAATTTATCTACAAACTTAATAGCAAACTGCTATCTAAACATATCATTATAATCATAGATTAGAGAAAGCACTTGATCAAGAACCTTACTTTGGCAATGGAAAGTATTTAATGCAGAGTCACAACTGGCCAAAGTACAGTGACTAAATCACCTGAGGTCCTCAGTTGTAAAGAGATCATCTCCCTTTAAGGTTCAGAGAACCTTCCAGAAGAGGAGGCAGTAAGAGCCTGGTAGTAGGGAGAACTGCAGCCTGACAGTAATTCTCTGGCTGTATCATAGCTGTTACACCCAAGAACTCACTACATTGATGTCTACTTCCACAAGACCTGCACAACTTTTGGCCTGTTCAATGCTTCATTAAGAAACAGGGGAGATCTCAAAAGACACTACACATCCTTGGGGGATTATTAAAGGTTAAAGTCAGAAACAAGGTCAGTTACTTTCCTCATTGATTTCCCTTCCCTCCTCCTTCCACCTTTCTTCTCCCCTCTTCTCTCCTCTCTATCTCATCTTCTCTCTTTCTCCCTCTACAAAATCAAGAAAATGTTAAGAAATAAAGAACAAAGATCAAGTTATATGTGTGGCTGTTGTGGCTGTTTAGATTCCTTTCTCCATACAGTCCTGGATCCCAGCTTGTAACTGGTGGGTCCCCATACTGGGCCACCACCCTAATGTAATCAAGATGCTGACCAAGAGGACCCCCAGGTCCTCCAGATTCTGTCATGTTGATAGTTAACACTCACTATCAGAAGCTGTTTCTCCAATATTAACAAGAAATGACAGCTTTGGAAATTTTGCAACCGAATTATGAAGCATATTCAAATAAAGATAGTGTTTCTCAAATAATTTATATGTGTATACAAATTAATATTCACAAATAAGACATTAATTTGAAATTTAAGACAAATAATGCTATAATTTTAGATATCCAGAACATTTATGAGTTAGTCATGCTTTTATGGTCTAAAATTGAGGTATTATTTTGCTTCATACCAAAGATTTAATAAAAGCTATAGTCATCACAATAATGATGATTTTCCTAATATAGTATGATTTTAAGTCAAACTTTCACAGAGTATTTTCATTTGTTGATTACAATAAATGTGCATGCTGGGCACGATTGCCTGCATTGTTGTTAGAAACATGGTACCTTTCCACAGTCTGTCATGATTCTTGTAGAGGGAGTGGACAGCCCACAACACTCAGGGGCTGGAATCTACCAGGCTATAGGGATATCATCTCATGAGAGCATTAAATTTGATTCTTCCATATCTCTAGATCTTTGTCTCCTCATGTTCAGAATGAGAAGGTGAAATTTAGTTATGTCTGGAGAACTTTCCTAACCTAAAACACTTTGCCACCTAGCAGTGCTTGTAAAAGTGTTAATGTTGTATGCAGAGAGAAGCTTTGATTGAAGCCACTTGATAAAAAGTAATCATTTATGAAAATGCCCTTCTCAAACCCATTATTTTGTACAATTAATATATACTAATTAAAAAAGAATTATGAAAAAGCTAATCATGGTAAATTATAGATAAAATCATCTACCATGGAGGAGAGAGAATCTTGAACTTATATAGCTTACATGCCAAACTTATGATTTTTATTTTAAGCAAGCGGTGTTTAATATTTATTTTGCTTACCATTTTCTTTTCAATATCTCCCTTCCTCAATACAAGTTAGTCACATTTTCTGTGTATTCTGAATGGATAACTGTTCTTGTGGTTGACCTTCATAACATATCTTTATTGGTGTAGTTACAGTTAATGGCACATTAATTTTTCTCATGACATCAGTCAGTATTCCAATGTAATTTACCATATTAAGAATGACTACTGTTCTCAGTTGCTTGTGCCACTTTTGACTGATGTAAATTATTCTGAAGCAAACAAGGTGAACTCAAAACCATAGACACAGATGACTTCTAAAATTATTAATGTTGGAGGATAGAAGAAAAAACAATATTCCATTTGGTTAATAATTCTTTTATACATTATTATCATTCCTTTTCTTTAAGGAAATAGAGGACGTACAATCTGTCTTCACTTGCTCTGTGGGAAAAATAGTTACGATGAAAAGAATTAAAATCATGACAACAATGGAACTGTCTAGAAAATTAGTTGGATATGTTATTCCTAGAATGTTTTATTTTGTTAGCAGCAGTCAATAAGAGCAGAATCTCACAGAACATGTCTAAGAGAATTGCCAATGAGCCTGTAGAAGGACACGTTGAATGGCTAAATTCTGGGTGGAAACACCAGATAATATGGGATATACCAAAATTAGCTTGAGCATACTTCATTTTATAACTCCAAGGGTACAGTTGAAGATTTTTTTTCATGGTTATAAAATGTAACTTAGAGTAATTCTAAAACACAAGCTTTAACAACCTCCAAAGTAAGAGTACAAGGACACATCACACATCTCTACCATTGAAAGGCATGTGTCCTGTTATTGTTGCTTCGCAATCTTGGTGTCCTTAGGTTTAAAAGGGCACTAACAGCAGTTGATCTCCATTGTTGTGAGTATTGCATACAATAATTTTTCCAGAGTGATAAGCACTTGGTAAGCATCCAGAAACCTGTAAATTATGCATTTCCTTAGATGAGATAATGGACAATATTTTGACGCTGTCATCAACTGTTAACTTGGTACCTAGGAAAGGAGCCCTGTGGCACACACATCGAGGACTATATGGACTAAGGCTGAGATGTAAAAATGTTCATGAGGGAGGCTGGAGAGGTGGCTCAGGGGTTAAGCCTCTGCCTTGCAGCGGAAGGTCCTGAGTTCGGATACCAGATCCCACGTATAGACGCCGGGCGGAAGCGGGGGCGGCCTGCGTTTCTGGTCCTGGTGGGCGGAGCCTGTGAATCCCAGGGCAGAAGGAGGTGGAGGCGTCCATGGTGGTTTCTGAATTCGTCCGTGGTTCTACACACACACACACACATACACACACACACACACACACACACACACACACACACACACGCGTCCGCACGCACGCACATACATACGCACACACGCACAATTGAATAAATAAAAAAAATTTTTAAAAATGTTCATGAGGGATAGTCTTGATTATGTTCATTGATATGGGAAGGCCCAGTCTAACAGTAGACTGCCATTCTCTGTGCTTGGGGTCCTAGACTGAATAACCAGAGAAGTCAGGTGGACATAGCTGTTCAAGCCCACACCTTCCCATTGTGAATGAAATGTAACGCATCAAGCTTGTGTGTCTTGGTTTCACTACTGTGATGTTTATGTAAGAAGGAAGCAACCCATTTCTCCTTCACTTGCATTTGTCTATGTATTCTATCACTGCAACACACAAAAAAAAACCTAGGATGACCCCTGAAATAATATTTCTAGTGTTTTACTTTCAATATGCCATTGTTTCAATTTTTCATATTTTGGATTTCATTACTTTTGTTTTTCCACATACTGGGTTCCAAATTATTCTCTCACTATACAAAGATGGATTACTTATCTCCCAAGTTTGATGCCATTCAGCTCAATATCTCAGGCTTTCCTGGGAGAAACAACTGAATTCATAAACTGACATGGTCCTGAAGTGTGCTCAATTTTGTTATCTGCATAATCTTGTTGTAAGAGAAGAGACCTATGATTTGATCTTTATTTTATCATCATCAAAGGTAATATGAGCCTTATTCAAAGCCCATTTTTTGAATTATAATAAGGACCAAGCATTTTGGAAAGCTATACAGAGAATTAAGAAAATACTAACAGTATCTGTTATTGGATTTCTTTGGTTTGATTGATGTTTATATGCTTGTGAACTATATACATTTTGTGTATATATTTGTATATACATATAGTTACAGATATAAATTGGTGTGCATGATTTTTTTATTTATTTTTCCCACTCATACAAACTTGATAGGTACTCCTTTCCCCTTCCTCCCTCCACTCCTCCCTAGATCCCTTTGCTCCCTTTCCCCTTTTACCCTTCCTTTCCCCCCTCCCTTTCTCCTAGTGCCCCCCCCCTCATTTCTGGAGCAAAGGGATTTACTGTGCATGTCAAACTTCCCTCTGAGTCCTTCTCTCTGCATGGATCACAGACACTAGGATCCTTAGAGGCAAGGGATTAACAGCCACAATAGTGTTCCTATAGTAAAGGGGAACACAAAAATAGCTCTAGGCAATGCTACTGGTGTGCATGATTTTGTGTTTGTTTGTGTGTGTGTGTATGTGTGTGTGGTGATGAGGCCTGGGGTTATCAGTAATCATCCTTGATTGCTTTTCCACTTTATTCAATTGAGGCTAATGTCTCCAATCCAACTCAATATTCACCTGTAGCACTAGTCTGCTAAGAAGTTTGCTCCAGGGTCTCTAGTCTCTATCTTCTGAGGCTCAAGTTAAAGATGGACCATCACACTTATCTGTAATTTTACATGGTATATTAATACTTATTGTGCAAACAAAAGTCCTGTTGCTTGTTGTGTTTGCTTTGGAAAATAAATGTCCAGAGAGCAGTATTCATATAAACAAAGTCTGTGCCAATAAATCATACCTGGTCACAGGTATGTGTATATAATCAGTTTGGATATTTTATCATTCATATTAAAACCTTAAGTTATGAATGTTTGATTAAATGCTGTTGTTTATCATGGTAATTACAATTGAACTCAGGACAATGTTGATGCTAGCTAAGTGTTCACCCAGTGAAGTATACCTCAAAATCAAGGATTTGTTTTAGAGTGAGCCTAAATGAATCAGTGGTGAATTTGAATGTAAGGACTACAACAGACTCTTGTGTATCAGTTTTCATAACAACATTTTGCATCATAATCAAAAGATGGAAACAACTCTCACAGTGTCCATGTATAAATTGATGCATAAACAAATAGTGGACTACACATATACTGTTCATACAAACAGTGTATATACATGATACATACATGCAAAATGTGGATTATTATCCATCCCCATGAATGAATTGTGCTAACCAAAACTTCGAGCCATATGTAAGTAGATAGTTTAAATTTTTTCTTTTACCAGCTCTCAAAGTGGCCAATTCAGATAGAGCAGAAAGTCAAACTTAGAAGAAAGAAGAGAAGATGTCCGGGCCCTCGAACCAGCACGAACCCGGACCTATGCAGGAAACTGAAGGGAGCGGTAGGAATTAAAAGTTTCAGGCTTTGGGTCAGAAGGGGCCTTGGATGTCCACTTATCGTTCAAGCCAACTTTATTGTAACATATAGGGGTTTTATAATCAAGGAGCAGGACCAAATTCTTTACAGGATTATGTGAAACTCATACATTTTGGTTACATCTACTTGTTGTGGGACAGACATGTCGCCAGGTATGCTAAACAGGCATGGCGCCTTGTTGCTGAAACAGAAAGGAATATATGCCTCAAAATAGAGTTATGTGGTCTGTGCATAAACATATCTCAGATACGCAGGAAAGAACTGTTGGGGGAGGAACAGCCCAGCTAGTTTCTAAGAGAAACAAAAGCGACCCAAACAACCTGGAAGTTCTCTCTACTCCCAAAGGGGGAGTTAGGCCTGCAATTGTCTTGCAGACAAGAAGCAAACTCAACCCCCCAATGGAGGAGTCACTCAACAGCCTGTTCAGTTGCTAATGTATCATCCAGAGAGCAGGCCTTGGGCCTAACAACCCCCATAAGAAAGTTGGAAAGAGAAGTTAAAGTAAAAGAGGAAAGACAGTATAGAAAGTAGGAAGAATAACAAAACTTCCTGGGAGTGGGGAACTGGTATCTAATGGCTGCTAATCTTGTCCAGACTAGTGACTTACTTTGGAGATCTGTAGCGGAGATGGTAACATAATCTTGGAATGTACATAATGCCAATGGATTGTCACTTTATGGATAAAAGGGTAGATTTTTCTATGTTATTAACTTTGCACAAAAAAATTAATTAAATTTTAATGAACAAAAGCATACATCATAAGCTGAGCATGGTACACGTTACTGTAATTCCAGCATTAGAGTGTCTGGGTCAGGAGAATTGTGAGCGTAAATCTGTAAGAAAAGCACTTGTCTAGCCTGACTTATAAAGTAATATTGTGTCTCAGAGAAAACAAGCAAACTGAAAAAATAGCTCAGAACATATGAAAATATAATCATGTAAAACTCTTGGTATATGCCTTTATTTTTAATTAAGTAGTTGTGCTTCTTTAACTTCTCAACCAAATCAGAACTGTAGAGGAAGAAAGGTGCCATCTCATGTGTTGGAATTCTGAGTACTCATTCCAGTGGCTTGCGGGAACTCATTTTGTGAGCACTCTAGGTTCCAGTGTGGCTGCTGTCACGTGACCTTCTATTGCCCTCTGAGGGGATCAGGGCATCAACTGGATAAGCAAAGGAAATGTGCCCGTCAGAGCTGACTCCATCCCTGGATCAGCAGAGCTGGAGTCTTGTCAATAATAACACACATATGGTCAAAGAGTCATTTTAATTTCCTAGCCATGCACCAGTGGAACCGTGATTATCACAGGGCGCAGCCTCCTGTAGGAGATCCAGCCGAGCTAACAAAAGCAAGGCCAGGCCCACGAGTCTGGCACTGACATGTAGACTGACCGGGCATGAGGAGGAAGAGTCCAACAGCAGAATGAAGGCAGATGGAAACACTCTGCCAGAGTCATGGAACCTTGTTAATGGAAATTCATGCCTGGGTTCTTTAAAAGGCTGTTCTACTTCAAGTTATTTTAATTTTACGTGCAGAGGCTTCTGTCCATGTCTCTATTTCTTCCATTGCTTGAAGGTCCTAAGCTGAAGCAATCATGTATTCTTTCAGCATGTGTGCCTGCAACTGAAGGAATATGTTTTCAATCTAAACAAACAGTTCACCCATTCAATTACGCTCTTTGGTGGGTTTCCCCCTCCTAACATATTACAGTCCAAAGCTATATTCTGTTCTAGCTCTCATTTGAATTGGAAGCCCGTTCAAGTTCCTACATATATGTGTACTCATGGGGTCTGCTGTAGCACACTTACAGAAATTACTTTCAAGTATCCACTATACAATGTTAAGAAAGCCAGCAGCAGTAGATAGTGACATTTAAAACAGGGTATTATATTCTTTTGCCTGGGAGGTTTGGGTAATCTCTTTAGTGGATTGGCAGCCCAGGCCCAGAAAATGATTCCCACCCGAGGCTGTTTCCTAGAGACAGAGCTCCTAATGTAAACGTTGGTGATCCATGGGGATGGATAATTCTCTTCTGTGGGGCTCTCTTGGTAGATGTTTAACAGAACCTCCTGTCAACTCATTCAATGCTAGTGACATTTGTTTCTTCCCTTACACCAATCAAAACTGTCCCTAGATAATTTTTGTCCAGTGTCCCAGGCGCTGATGATGATAAGTAACACTCAGTTGAAGGCAGCACTGTAGAACATGGTGCAGAATATCAGGAATGGAATAGTGGCTTGGTTCAAAGATGTTCTTCAGAAGTTTTACACACCAGAAATTAGGAAAAATGAAGAGAATGACTAGACAATATCCATGGAATTCTTATATAATTTCTTATTGTGAGATCTCTCTCTCTCTCTCTCTCCCTCCCTCCTTCCCTCCCTCCCTCCCTTTTTCCCTCCCTCTCTCTTCTAAAGCATGACAAATTGAAAAAAGAAAGAATTTTGTTTGAACCCCAAGTTCTCCTTTTTGGGAAACAAACAGACTTTGCTTTGTTTTGCGTTGAACACTTATAATAAAGAATTCTAATTACTCACATATTATTATGCTAATGATTCTAATGACTCTTCTATCAATAGATGGTTTCACTGAAGGTCCCATTTCCACTCCTAAAGTCTACAGCCAACCCAGGGATAACCTGAATGCACCCTAGAACCACCAAAGCCACCAGTCCCAATGTCCAAAGATTTAACTTGGGAAAAATATATTTTTGTGTCAACCTTGGTCTTGCCAAGTTCTTCTGACCCAGTAAAATTCATGACCCTAGATCACATGTCTGACCTTCATCTCGTCCTGATCTCCATGTGCCCCATGCCCAGTGCCCCATGACATGGGTGGTGTCTGTTTTACAAATGATTTCCCCACCCCTGCCCCTCCCCAAAACAGGGAAATTTACATATTACTCTTTTTAAAGGAGAAATTATGCTGAAAATCTTTTTTGACAATTGTCTAACCTTAACGAAGTTTTTATTCTGTTTTGAGTGAACAGTTCTCCTTCAAATTTGAAAATATGTTCTCAGTTTGGTTTGGGGGATCCAGGAGTAGCCAAACTTCATAATCTTTTGTGGGGTTGAAACTGCATTTCCAGTACTGATGAGAAGGTGGCCTTTGTCAATCTTAGTTTTGCACAAGTGTGGCTTGGAGTTTTCCAGAGGCTACTTAATTTCAATACCATGTAATTGCTAATACAGAACTAATTAAGAAAATTCTGATATTCACTGTTGAGTGTGCATTAAAGGATTTGAAAACTTGTATGTTACCCTCCTCATTACTGAAAGGATCACATACAATATGTACTTTTTTCTGTTTTTGCAGAAGTAAATTTAAGGCAGACTGATTTGTCTCTCCCACATTAATGCAAAAGGAAATGAGGTAGCTAGGATTTCAACCTTTCTCTAAATTTACACCCTTTCTCTTTCCCACCCTCCAGTCATTTTGCTGTTTGGATTGCCATATAATAAATTTTGCCTCACCAAGGTGTAGATTATAAATCCTGTCTTCAGTTTTTCAGATTTAGCTTTCCATAACATGGAGTTCAATAAAGCTGCCATGGATTTATAATTGTTTTTAGAATCTCACTGTAGCCTTCTTTTGACTTGCTAGTCAGTTTCCTGTGGAATAAATTCAAATAAGACACACAAATTTGTAGACACACAGTGTAGAACACAGAAAGTTTATTAAGGGAAATAAGGGATAAGAATAGCCAGTGGCCAAAGGGAACATTGCAGAGGTAAACACTCACACAAAGGGAGAGTCTAGATAACTGAAAGACATATTTGAATAACTGTTAAGGAAGGAATCAATAATATGTCTTGTTCTTTACTAGAAAACTGTGTGTCCACTACTGGTGACTTTGACTCATTCTTTTGAGCAATAATTATGAGCAGAACAGAGTAAAAAAGAAAGAAATCAAAAAGGAAGGGAGGGAAGGAGGGAGGGAGGAGGTAAGGATGGAAAAAGAGAGTGAGAGAGAGAGGAAAGGAAGGAAGGAAGGAAGGAAGGAAGGAAGGAAGGAAGGAAGGAAGGAAGGAAGGAAGGAAGGAAGGAAGGAAGGAAGGAAGGATGATAAATTATTAAAAATGGCTGTGCTTAACCAGAAGGAAATTTCTTTTCCTTCTTGATCCTCAAAGCTCTCTTGCCCTCACCTCTCCACCTGCTTTCTTGTGGTATTTTAAATTCTGAGGATGGGCAATTGTTATGCTTCTCATCCCTTTCAGACAACATTCCCATGGCAAGGAGAAGGCATGTGATGATTCTCCCTTCCTTAATGAGGTGCCACCAGGGAACTGGGGGTGGGGTTCCAAGCCCTGATATGAGACAGGGGTCCATCCTCAAGGACTTTCAATGCTGTTGATTTCTGTCTTTGTACCTGACATTAATGATTTAGGGAAACTTTATATGAGTCTATAAAGTAATAATATCTCCTCTCAAAGGGTGAGGAAATTTCCAATTCAGTAGGGAATATTTCCATTCTTTACACTCTTAGAAAAGGATTTCCAAATTGCTTGTTATTTTCTTCAAAATTAGGCAAGAAATCAATCCTGGGAATTATTGAGTGCTCAATTTAGCACATTTTAAAGTGATATTTCTTTTATTCCTTTTATAACCCTGTTTAGTTGTTATTTTCATTCTCAAGGATAACAGGAAAATGGATGACACTACTATAAATACTAATCATGCAGGTTTGTTTTAGAATTATTTCAGAATTCAGGTGGCATATAACTTTTGTAGCAGTACATCTGCTTCTCTTTCAGAAAGAAAACCATGACATGATTCATAATTTACATGTCAGTCAGTCATTTCCCTGCTAAAATATGTCACTGTAATTAGTCTTTCTATTTTAAAGCACAACTAATACCATTCTCCTTCAGGACCTTGGTAGATCAAATTGTAAAGGCAGATGATTGATTAGATAGATAATGGTAAATATATGCTGGATAGATGAGAAGATATCTATATGTAGATATCAGAAGATAGATAATAAATAATAGGCTTATCAGCAGATAGATATACTGATAGATGATAGGTAGTGGATAGAGATAATACATAGATAATAGATGATGAATAGATAAATGTTAGATGCATAGATAATGAAAAGATATAGATGATAAAGATGATAGTGTTACATATATAGTTGATAGATGGTAAATGGAAAGATGATAAATGAAAGGTAATAGGTAAATAGAAGATGGTGGATGATAAATAAATATATCAAGTGTACATCTTGAGTGCAGTGCTAGCAATTGCATTCCATGTAGCCATAACAAATTAAGATTTCTAGGCAAATTCACACCCATATTTGTAACCTCCTTTTCTCCAGACTGTATTGACAGAAAATCACAGTTCTCACCTCAAAGATAAATAGACAGTATTCTGGGAACAACTATGAGTAACCATGGTCCAAGAACACAATTCATTTAAACCAAGTAACATGTTCCATCACAGTAATGGTATCACAAAATTCTTATAGTAACAGACTAATGAAAGTTATAGTGAAATCAATATTTTAAAAAATATTGGGTGGAACATCATGTAGGCAGAGCATAGCAAAGCAGGGATATTGTAGCCATTGACCTAAGATGCTGATCCATACATTCTTAACATTTAGATTGGCAGAAACTAGTTGTCTATATATATATTCCAAAATAAATTACCTGACAATCACAGGGACAGATGTATGTCAAGCTCAGAGCATGACCAGTAGGGAAATGGCTAAGAAGTTTAAGTGCTCACCATATAAGCAAGAGAGCAGGGTTTAGCTCTCCAGAACCCACATTAAAGCTCAGAGAGTTTGTATACATAGAAGGCAGAGATGGTAGAAATCCAATGTTGTTGAGGGAAACAAGATGTCTGAGATGTGGGTCTGAATGTGAGACTACACTTCCAAGGATGAGATGATAGAGTGACACAGGTAGAGTCTCTGCACCAACCTTGGGAATCCATATACACACATGCACGCACACACACACACACACACACACACACACACACACATGCACACGCACACACACATGCATGCACAAGGATACACACATACTCACTCGGCTAAGATAGCTCTAGGAAGAATTCTTTCCCCTTCTCCCTGAAGCAAGCTATAAAACTTCTTCTAAAGGATGTCATAGGAGCCTTAGAGGGGTCCCGACTTAAGCCCACAAGAAAGGATTCCCTTCCTTTCTCCTTCCTTCCTTTCTCCCTTCCTTCTTCCTTGCTTGTGTGTATCAGAGGGCAACATGAATGCCTATGGAGGTCTAACGGTGACTTTGGGAATAATCCTGGATTGCGTGTACCTCCTTTTGTTTTGTTTTGGGATTTTTCCCAGGTTCCTCTTTCCAGAGCCAGAAGTGTAGGCTGCTATCCTTTCCACCTAGAATTTTCACATGGGATCAGGTATACTAACTCAGGTTCTTCTGTTTGTGGGGTAGAGTCTTAACCACTAAACTATGTTTTCAGACCCTGTGTTCTCATTTCTAATGGTTTTGTTCTCTGTACAACTTGAATTAAACAAATTTAACTCACCAAACTTCATTTGTCATTTGTAAATTTTCTTAACGATTTTTAAAAGTAGACTTTACTGTGTTGCCACAAGAATTTCCAGAACCTTCTAAGCATTAATTTATGCAATTCTCATAGAAAAAAAAGTATCAAGCTTTTTATCTCTCTATTCAATACCCAACAAAACCATCTCTTCTCTGAAGAGAACATGTGCATTTCTACTAGTGTATTAGTTCCTAGTCATTTATCTATGAATTTATTCATTTCTTACACTATGTACCTGGGTTTACAATCAGATTCTGTACTTCTTTTTTGCTATGTTCTGGGATTTTCACTGAGGACTCAGTCCCACATGACTGTCACCATCTGATGCCTTCTAAAACCTCCAAAGCCTCTGATAACTAGCTGCCAAATGGAAGCTCCCCATGTCCTTGTGGGGTTCAGTCATTTGCCAGAGTGGCTCAGACAATTCAAGAAAGCGCTTTACTTGTGTTGACTGGTTGATGATAAAGGACAGTGCAGGAAAACAGATAAACCTATGTAAAACCTATGTAAAAGACAAAGAAAAAGTTTGGGAGATGAGAGTCGAGCTTCCTTGGGATTTCTAGACCCTTTCTCCTCAGCAACATGCATGTTCTGCAAACCCTGTCTTTCATGGAATCTTAGGACATATGTATGATTGGTGAGCCAGTGATCATTGACGATGAACTCAACCTTCAACTACCCTATCTCCTCTCTGATGGTTGGAGCACAGCCTCACCTCTGGGCTGGTTCCCATGGCAACTAGCTACTGTTCTGAGATGATCAATATAGGTAGATATCTATCATATCATTAGCACACAATATGGAGATGCCAGAGACTTATGATGCTGTGTATCAATAAATGAGAGTAAGAGCAACTATATTTCTAAATAAAATTCATAGCCTCACAGAAGACAACAGGGCCATTTAATAAAGAAGGAAACTAAGATGTAGTAATTTACTAAGTTTGCCCAACTTGAAAATAGAGATATTGGTTTTGAAACTAAATTGTTGTATCTTCAAACACTTTTCTGTGTTACATTTCCTAAGTATGGGCTACTACTCATGTGTAACTATTTGGAATCTCTGTTTATAGATATTTTTATGATTTAAGTTCTGTTTTGCTTGTCTACTGTACAGCTCAATAAACTCACTGCATTGGAAGTACTCAAATCAGTGACAAGCACTTGCAAGAAATATCAAATTTTAAATATCCAATATATTTTATATCATGTCACATCATGTAACACATCAAATAGTTGTGGAATATCAGAAATTGGCATAATAGACAACTTGGAAATGTAGAGTGACAAGTTGTCATTCTAGCAGTGCCAAGATTTTAAGATAATGGTGAACCCTGGAAAATTTCATTTTCTGGTTTTATAGATTGCCAAGACATTGATGCTTCCCAGTGGGAAAGTAAAACTGTGTTTATACAACACTGATCATTTTCCTTAATGGAGATCTAAGGGGTAACATACCTATATTTGTTTACAGAACTTTAGTATTAAAGAATGCTTCCTATAGGTATCTTTCTAGAATCTAGAGACATATGAGATAGTACTACAGGACACCAAATTATGGTCTAAATTATTCATTGATTAGATGGTGAGAAGGGAGTAACCACAGGATCTTTTGTTCAGGTGTTGATCGACATGTTTTTAGCATCACTAATAAACTAGTAAACTACCTCTCTCTTTCTTCCTCCTTCCCTTTCTTCCTTCTCCATTCCTCCCTCTCTTTTTCCATCCCTTTCTCCTTTCCTCAACCCCCTTCCTCCTCTCCTCCTCAATCTCATTTTCTCTTTCCTTCCTTTGACCTCTCATCCTCTCTTTTTCTCTCCACCCTTCTCTCTTTTTGGAGACAAGGTCTTTTTATGTAACCCAGGCTGGTTTCTAACTTGTAATACTCCCATTTGTCCCTTCCACCTGTGGGCATTACAGAAGCACACAACCACACCACCTTTGTGTGTGTGTCCATTCAGACAAACAAGCTTCACACAGTCCTCTAGTGGATTCTTATATTTTTGTTCTGGAAAACACCTTATATATTTTATGTCTAATATGTTCTTATCTTAAACTGGTTCTTCTACTTCTATCCAGCAGTGTTTTATATGTATAAAATACTATCAAATTTAGAGTATTCCTCAGTTTCCTCAGTAATCAAGAAGAGTTTTTACTTACATATCCTCTGGATTATAAAGAAAGACTCTATTGTAAATTTGACTTATTTTTGTTTCTATTCAAAAGATCAAAAAACACCACAGTTCTAAGTAATGTTAGGTGAGACTAGTTCTCTTTAATATTATTTTGTGTGAGTGTGTGTGTGTGTGTGTGTGTGTGTGTGTGTGTGTGGGTGTGTGTGTATCAAAGGGCGCTGTGTGTGCTTGTGGAGGCCCATGGGTGCCTTCAGGAATCATCCTGGATTGTTTCTATGTACTTTTTGCTTCCCTCTGGGATCTCCCAGGGTCCATCTGCCAGAGCTGGAAGTGCAGGGCCCATCCAGTTCTGCCTGGCCTTTTCACTTAGGATCTGATGTCCACACTCAGGCCTTTGTGCTTTGAGGCAGACTCTTAACACCTAAGCCATCTCTCCAGCCCTCACAAGCTCCCTTGACTGCAGCCCTCAAGTGCGGCTTGCATTTCTATTTCTGCCTGAACCCTTTTTTTCCCCTCAAGGGCAGTTTCAGTGTCCTGTCACTGGTAGTTTGTCCTGGTCTCTGAATTCCCATTCACATTCCACAGTCCTTGGTTTATGTGCTACTGTCTGGTTGTCCTGGGACCTCATGGAGACTGGAGCATCTGTCTCCAACCTCTTAGACAAGCTGCTCTAGTTACTTTGTGCTAGGACAACATGCAAAACTCAAGTGTCTAAATCTCATATGGGATGAGCAACATTGGCCATTTCTTGGGCTATTCTCAGGTCTCTCCTTGACTTACAGAGTCTCGGTAGCCGAAGGTTCATGAGTGTCAGTCAGTCCTGTAGTGAAGACTCCAGAAATTACTCTTCCCAGATAAATCACTCTTCAAGACAATCTCTTGAAGGCCATGGTGCCTGAGTATTACACCCAGCAAAATTCCTGCACTGTGTAATCCAGTCATCTCAGGGAGAGGCCCTGCTCATTACTTTAAATCATCAGCGCTATGGTTCAGCAACATAAATACACAATTTTCCCTACGGTAATGACTTTTTCTCACTTTGCGAAGATGGCAGGGGTGCTTGTTATTGAGATATAATCATATCCTGACAGCGCCACTTAGTGTGCCAGGCTGAAGTCCCAAGGATGTGATTAGCTCTTGATAACTGAAAACCGGTTATGTATCTTGTTGTATTGTTGTTTACTTTGAGTGTGTGGGGGGAAACCCATTAGTGATCTCTGTGGTTGATATCATTCCTTGTGATAATGATAAAAGAATCAAATGACCATTTGTTGGCTTGTCGCTAGACAGCGTGATTAGAAATGCATTCTGCTTCCCATTGAAAAATGCATTGAAATGTAATCTCTCGCTTAGTATTAGTTTAATAACCCGGTGTTAATACTAAATTATGTCAAGCAAAGCTAATGGAAATTCTAGAAATGAACATGGGTAATTTAACGTCTGCATGACCTTTACCTCCTGTTGAGAATTCAGGTTGAGTTTTAACTACCTGTGAAGGAAGTAAATACCCGTGTGAAATGCCTGCTGCTTTAGTGATAGAAAGAGCCATAAATAACTTAAGCCAAATAGGCTAGATATAAGGAAAAGACCTTTAAATGCAGTGCCCTTTTAGAATATGTGTGACTTCCAAATGGCAATTCTTTTCTGCTTCTCATGCAACCTGTTCATGCTTCAGTCATGTTCATAATAACAGTATTGTTTACTAAGTACTTGCTTATGCTGGGGTATTTTCACACATTCTACCAATATCTGTTTGAAAGACCTTCAAAGGCATTCAGCTCAGTCCCCTTTAACAGTTGAATAGACTGAGACTGACTGAATTCCATCTGTTTTTCAGAACTAAAGCTTATTATATTCAAATCTGTGTTCACAATCTGTTTCATTCACTGACTGTTGTGTAGGATGATGAAGCCCAATTATGGGATATTTGCTATTGAGGATGATCTTATTTCCTTTCAATGTAGGGTAAATGTGCGTCTGACCCCAATCAGGCAGAGTAAAAGGACCTGCAGTCTTTCCTGACCCTCATCTTGCATGTGGTGCCTGGGAAAACATAAATGATGTGGAGGTCTCATCTAGGTTTTGAACATATTTATTAGAATAGCCTTCATGTCCTTACCTGTCACTGGGGAAGCGTTTTTTTCCTGTTCTTAGAAAATAGTTGCACACCTTTTGCTGTTCTGAAGTGTTTGGAAAGGGTTGTAGATCAGGACACTTCAGTCCCGAGAGTAAAATCATCATTTTTGACCCAGGCCTTACCAGCTGTTGCTGCTTTCTATTTGCTTAGAGCTGAGAGGCTCTGTAGTTGTTCATGGGCTTTGGGTTCTTTTTACCATAAAGCAGCTAGAACATTTTTGCTGATGATAGTTGTAAGTCAGCCTCAGGCAGACAGGCATTTTGAACAGAGAGATTCATCCTTTTTTTTTTTTTTATTTGTTTGACTGTTAATAATTTCCTGTCTGTTTTTGTTTGTTCATTTTATTGTCTGTTTTACTTTTTCTAATTTTTGCTACGTGTTCATGTGTGAGTATGTGTGTGGGTGTATATATCTGTATAAGAGGATACTTGAGTGTGTTTGCTTGAAGAGATCCGAGGATGACATCGAGGCTCATCCTGGATTGCTCTGCCTACCTATTGCTTTGCTCTGAGTTTCCTAGGCTCTATCTTCCCAGTCCAAAAGTATTGGATGCTGCCATATATGCCCAGTATTTTCACATGGAGTCTTGATATCTGAAATCAGCTCCTTTTGCTTACAAGGCAAAGTTTTTAACCCCTGCAACATTTCTGCAACTCTGTTTTGTTTTGTTTTTGAATCAGAGTCTGAGTCATCCTGCTGGGGGCTTATATACAGTTGAGGATGACCTTGAACTTCCAATCTTTCTGCTGCCTTCTCTTCTCTCAAGTATTAAGATTATAGGTAATTCCACTGCGTCAGTACTTACTGAAGATCAAATTGGGATCATGGATGCTAGGCAAGCATTCTGTCGATAAGCTACATTCTCAGTCTTCCCTATTTGCACACAATTTATGATTCAAAACCCTGGGTTCAACAACTGAAAACCCTTTCAATAACTAGTAAAAGATAAGGAAGACAATATGAAAAATAGCAAAGATTCTGTAATTTTACAAATAATTATAATACTAAAGCTATTATTTGTTTTATGTATTGTGAGCTGGGGAATGCTCTCCAGTAATTATCTTGTCTCCTCACAACAGCAGCATAAGGTAGGAATATATTTTTTTAGACTTGTCTTAAGATAAATAGAATGGAGACTTACCTTGTCCTATTTTTTTTTTTTACAATTAACCAATCCAGTGTGTGAAATACATTTTTTTCATCATTCACTATAGAAAAATGGCCAAGAAGAAATCCTATGATTTCAACCTTTTTCATGGAATGGAAATAGTTGTCTGTCTTATTGCTTCCTGTCTGCTGATGTTGACACATCTGAGATGAGAAGTTACACTTAAGTAGCTTTTGTGAATAGGAGCAAGCCATTGAAATTTTTGTCATATAAGGCATAAACAATTTGTGTACCATGAAACACCAACACCAACTTGTGTATCATGAAAAAGTTCTTTGTAGGAATGAAAGGTGTGAAAATATACTGAAGAAGTAGGGCTTCTCTTTATCTCAGGCTTGGAACTATTGATAACTTCTGCCTGCTTAAGAACACCCTGTTTCAGCCAAGGTTGTATTAGTTTTTGTTCCCTTAAGCTAAATGATACAGGAAATAAATACTCCCCCATTTGTGAATGACGGAAGTGGAAAACGGTTAAACATGTCATGATTGGTATTGAGGTAGGAGCATACGTTGAATAAACCGGTTGTATAAGAAACATAAGATGCACTGTGATCCTGAAATTTGGAGAATCACTATAAATCTGATATAGGTTTTCCTATTATTTGCTGATTTTTGTTCATGAGTTTTGGGAGTTTCATATTGATAGCAAACTTCATGATATCAGAAAATATTCTATATGTTCTACCTTAGTAACTTTTTCTAATTGAAAAAAATGGATAAATGCCCACCTAAGAAGATATAGTTCCATCAGTAAAGTACTTGCATACAAGTAAGATAACTTGAGTTCAGTTCTTGGAACATCCAGGCATTGTGGTCCACCCTCATCATGGCAAAGTTGACGGGAGATGGCGGTGGTCAGCCTAGCCCCTCGGCCAGCTCTGGCTAGTGAGAGCCACTGTCTGGAAACAAGGAGGATGGCTCCTGAGGAATGCCACATGGCCATCTTCTGGCCTGTGTCCTAGGTGCATGTGTGCATATGCAGCTGCACACAAACATACACCTGCACACACTTCAACCTGGAAAGTGATGCAATATGCTAGCTGTAGATCTCTGATTCAATTTATCATCCCAAGGAGTTTACACATTGGTACATGAACATTTCCTCACAAATATATAAGTTGCTAGACTGCTGCTAGAGGGCTTTTTTTTTTTTTTGCTTATTTCTGGTAACTGATGATCCATATGTCTCAGTTTCTGAAGACTCAGAGTTGAAATTCTGCCACTTGCAGAAACCGTGCTTTCAGCTAGTCTTTCCTAACCAGCACTCATTTATGTGTCAAGCATGATGCTTTAAACGATAATATAACCACATACGAAGGGCTGCTAAAACCATATTTCAGACATGTGATAGCCATCTAACAGCAGAAAGCTATAAACAGCCAGACCTTGTCTATTCCCTACTTAAAGACAAGAGTTATGGTGATTTCTCTCATTGTACCCTGAACTCATCTCCTCATTTCTCATGGTGAACAGAAAAGACGGTAGATGTATCTTGAGTCTGATTTACTCTGAGTATGTCTTCCTCTGGTTCTCACAACAGATCAGCAGCTTTCTGTGGCAACATTTCTTACCTTATCTCCCTCCATCTCCGAGTGCTCCTGTCCATATCCTCTAAAAGAGACACTCTTGTCAGTGACATGAAGACTGCGTATTAATAATTGTTGACTCCATGGCTGTAGCCAAGTTAGGTAAATGGTGCAGTATAGAGCAGTCCTTTCCCAGAGCTGACAGATCCCTCCCTGAAAAGGAGTTACCAGCTAGGAGGTCTTCTTGAGATGAGTGTGAGACAATTCTCCCTCTTTCTCCTCATCATTTCTTTGTGCTTTCCTAGGCGGCTGCAAGCTAATCTCATTAGTTAACTCTTGGAATCTTACCCACTCAGTCCATAGCACAAAAGTTTCTGGCCAGGATTCCCTGGACAAGCAATTACACATATCAAAGGGGATCTTATAATAGTTGATGTGGTTTTAAGAGTCTGAATTTAGGTCTTTTCCCGCATGGTAGGCAGGAGATCTACCAATTGAACTATCTTCCCAACTTGAGGGCAACTTATGGCTGTATTACATAGGTAAAATTGAGGAATTATCAGTTAAAGAATTGCCAGTTAACATATGGCTAGTTAATAAGTAACCATCTTAGCATTTCTGAGAGCTAGGGCTTTTAAAGAGAAGAAACATTATTTTACTTAAATATAAGCAAAATTTAAACTGTCAGGTATTCTTTTACTAGTTAGAGTCTATGAAATATCCATTTTCACTGTGAAAAGTACTTGTGTGTTTGACAAGTATGTTATATTTTAAAGGACATTACTGTACAGTTCTTCACTTTTCTACCTTGTGTGTGACCAGATCTCTCCACTGTCGCTTATGAGCAGGGCTGCTGGCTTGTGAGCTTATGCACATCCTCGGGTCTCCATCTACCATTTCTCACAAAGGAATTGCAGATGCTTGTAGCACTGCATCTGCTTTTACATGGTACCTGAGGAACTGAACCCAGGTCATCAGGCTTGGGCAGTGAGAGCCATCTTTACCTGCTGAGCCATCTCCCCAGACTGGATTATTGCCATTGCAACTGTTGTTACTCTTATCGATCGGTAGTGCCAACAGCTGCAAATGGAGTCAAAGCTATAAACAGAGGAGAGCCTTAGCTTCAGATCTATGCTGGATTTCTTGTAGATAACTCACATTTAGCTGGTGACTGACCATATTCGAACAGAACAGATGGGGATATGCTTGTGATTCAGTTAACTCAAATGTATGATTTTTTTGCTGTTCCTTAAGTGACATTTTGTTATATTTGCTGTAATCATATGTGGAAAGTTTTATTTTGAATTATATGAGAAACGAGAGAGGAAAATGTTGCATGTCTACACAGATTAGCAATATAAAGAAGAACTGCTTGGGCCTAACTTTTTGGGTATTTATGACACTGTCCTTAAAGTAAAAGCAGATAAGCATTAAATAGAGAAAGTAAATCATTTTTTCAAACTAACAAAATCATATACTTAAGGAGACCTGATACATCCACAGCTAATTAATGACAACCATAATTTCTGTCCCACTTTTTTGTTATACTTAAATACAAATCAAAGTGGATGTTATTAAATAATACATCTAGGTTTTAAATAATTTTTTTAGAAGGACATAGAATGGAAGTGAGGACCTTTAGGGAATTCTAAACACTCAATGTATAGCTTCACCAAAGCTCTGTTGGTTGCTTGGAACACCACAGCCAATTAACTAAATAGTCTGCACACTAATTCATTAGCTTTACCCAGTTGGTCAGTTGATTGAGTTGGCTATAAGCACATTTATCATTCCATGGTGTTCTTCCATACTATATAAATGTTGTCTGGTTACACTGTTGATTGGCAGTCTCTAAAACTGATCTGGTTCCAGGAAATTCTGGGTACAAGGGTAGATTTACTTTTGACTTGTTCAAATAAACTGTGTTGAACTTACTTAGTGTAGGAACTTTTTCCTTTAACACTTTGATTAGATATGTTCCAGTGACTAAGCTCTTTGTATATAAAATAATTATTAGGTAGGGGCTGGAGAGGTGGCTCAGGGGTTAAGCCACTGCCTTGCAGGCAGAAGGTCCTGAGTTCGGATCCTAGACCCCATGTATAGACGCCGGGCAGAAGTGGGGGTGGCCTGCGTTTCCCATCCGGGTAGGACGGAGCCTGTGAATCCCGGGGCAGAGTAAACAAGGAGGAGGTGGAGGTGACCATGGTTGTTCCCTAATTCGTCTGTGATTTTACACACACATACATACATACCCACACATACATACACACACACGCACACATGCATACACGCACAATTGAATAAATAATAAAAAATTGATTTAAAAAATTATGTATTTAACATACATATATATGTATATATGCCTATTATATGTATATATGCACATATTTTCAATTATTAAATAAAAGTATTAATTTAAAATCAGTATTGAAGTTGCTTACAGTATAAATTTGATCAAATGATGCATGCATATGTCCAAGCATATGAAGATACAAGAATGTATGTTCATTCTCTAAGTAAATCAAGTCTGTATTTTCCTTAGTGTGAAAAAGAAATTTGTTTATTTAGGAAATCAAAACTTCATGTGATGGCACTGAAAGAAGATATGACACCTGTGTATAAAGAGCACTTTTTGTTTCTATTTTGTTATCTCCCTCTTTTGCTTATTCATTTACTCAAATCTCTCTCTGTCTCTCTCTCTCTCTCTGTCTCTCTCCCTCTTTCTGTCTTTCTCAAATACATACACACAGAGACAACACAAATGAGGCACACACATAGATACCTCTTGGGTTTTGTCATTTTTAAATGTTCCCAATGTATCATCTTGGGATGTTATCTTATTGTACTGACTCCAAATAATACATAACATCAAAGACTCCTAAACACACTGAGCTAGCAAAGGAAAGAATATTAAATGTAGTGAACATAGGCTTGCCCAAAGTTTCTCTGTCAGTGAAATACAAAACAGATAGGGTAATCTGGAAATTCACACCAAGAATATCTAATTTTTATTTCCTCCTCATTTAATTTAAGGAGGAAGACAATGAACCTCAACTATGTAGAGATGTTTGTTGAATGATGCAGTTATCAGTGCATTATGTGCGTATTTCAGGAACTGTTGACATACAGTAACTGCTCAGTATGTGGCTCCAAGGACTGCCCTGAAAAGTGAGCTTCCCACAAGTGAACATTTCCCATTTGAGTATTGCACTTTAATTAGCATAGCTGGTTTCTATGGAAACAGGGAGAACCATTCTTTACCAAGTGATACCATGAGATTTTTCTTCGTGTTTTCATAAAAGTTGTTACTAATGAAGATAGTGAAGTTCCATAGATTAAGGCCTGAAACTAGAAAACACAGACTATTCCCATTTCTCTGGAGGAGATACTTGAGGTAGATTTTCTAAGACTCAGATTAATTATCAATTCAAAGTTAGAAGTTTGCATTGTTGAAAGAGTATTTGGAACAAAGTATAGACTTTTTGTACTTTTACCAAATACATTTTTAGGAAAGGATGGTTGTGAAATGAAATTATTATAAATGTTTACTAAGTTTGACAATATTTATGTCTTTAAGTGAAGGAATTTAAATGTTAAATTATGAGCAATATAACTCTGTTTCCTCAATAAAAGGCAAAGGTTAAAAAAATGGCATTTAGTTTTTTGAGGGTCACATAAAATCTTTGGTACCGAAGATTACATGGCTCTATGCAACAAAATGTGTTCTCTCATAGTTCTGCAGGTTATAAATCCAGAATTCAAGTGTCAGTGTGTCATTCTGCCTTTAAAAGCCCTAAGCAGATCTTCCATTCTAACTTATGGCATTTATTGGAACTTTTTGGTATTTCTTGACTTATCCTCCTTTGGCTTTTCGGGAGGAAGATCCTAGTGCCTGTTGGTGCAAATGTGTTTACCTAAGCGATAGCATAGTCCAAGCACTCACTTGATTGTATGTCTTAAATGTCCAACTTCAAACAAAATAATTTCATATAGAAATTCATTTTTCACATGTTCTTAAAAAGAAATCAGAATGATAAGTGGGGAGATAGGTCAGTGCATGTGAACTTGGGGACCTGAGTTTGATCCCCAGAACCCATGTGAAAGCCTGGTGTGACTGTGCATAAGCCTGTGCAGCGAGTGGTAGATATAGTCGCATCCTAGAGATTTGTTGGCTGCAAGCCCAGCTCCAGGGTTAATAAGAAACCCTATCCCAGGACATTAAGATGGAGGGTGGTACAGCAGGAGACAGAAGAGTCTCCTCTGGTCTCCAAACCTAAATATATACTTGTGTTACATCACATGCATGCATAGATACACCAAGCAACATGAAATAGATGCAATCAATACTATCAGCGTAGTATTTTGCATACCTTCGCAGAAGGCAAGAAGAAAGTCTTAATGGAAGTATAGTTGCTGCCCTGCGCCTCCACCAGTCCTTAAGTCATGGTATTTCCTCTGTATAAGGCCCTAGCCAGCACTTGAGCTGAGCATCTTTGCTCAGCACAGACAGATTGATGGATTGTGGATGCTTCCCTCAGCTGTTAGTGTCTCTGGTGAAACAAAGTTCGTAAGTTCAGTGGCTGAATGGCCCATTTAGTTGTTCCTGTCATGTATCCTTCAGCTACATGAGAATCATTTTAGTTCTGTGCTCAGAGCCTTGTGCCTGGATTCCTGCTATGATATTGGAGCAGACAGCCTCACCTCTCTCTCACTTTTTTTTTTCCATCCTAAAAAATGGAGATAGTAATTGTTTTTATGGCTTGTTGTCATGGAAGGTTGCTTCATTAATACCACAAAATGGGGGCACAATAGGGGAGAAGGGAGAGGGAGGGTGAAGAAGGGAGTACCTATTAAGCTTTTATAACTAGGCAAAAAATGTAATAATATTAATAATAAAATTCCTGCATAAAAGGTCAGTTAATATGTGGTTTCATGCCCATGAAATACAGCCTATACTCAGAGAAAATGGAAGGTTGCAAGTTTCTTCTCTGAATTAGCACAACTAAGTTTCATGTTTCATTGAGCTACATCCAAAATTAAAATACATTGTGACATGAGGTGCCATCCATGCAGCAATAAGAATGTGACTTGGAAACAGTATCGATAAAAAATACTCCACAGGCCAAATCTCTCCCCATCCTAAAGCTTGGAGAACCTTGCAGAAGAGGAGGTGGTAAGACTATAAGAGCCTAAAGATGAGGAGAACCAACAATACGCAAAATACTCACATAAGTCAGGGCTACAGCACCCAAGATATAGTCACAATGTGATTGGACTTTGCCTAACCTGAACAATAGCTGACATGTCAACAACCCCCCCCCCAAGTCTAGCATGGATCATAGAGGATAAGGTTTCAGGCAGTAGGAGCCTTAGAGGCAAGGGGTTAAACTGGCATAATAGTTCCCATACTAGAAGGCAGCCCAAGAAGAGACCCCAAGCTATGCCTCTGAGCTCTGAATCCTCACTAGTATAGACAACTCAGAGGGAAATTCAACACCCACAAAAACATGTTCTGGAGGATGGGAGGGAGAAAGCAGGAAACACCAAGAGAGGAGGAGGGAAGGAACAGGGGTGAGAGAGAGGGGGAGAATGGGAAGGGGAGAAGAGTGGAATGGGGGCACAATAGGGGAGAAGGGAGAGGGAGGGAGAAGAAGGGGGTACCTATTAAGCTTGTATAACTAGGCAAAAAATGTAATAATATTAATAGTAAAATCCCTGCCTATAAGGTCAGTTAATATGTGGTTTCATGCCCATGAAATACAGAAAATAAGAAGATCATTTAAGTCAAAATTATTTAGTGGTCTCCATGAAATAAGGGGAGTAATGCATGACAGGTTGTTGCTTCTTGCAGAGATTCTTCATATTTCTGATAAAAATGTTCTGGAATTAGGTGGCAGCAGTAGAAACCCTATCCTAAGACAATAAGATGGATAATGGTCTGCTTTAATCCACTGGTCTATTTAAGTCCACTGAATTGTCCAGGAGCCATGACATTTTTAACGTATGAGTCTATCAGTAAGGACAACATAAGCAATGCATACTTAGCAAACTAAATTTCATCTTTGGCTGTGGAGATCTAAGAGATATCATTTAGTAAGCTGACTTCTGATCCATGCAGACTCACTTCCTGAGTGTTCTGACCCCATTGTTCTCTCTGAGACCAAGCAACACTGGAATTCATGGTCTCGTGTAAATGTTCAGAGTGGCGAAGTCAGGATGGAGAGATGGCTTGGTGTTAAGCCTCTGCTTCGCAAGAAGAAGGACCTGAGTTTGGATCCAGAATCCCACATAAAAATTGTGGCAGTCTGCACTTTAGGCCCTGGAAGGCGGGACCGGGGAAACCCTAGAGCAGTGCAAATAGGAGGTAGAAGCAATCCAGGATGACTCGTGAAGGAGTCACCCTTGGCCTTCCTCAGTCACACACAGTGCCCTCTGATACACACACACACACACCAAAAAAAGTGTGATATAGTCAATGTACAATGTTTCCTCATTTTAAATCCTTCACTCATTACTGCTCCTGGCTTGGGTTTCATAAACCTACAAGGAGGCTTATATCAACTTTGCAGGGTTAAGAAGCAGGAATGCCAAATACTAACTGGTCCCACACCCTCTGTCATGGATACTTTTATGATTATTGTTATTTGGTTTTAAATATTAGGCTATAGCATTAGATTCTTGGCAGCTCAACTGTTCACTGTTAGATTTTTGTCTTAACTGGCATCTTGGCCAGGATGAAAAGAACAGCTCCAATTCCTGTTAGCTCTTAATGAATTTAATCAGCCCCTGAGGGACCTCTGATATAGTGGAGAAATATTTAACAAGAAACTGGATTTTATGCACTCCTGTTTCTCTTTATAGCTGACATAGCCATTCCTACCAAGGTACATTACCTGTGCTGAGAGCATCGTTAATATACGTAAGATGTTAGAACTCAGGGAGCATATCCCTGTGGCCCTCCATTGTGATGTGTCTGTGCACATGCTGCCAATAAGAAAATGACCCACTGCCTGATAGGCAATATGGCTGTCTCTCATTTTCATTGTTTATGTGTTTTTTTTTTCTTTTCAGAGACATTGTGGAGTTTTGCTTTTAATAACTTTTGTTTTTGGAACTGGAGATAAAAAAGCAAACCATACTGAATTTGCTGAATTTGAATGTGACTGTGAAGTGGATATATGTACATATGTTTGTGTATATGTGAATGTGCATATGTAAATGTGTATGTGAAAATGTGTGTGTCTGTGTGAATGTGTGTGAGAGTGTGTGTGTATGCATGTGAGAGTCTGTATTTGTGTGTGTATATGTGTTTATGAGCGTGTACATGTGTGTGGGCCCTAACTGATAGCAGGTATCTTTCTCGACCACTTTCCACTTTACTTTCGGAGGAAAGGTCTCTCTGTGAATGTGGAGCTCACCAGCTCCATCTGGTCTGGCCAGTTGTTTTGCCCTAGGGATTCCCTATCTCTGCCTCCTGAATGCTGTGATCTCAGGAGGTCACTATGCTCCCATTGGTTTTACTCTGTTTTACCCTGTACATTGGTTCCTCACTCTTAGACAGTAAGCACTTTGTCCACTGAGACATCTCCCTACAATTCATGGTCCTTACACAGTACATGTAGACAATGAGTTGTACTCACTGAATTTATTTGGGGGCCGTGCTAAGGGACATTATTAGAGAGAAGATTCTACCTTTGCCCAATCAGAGAACTTTGGGGTGCAGGAGCTGCCAGCTTCTTCCTGGAATCAGCATATACTATTTTTGAGCAATTTCATTTGATAATAGAAGTCAAACAAAACAAAGCAAAACTCACTAAAGATGTAAATTGGAGTGTCTGGAGAGATGGCTCAGGGGTTTAAAGCCTTTGGCCCACAAGCAAAAGAACCTGAGTTTGGATTCCCCAGATCCCATGTAGAAATGTCAAGCAGAAATGGTGGACCTATAATTCTGGTCTTAGAAGGGAGTGCCTGGGAAATATCAAAGCAAACAATAAGGAGGTAGAACAATCCACCATGATTCTTTATATCATTCTCCGGCCTCCACAAGCACACATTCACAAATGTCCTATGGTAGACATGCCTCCACACACATACACATACAAAATAAGATGTACCTGTAAAGGAAAGAAGACCATGATATTTGTGAAAACAAAAAATGTTTACTCTCAGTTTGCTATGTTTAAAATATTTTGGTCATTGTTTTATGTTTCTAGTCTTTAGAAAACTTTTTGGCTCATGGTTCCTTTAGGCTTCTAAATTGTAATACTCTGCCGATGGGCTATGATTTTAATCCCTTGCATGTCTGTCCTCACATAGTTAATTTCTGTTTAAGTCCATCCATCTTCCTGTACACCAATACGTCCTTCCACTCTGCCAGTTGACTTTTCTGTGGGAGATTTTTTTTGGATGTAGTTTATAATAGTGTGTTGTGAGCTCACCTACAGTACATAATTTCCTTTCCTAATCCTGCGAGGTCTTATGATGTGAAAGCACTCCTCAAAAGTGGCTTGGCTTTTGATTTTATGAAACTTTAAGATGTGAAAGATCCCAAATCAGTTATTCCTTATTGTACTTCATGAGCAAAAAGTGTTTGGATCACACGTTCTTACATTCATGATTTGACCCATGAGTCTTTGATCTCCTTTGAGTCCAGAAAAATAAAGTTCCATACTTCTTCCTTGGTCATTTGCACTATTTTTCTAGCTGCTTTTATGTTTTCAGAGGCTGTTTGCTAGTTAAGGAATTTCAGATCTGCCTCTCTGTTGTCTGTGTTGTTTCTTCTGCAGTCCTTGTAGCAAGAACCAGCACACACTTCAAGCATAAGTACCTTAACCAAAATATTGTCCTGGCATTGACTCTATGGTTCCTTAGGACACCGTAAGCATTCCTTTGGTTTTAAGCCAGGAATGTTACTCAGTGGTAGAATGTTTACCTAGCATTAATACTTACACCATAAATAGATGAATGGATAGGTAGATAGATAGACAGACAGACAGAGATATAGATAGACAGACAGACAGATAGATATATAGGTAGGTAGATAGATAGATAGATAGATAGATAGATAGATAGATAGAGAGATAGAGAGATAAATAGATAGATGATAGATAGATAGATAGATAGACAGATAGATAGATAGATAGATGCTATTATCATGTGATTTTTCCTGGGGAGATGCATATAAATATCTGTTCAACTCAAACATGCCACTAATGACAGACAAAAGAAATGATACTTCCCAAGTCTAGCCTGAGTCAGAACAAATGAGTTTATTGTTGTTATTTGTGGGAGCATGAGTGAGGGCTATACTAAAGATTGTGAGTCACTCAAAGGCGCTCCATCCATAAAAAAAAAAAACCCATCCTCCTGAGCATCATGGGTAATCACCCATCATTAAAGCTGAATCTGTGGAGCTTCCTTCATAGTTTGGGGGTGCCCCATTTCCAAAGCAAATTTACTGATTCTTTAATTTTGATCAGACCACTGGTGAATCTTGAGACTTTCTCGGTTTGTGTGGTATGGTGAGTAGACTCCAGTTTCCAGAGTCTTATAAATGGAATGAGTTGTTTTCAACTTTCTAGGAAAGAATGTTTTGATTTAGAGAAACTGACTACATGATCACTGCTTGGTTTGCATGTTTATTTATCTTTAGCCCTTGGGAGGCACTGGGAGGTACTGGTCTACATTAGCCAACACCAATGTGACTTCAAACCTGGAAGTTTCTAGCTTCATTTCTTTTTTTGTTTTGTTTTGTTTTTGTCTTTTTAACTCATCTCTCTTTGTGACCAAGCAGGAAGAATAGGGAGAATGAATATCATGTCTCTTACTTTCTTTCTACATTGCTGTCAATCAGCTGTGCCATATTAGACAAATTATTAAGAAGTGATAGGTTCAACTGCCTCATTTACTAAAACAAAAAGAGACCATAACTTGATGCCTTCAACAATTCGTTCCCTTCTCTAGCCTTCCCAAGTTAGATAGGCTAGGACTTCAAGGAAGATCCTGCTTCTTTCTCAGCACTTGATTATTTTTTGATTTTTCATTAATTTTTTGATTTTTAAATTTTTGAATAATTCTTGCAGAATTCATTTTTTGTGATATGGTTATAAATATGTCATTACACCATTTTAAGTAAAGAAAATTCACATTTTCTTATTGAAGACATTAGGTGGCATCATCATAAAGTTTTTGTGCATTCTTCTGACAGAGGTTTTCGAAGGATCTGCTAAAATAACCCTGGGGTACTGCAGAAAAAGAAATTAGGGTGTCTGTTTATTATTAATTAGATTTATTTGACATGCACACAAAGTATCAGCTTATTTTCACTGCCTACCCTCTCACATCTGCCTCTCCTTCCTGTCAACCCCTCTTTCCGTTTCCCATGGTCATGTCTTTTTATTGCATTTTGTGACCCACTTGTTTTGACCAGAGTTGTCTAAGTGACAGTGATTTTTGAACTATCCACTGGTATCTGTTGGGCTCATACAACTAGACAGAGTGACTTCTCTTCCCTCAGAATCCATCAGTAGCCAATGGCTGAACAGGAAGGGGTAGGTTCCCTTGACCTCTGCTCCGTCCATGAGTGATGATTGGCATGGTCAATCTTGAGTAATCCATTAACGGCAACAGCAACACTATGAGTTCATGTCTGCAAAGGCTGTCTATGACCAAGAAAATGGCCCTTCTCCTTACCTTCCAACTATTTTTACCTTGTCACTCTTCAACTAAGAAAGGCTGTGATTTGTCAACATTGCAAAATAATGTTCTTCTAATTCATATGAAATGAAGGAGTTTTACAGTTACTCTTTCTGCTGCTGTGAGACAACACTTAGACTCAAGCAACTTAAGGAGAGAAAGGAAATTTTATTTGTCTTATGGCAGGAAATGTATGGCAGGCAGCAGAAGCCAGAGGAAGGTTGTGTCACCACAAACATTTTCAAGGAGACAGAGTAAGCACCATACTCAAGAGTAGACAGCTACTGGAAGCATACAGGATTCTCCAACCTCAAGGCCCACCCCCCATGACATTCCTTCTTTGAGCTAAGTTCCATCTCCTAACAGAACTAAAACTTCCCCAAACATTAACAACTAAGGATGCAAACACATGAGCCCATCTAGCCCATCAGGGACACCTTACATCGAAACCATGACAAGGAGTGTATCCTTCCTTCATAGATATTTTTCTTTCCAGTTATCATAAGTCTGGAAGTTGTCTCTCAAAGGTAAAGAGTTCAGTTACTACTCATGAGGCCCTAACTTTGATCTTTAGCACTGAGAAATAATAAAATTAAAAGTAGCAAAATGAATAGCAATATAACCAAAAACCTCGTGACTCGAGTATTATATAGTTGAACCCACAGAATAAAAAACAATAGGAAAGCAGTGAATTCTTGTCAGTTCATGTTTTAGATATGTGAATTTTAAGGAAAAACTAAAACTGTATTTGCCTGGCAGTTATATAGAGAAGCCATCGAGAGGTTGAGCTGGAATTTCGAAGGAGTGGTCTACCTTGCAAATATTTGTCTGACTCTGATTTTGCTTATGCAAAGAATTACATGATATTACAAATTGGACATACAAGTGGAAATGGATTAAGAATTCTGATGAAACAAAATAAGAACTGAGAACATGGAGACAAACAGTCAAAAGCAATCTGGAGAAGTTTGAGAAGTTTAAACATGGAGGCCTTTGCTGTGAGTCAGATGGAAAACAACAGCCAGCTGTATACAAAAGGGAGGACTCTCTCAGGTAAAATGAAGTTCAGTATCTGTGAACCTGTGGTGGGTAGGAAATGGGAGAGTGCCAACCATCTACCTTTCCCATTAAACCCTGTTTTGAAGTGAGGCAGACATTTGCCTCAAAGGTTGATGACCGAATAGATCATAGTTATGTGGTCCTGGTTATTTTACCTTTTTGTCCCCTTTTGAAATAAAAGATTAGAGATAAGATGAAGACCAACTAGTTCCTTACTAAAAGAATGAAACTTTTGTGAGAAAGCAAGTAATTACAGCTCTCTTCAAAGTCGGCAGATGCTGTTTCCAAGGCAGCTGTAAGATTAACCATGTTGGTAAGGATGAAACCCAAGGTGTGCCCAGCAGTGTGCTTAAGCTCTTGAAAACCAAGCACTTGGAGAGCAGGTGGTTGGATGCAGCTGCAAGATAATTTTCTGAACCTCAGCTGTACTCTGTAGGGGGAAAATAGTGAGAACATAAAAAGCTCCACGCTCTTAATGGAGGTGAATATCGAAGAGCACACAAAGACAAGTTTGTCCTGCTAATGATTCTGATCAAAAGAGAGAGTCAATTGCTGAAACTGAGTGCACAAGTATAAGATGAAGACATAAGTGTATTTAAACGAAGAAGAAAATAGGGTAGGATTCTAGGGGTGCCTCTTTCTTCACAGCACTTGTGAAGTTATTACTCACCGAGGGCCTAAGTCAATCTAAACGTCTTTCCTTTAATTTTTTTTTGTTCATGAAGTACTTAGACATGAATAGCCCCCACTTAGTATTTAATTGGTGCTTACGAATTAAATTTCGCAAAGAATTGTCTAGGAATCCCAACTAGCCAATGAAAGCTTCAGCAAATCAAACAACAAAAAATTGGGAAAGGACTTTGTAGGAAGTGTAACATTTCAGTGATTAAGCTATTGCATCCTCAATAATTGTAACAGGAAGTAACACATCCCAAGTAATGTAGTTTCTTGGCACATAACAGCCTAAAATGCAAACTTATCTCCTGATTTCTGCATACTGTAATACTACCAAATTTTCATAATTCTGTGTTTGATAAGTTCCTAAATTGACTTTTTCTCAAATGAATTGATTGCTTAAACTCAAATATCTTTTACTCCATAATTAGAAAACTACTCAGTATAACTGCATCCATGAATGTAAGATCATTTCATGCTTAAGCAGGAAAGAGTGAACTCAAAGAACATTATCAGCAGAATGTGTCCCAGGCACTATCCAAGCAAAATCATCCATGTGACTGTAGAGGAAATAGGCTTAGGAATGGCTCTTTGGGTCAGAACTCCAAGAAGTCGCAACAGAAGTCTTGGCCAACACTATGTCCTTGGCAAAAATGTACTGCCTCACAAACATTTCCCTCCTGAGAGAAAGAGCAAAAATGTTAGTGCCTGTAAAGAGCTAAGTCCTGTTTGGTTGCTACAGAAATGCAGACTGAAACATTCATGTTTCAGAAAGAAATACTTGGTGGTCCCTCTGGTGCATGGAATCTAAGAAAGGTAAGATTTCACTGGCAATTTCTGGTTCCAGTACACACAGATTGCTGGACAGACATGTAGTTTTTGAGATCATTTACACAACAAGGGGCATAAAGCCCATATCATGTATAATTTAGGATAACTAAATCTATATTATATATAGCATTATTGCATATATAAAACACTACATATTGAAATGGTATACAATCATCATTTATCATTCTAATATAAAAAAAATCCCACAAAGATGATCAGAGCATCCTCACTGGACCATAATAATATATATTTTGAGCACTACTGGTATTCAAGATATGTTTCTGATTTTTTTATGTTTCTGATTTTTATAGTTCCTTGTTTAAACTTACAGACTGAGTCAAAGATGCGTGTTACTATGATTTTCATATTATTAATAAAGAATGTGCCATGAGGCTGGTTATGTAGCGTCTCTGAATCTCCCTGTAACTCTTCAGCGACTTGGGATTCAAAGACCATTTATTCTATCTGGCTTCTAGGGGACACTTCATAAATACTGCTTCTGTTCCTACTTGTGAACAGGAACTCAGCGCTCTTGAATCTGAAGTGTAAAGGGGTCATGTAAATAGATTTCACAAAACGCACCTGCCACAGGGATGTCAAGACAGCCTAGACCCTCATCTGTTGGCAAGCTAACAGAGCTCTTGGGTATGAGAATCCATCAGGAACAGGAGAGTGTTATTCTCTTTTGCCTTTGGTTGGTGCAGCAAAAAAGTTGCACTTGGCTAAAGGGAAGCTGTCAATTGCTTGCACTGGTTTCTGTGGTGCCAGGTCTGCTTGCCAGCCTGCTATTTCCCATCAAAGAGCCAGGGCTCCAAGTGAGGTGAGAATCCCACTTGACAAGCAGACATGAGCCATTTGGGGAAAATACAAATTAAAAGGCTCCAAGATAGAAATAGGAGCATTAGCAGCAGGAAGTGTCTTGGGGATACGTTGTGTCAGATTGCATCAGGGACAAGGGAGAGCCAGTGAGTCATTGCCTCCCAGTGGATAAGCCCTGCTGTGTCAGTAGTTGGGGAGTCCTCAGAAGAGGTAGTAGCTATTTAAAGTTGTCAGAGCTGCTGTGAGTGCTGTGGAGCTCAGAAGCACCCTTGAATTATGCACAGTATGCTCAGTGCTCCATAACCTCAGCATTTCTCCTAACTCATGACCTAGTGAGTCAGGCATTGTGATGGAGCTTTGTCTGCTTTTCAGGGTAGACGCAGAAATGTGCACTTCCTGAGATACTTTGCCTAAGATCACTCGACGAATCATACAATAAACATAAATTCTGAGGTTCGCTTTTGTTCTCTATCCAAAGGTCCCTTAAACATGCTGCCGTTGGATACATTTCATCAATGTCTTGGCCCAGAAATTCCTGTTGTGACAATGAGCAACCTCCTTCAGCTAGTTAAATTGAAAACAGATTTGTCGTGAAGGTGAACGGCCTCTCACAGCAACCACAGGGGTAGAAAGGGCTGAGGTATCCAAGTGAGGACATCTGGGTATAGGTGCGATGTTTGGGATTATGTGATTGCCTTGACCTCCCTTCTTCTCTCTTTTCCCCTGTCTCTCTCACCCTTCTACTTCTGGGATTATCTTGGTGCTCCTTCATGGTTTCCTTTCTCCTTGTTATGAGCTCATCTGCAATTGCCCTTCTTAGATTTGAATTAATGGATTTATTTATTCCTTTCTTCAGGATTGATTTATTATCCTCTGTGTTTTACACTCATCCACATTGAGAAAAGTCTATTCAGTTGGTGGTACAAGGAGACATCAAAATTTCCTTTCTGTTAGATCTGCCCAAGGTGCTGGGTGTTCACAACCCATATATCAAATATCAGAGATGTGCAAAATAGTGGCTTTGTCTCTAGAATCCCTAGGTTTTTTTGTCCTACACCTTAAAAAGATGGACTTTACTTAAACACAACCTGGTTTGAAAGAAGATTGGAATTAAAGTCATAATTCTGTTGATTTTACTACCACCAGGGACTGATATTTATTAAGGTTATTTCATATTTTTGGTTCGTGTTAGACAATCTTACTGCATACATAGCCTTACTTCACCATCCCCGTCTGTTTGCAGCTCATGCAGGTATTGTGAATATAAACATATACACAGAAAGACAGATTTATATGTATTTCGGCCAAGCTTTTGCTAAGCAAACCAAGGCTGTAGGGAGATTGTTGATTGATACTAAAATTTTGACAGCTGTGAGTATATTTCCAGCAATAAGATGAGTAACTAGGGCAAAAGGGGTCCGATGCGAATAAAACTCAGATTTATTAAAGACCTTTTCTGTGAGCAGGCTATGTCCTTTCTCAGTGCAAAAGTAATGTCCACTTCTAGTTACAGATCCTATAATATGCAATTTAGCTTTGATTAACTGCTGCAAATCCCTCTTGTTTATCCTTCCCCCTCTTGTTTCCTTAATCCTGCGTGCACTGATTTCATGCTTTACCATCTGTAGATCTGCAACACTGGTGTGTAAGAGGTTTTTGGAAGAATACATTGCAGAGTACCTCATGTTTTACTAAGAGGTTTTTGAGATAATTTCAGCTTCCATCTTTTACATAATAAATGCATACATACTATACTTTTACTTGATTTATAAACCTACATGTAGTCTATTACATAGACTACATCTGCTTACCACACACACAGCTTTTATTCAGCACAGATGAGTCAACTGAAAAAAATGTTCATTTTGATCTAGAGTGCTTTACAGATTCTTATCTTTCAGATTCTTGTCTATAAAATAAATAAATCAATCAAAAAGAGTACAGAACTTCTATTTCAAATGGATATCACAGTTCATTTAATAGTTTGTGTAGTAATGTATGTTTCTGGGACCGTGGACAAACTTGCAACTTTGAGTCTCAATTTTTGCACTTGTATTAAGATCATCTTACAGTATGAGGTGGATGACATGACTGGATAATTAAAGCACTTTACTAGTGTTTGATGTTTTAAACACGCATCCGATGGCTCTTGTTCACAGTTCCATGGCTGGGGATGCAACACTGATAGATCATTACATCTCTTGCTGGCCAACCAGCTTCCTATACTTGGTAAGCTCCAGGCAAAGAGAAATAACCTCCTATGACCGAAACAGACAAGGTGTTTGACTACCAGGAAAGAGTCCAAAAGCTGACCTGATATCCCTACAGACATGAGTACATATATCCACATTGATAAACATGCATAAATACACAAATACAATCATAGAACATAGCTAGACCTATCAGAGGAAACGTGCATAAAAATATTAAGAATTCTCTTTCCTACCTACCTGGTTATCAGAAATGAACTTCTTTCTGCTTTCCATGTGTAGTTAGGTACAACGGGTAGATTTAAATTTGTAATTGTCATAGTTTTACAAAAGAACATTTAATATTTTGGGTTTATTCCTTCATTTCTGATAAAATACAACATTTCCAAGTGAATTATGAAGATATAGTTTGCAGATTTTATTCAGCTGTCACAGCCTCTGACAAAGGCTCCAAAGATATGCCACAAAGAAGCATCAGTCAAGACTGTCCTGTTTAATTAGCTCGGTGTAGATTCACAGACAGATTTGATTGTATATTTACAGATATGTGTATATTCTGGTTTTGAACTAAACATGATTATTGTAGTACTAGAATTAAAAATGTACACTATGTTATATGTATATGATATGATATCTCTAATGTTTAATATGGGGTCCTTTGTAGAGCCACATGTGTATTATAAACAATTAAAATGTTATGATTCTTAACAGAAGCTACTTAGACATCAGGTGAGGTCTTGTGTTACAGTAACATAGTTTATATAAAAATAATAATTTACTATCCGATGAATAAGTCATACCTAAAATAATGTGTCCTTAGTTAATACCATGTACATTAAATTTTTCATCCTCTTTCATGCTCTTCCTAAACAAATACTTATAAATTTCCTACCGAATTCTAAGTACTGAGCAATATACCATTAAACTTACACTATGAAAATACGGAATTGATGTTCAGTGAACACAGAGTACAAGATCAGAGGGATGGCTTGTCATAAGACATTGTGATATAACCAAATTGTCGCACTCACATTGTGTATTAAAAAAATCACAGGGCTTTAGTCTCTAGTGAGTGGACAAGTCCAAGGATAAGGGCAATTTTGAGTAGGAATTAATACTGCATTACCTTATTTGCATTACATTATTTTTATCAATGAAAATGTTTTGTAAAACTCTTAAACTCCGTAATATTTCTGGGATTGTTAGAGTTTTCTTTCTTCCCCATCTCCTTAACTATGCAACTTCATCTTTTCATTGAACAAACACACATACACATACATATACACATATGTATATGTATATGTGTGTATACATATATATACATATTTCACACACACTTCAGATTTTTGTGTTTGCCTCATGAATATGAACACAATATTTCAGAGTGCTGAAAAGCAACATTACAAAAGTAAATTCTCGGTCCTGGCCTCTCATAAAAGTCTGGTGTCGGTTTCCTGTGTCATAGACAGGATGAGCAGCCTACTCACGTGGCTCTGTCTGGGCATGATGACAGGCACTTGCCATTTTCTTAAGCAGGAAAGAACATAGATAAGAACATGAGTATAATCAGTCATGTTAGGCCTGGGTGAACATAGGTTCTTTACATTGATGACATTTTCTTCTTCTTCTTCTTCTTCTTCTTCTTCTTCTTCTTCTTCTTCTTCTTCTTCTTCTTCTTCTTCTTCTTCTTCTTCTTCTTCTTCTTCTTCTTCTTCTTCTTCTTCTTCTTCTCTCTCTCTCTCTCTCTCCACTCTTCTATTCGCGTTAACTTTACCCGTACTTGCTGAAAAGGAGTACTTTTACATCAGTAACAGCTTTTCCAACTCGATGGTTTTCTTGCAAGGACTTTTACATTTGATGGTGTCTGGTGACACTTTTTGATGCACATGGAGGCATCTGCTGTTTGTTTGTAATGGGTAAAGCCCAGCATGATACTAAACATTTACAGTGTACAAGATAACCTCCAAAACAGATACCTGCTCCAAAAAGTCAAGAGTGAAGGTGGATGACTCTTCTCTGCACTAAATTCTAAGATCTTTCTGCAAATTTAGCTCATGCTTATACTACTCATTTTAAAGTGGCTATATTGGAATAAGATTCATACATATAAAGGTATTGGAATAAGAGTTAAATAATTAGACTAGTAGTTGTAAACTCTGCATTAAAAATAAAAAATATACAAAAATATTTTCCAGTTAAAATTACTGAAGATAAAATTACTAAAAGTAAAAATCCCTTCATCGTGTGAAGGACAAGCATTGGGAGATTCAGTAAACATATACTGAGTTACACTTCAGTAACTATATATCCTATTGGTAGCCTCGTAGTGTCTCAGATAAAACATCAGGTATATTATTCTCAGTAGTTCCATAATTTTATGGGATTTGAAGGAGATATTAAGTAATCATATAATGATTTTTGTATTTATAATTTAAATACATGCTTTGTGTTCTGAGGAAACAAGAACTAGAATTATAGATTCTATAATGTTCCTGGTTGAGGAGTTCTATAAAATCCACATTCAAGTAGAGAAGTAAAGGAGTGAGGCTTGGCCAGACCAGCAGACAGAGCAGATGCCTGAAGCAGAAAACCTTACAGTTAAGGAGCTGCAAGGAAGTTTTCTAAATTTTTACTGTTGTTGAGAAGCTTCCTGAGGAGAAAAGTTTTATTTGGGCTCACAGTTCCAAAGGTTTCCATAGTTGCTTGGCGGCATCCTGAGTAGCCTGCAGAGAGATAGAATGCCATGGAGCACAGAACAGCAAGGCTGCTCTTGTCATGGTGTCCAGGAAGGAAGGAGACAGTGAGAGGAGAGGTCTGTGGGTAGTTATAGTCTTTACAGACACACTAGCAATAACTTATCTCCTCTAAGCCTCAGTCACTAAAACTCAATCACTTGTAGTGTGATTCATTAATACATTGTTGAGTCTAGAACTCTTACAATCCCATCACTTTCTAATGATCAAGCTCTTTGGTAGCTAAAACTTCCATGCATAGGATCTTGGAAGGTCTTTATTTATTTATTTTTTATTTTTTCCACTCATACAAACTTGATAGGTACCCCATTCCCCTCCCTCCCTACATCCCTTCCTAGATCCCCTTGCTCCCTCCTCCCTTTTCCCCTTACTTTCTCCCCCCTCCCTCGCTTCCTCACAGTGCCACCTCCCCTCCCCCCATTCCTGGAGTATCCTTTAGTGTGCATGTCAAACTTCCCTCTGGGTCCTCCTCTCTGATAAAGTGTAAGGACTTAGTAGCATTGCCTAGAGCTCTTTCTTCTGTTCCCTTTTAGTATAGGAACACTATTGTGGCTGTTAATCCCGTGCCTCTAAGGATCCTAGTGCCTGTGATCCATGCTAGACTTTGGGGGCGGGTCAATGATATGTTGGTCATTGCACAGGTCGTGCAAAGTCCTATTATGATTACTTTGGCCCTAACTTGTGTGGAGTATCTTGCATATCATTGCTTCTCCCCATCTTTAGGCTCTTACAATCTTACCATCCCCGCTCCTGCAAATTTCCCTGAGCTTTAGAATGGGGAAAGATTAGGCTGGACTGGTTCCTGGTGATTAATGAAGGATCTCTGATGTTCTAAATTATGGTTTGTTTTTTTTTTTTCTTCCAGTTTTGCTGTTCCTGCACCAACCTTGGCTCCATCCTGATGGGTATTAGATGTCACCTCCTAGCCAGAAATAAAAGGCCCTTAAAATAGAGTCTTATTATAAGAGTACATTCAAAGGTAGATGGAATAAGAGTAGGAGACCGCGGTGAGGGGGTCAGTCTCCCATTTACAGGATGGTTACCTTCTATCTGCCAGAATCTATGCTCTCCCCTTCTGGTGAGATCAAACCCTATCAGTTGAAAGTGATCAGGAAGGAAAGTCTGTGAGCTTAACCAGATGTGTCATTACTTACTTGCAGTACTTGATGGTGGCCTATTTTCTCTGCTGTAGCATGGTCCCCTCTCTCCTTGTTTCTGGTGTGGCCCTCCTACCCCATCCCTCCTGTTCATAATCCTTGCAATTGCTGTAGGTATTACATAGATTTACCTTTGAGTGTCTCTAGGTGGGCTAGGTGGGTTTGGTACTAGGAGCCACCTATTAGGGAGTACATACGGCATTTAATTTTCTGGGTTTGGAATACTTCACTTAATATAATTGTTTCTAATGACATCCATTTCCTGGCAAATTTTATTAATTCATCATTTTTTGATGGCTGAGTAGTATTCCACTGACAAAGGGGCCCAAAAAATCCAATGGAAAAAGATCAGCATCTTTAACAAATGGTGCTGACAAAACTGGATCTCCACATGCAGAAGATTAGAACTGGACGTGTACTTGTCACCATGTACAAGACTTAATTCCAAATGGATCAAGAACCTCAATATAAGGCCAGAGACTATAAAAACCTTAGATGAAAGGGTAGGGAACTCCCTCTAGCTGATTGGACTAGTCCAACAGTTTCCAAACAGAAATCCAATAGCACAGTCGCTATAACCAACACTCAACAGATGGGATCTTATGAAATCAAAGTGCTTCTGTTCAGATAAAGAGATTGTAAACTGAGCACAAAGGCAACCCACAGAATGGGAGAAAATCTTCACTAACCATATAATCTGATAGAGCTCTATTATGCAGAGTGCACAAAGAACTTAGAAAACTAAACACCAAGGAAACAAATGGCCCAATTAAAAAAATGGCCTTGGAACTTAAAAGAAACTTCACCAGGGACGAAATTGAAATGTCTAACAAATATCTTAAAAAATGCTCCACATCCTTAGCCGTCAGGGAAATGCCACTCAAAACCTCCCTGAGATATCATCTCACTCTGATCAGGATGGCAAAAATCCACCGTACAAACAAACCAAATGCTGGAGAGGATGTGGCAAGAAGGGAACTCTCCTACATTGCTGGTGGGAATGCAGGCTCATACAACCACTCTGGCGAGCCGTCTGGCAATTCTTAAAGAAATTAAAGATTGAAATGCCATATGACCCTCCTATTCCACTTTTGGGAATAATCCCCCATACAGCAAAAATTCATCTCAATAGCAAAAGCACGACCAGGTTCATAGCAGCACTGTTTACAATAGCAAAGTCATGGAATCAACCCAAATGTCCAACAGTTGACGAATGGATAAGAAAAATGTGGAAGGTCTTTAAAGCCAAACCTTAACAGAGTGCAAGTGTGACTAAGCACTGCATTTAATGAAAGTGACTTGAGCAGAAGGCAAAGGTCAGATTTAATGCAGGTACTTCAGACCATGCTAAGTATTTCTAATTTTATTCTAGGAACAAAACTTTAAACATAGAGTGACTACGAAGATTCACAATTAAAGTCTAATGAAAATAGTTAGACAAGGCTTCGTTAGGAATTTTTTCAGGAGCATGTCTGTTAATTCTTTAGTGTTAGCAGTGTTCCCAGTGTCTGTATCTGAAACATTGAGGCCTAATTGATTTTCCTGAGGTGTAAAAATCTCAAGGTTGGGCTGGAGAGATGGCTCAGGGGTTGAAGCTTTTGCCTCACAAGGAAATTCCCTGAGTTCAGATCGCAGATATTAAGTAAAAATGACTGCAGGAAATGATAGTGGCCTGCACTTCAGGGCATGAAGGCAGAGCCTGGGAAACCTCAGAGCAAAGTAATAAAGAGGCAGAACAATCCAGGATGAATTCTGAAGTCACCCTTTGTCCTCCACAAGCGCTCACAGTGCCCTATTCTATACCCTCCACATACATACTGACACCTATAGATTAAAAAAAAACTTCTCAAAGACCCCTGTTCTGTTCACTTTTGATTATCATATGGTATTCTATTTCTAAAGAATATAAGCTGCATTTTTCTAATGCCCCATACACAAAACAAGAAAGAAACTAATTACTAGGATTAGACTAAACCTGTGCACTTGATCTAAATGTAATGCAAATGTTATTTTCCTTATAGCAATAAGAAAATCAGATCTGAACAATTCTATCGTACCCTACTCGCTGAAGAACTTACTGCTAGTAATTGTTAAGCTTATGATGAAAATTGATCAACCTTTCCCCAAAGCCTACAACTTTCCCTCTCCCATGTTCAGGAGATACGTTGTTAATGTCTCCTCTTTACTTTTCAAGATAGACATTATATTCCCTAGTCATCATATGTGGAAATGGTTTCCAGGTTATATTGGTAAGTTGTTCTAGGAGCTATAGTTATTCTAGGAGCTATATAGTTTATATAGATGTAATTCCCCAAACCATTTTATTTTTGCACTCTCATACTGTCTCTTAAAACTGCAGAAGTCTAAAGTCTTTCCTCCTTTTATACACTCATGTGAAGGTGGAGACGTAGTGGTCAGCATCTTCAGAGTGACGCTCTGTAAAATTTAAAGTCATTTTCAAGGTGGTATTGATAGCAAGCTTCATAAAGCACAGAAAGCAGTAATTCTGCCCAAGACTAAACCAATAAATAGTAACGTAACACATAATCTATAGCCTTAATGTAGGTGATTTCCTACAAATAGAAAGTAAATAATGTGCAATGCATATTTCCCGTTAAATGATCTCTCCTTAATGATCACTGAAGAAAGGAATATTTATAACAGATTAAGCAACTTTACATTCCAGCCATCTGAGAGCCAGGACTTTGCTTGGCTGTGGTGTTATAATATTTCAATGTACTCTTTCACTTTGTTTACTTGGGGATTTGATTTTTGGGGGGTGACATGATGTATTTCAATTAAATGGCACTTGAAAATAAGAGAGCTCTGGCTTTGAATTGCAGCAATGAAACCAGCTAGCAGTATCCCTACCTCTCTCATGTTCTGAGACATTTCCTGTGAAGTGAGAAACTGTTTGCTCAGAGTCGCATTGTGGATACTCACATTGTCTCAGAACTGTGATGGTAAGAATCCAGGAAGCTCGAAAGCACCACATATTTTTCAGCACCCCTGTTTTTTTTTTTTATTTCCACTCATACAAACTTAACAGGTGCACGGGTCTCCTCCCTCCCTTCAAACTCCCACGGCCCTGTGCCCCCCTCTCCTCCGCCCTCCTTGCTCGTCCCCCCTCCTTGCTACCTCCCCCTCCCATCCCCAGAGCATCTTTTAATGTGTATGCCAAACTCTCCTCTGGGTCCTCCTCTTGGATGAGATGCAAGAACCCAGTGGCATTTCCCAGAAACCTTTCCTGTGTTCCCCTTAAGCATAGGAACACTATTGTGGTTGTCAATCTCTTGCCTCCAAGGATCCTAGTGCCTTTACCAGATGCTAGACTTTGTGGGGTCAATAGTGTGTTGGACATTGCGAAGGGCATGCAAAGTCCAATTATGATTGCTTTGGCCCTAACTTGTGTGGAGTATCTTGCATATCATTGCTCCTCCCATCCTTGTGCTCTTACAATCTTACCGCCCCATCTTCCACAAATTTCCCTGAGCTTCCGGATGGGGAGAGATTAGGGTGGCCTAGTTCTAGGTGGTTGATATAGAGTCTCTGAAGTTCTGGGTTATGGTTTGTTGATATTTTTTTCAGTTTTGCTTCTCCTGCAATGCTCTTCACTCCATCCTGATGGATATTGGGTGTCACCCCCTGACCACAGATAAAAAGCTGTTAAACTGGAGTCTTATTATAAGAGCACATTCAAAGATAGATGTAATAAAAGTAGGAAACTGCAGTGAGGGAGGGGTCAATCACCCATTTGCAAAATGGTTACTTTTTATCTGCCAGACTATATGCCCTCCCCTTCTGGTGAGATCATACCCCATCAGTTGTAAATAATCAGGAAGGAAAGTCTGTGAACTTAACCAGATGTCTCATTACTCACTTGCAGTCCTTGATGGAGGTCTATTTTCTCTGCTGTAGCATGGTCCACTCTCTCCTTGTTAGTGGTGTGTCCCTCCTTCCCCATCCCTCCTGTTCATAATACTTGCAATTACTGTAGGTATTACAGAGATTTATCCTTGAGTGTCTCTAAGTGGGTTTGGTACTAGAAGCCACCTATTAGGGAGTACATATGGCACTTAATTTTCTGGGTCTGGGATACTTCACTCAATATAATTGTCTCTAATTCCATCCATTTCCTGGCAAAATCCATTAATTCATCATTTTTGATGGCTGAGTAGTACTCCATTGTATAGATGTACCACAGTTTCCTTATCCACTCATCAACTGTTGGACATTTGGGTTGATTTCATGACTTTGCTATTGTAAACAGTGCTGCTATGAACATGGTTGTGCTTCTGCTATCGAGGTGAATTTTTGCTGTATGGGGGGTTATTCCCAAAAGTGGAATAGCAGGGTCATATAGCATTTTATTTTTAATTTCTTTAAGAATCTCCAGATGGCTCGCCAGAGTGGCTATATAAGCCTGCATTCCCACTAGCAATGTAGGAGAGTTCCCCTCTCTCCACATCCTCTCCAGCATTTGGTGTTGTTTGTATTGTGGGTTTTTGCCATCCTGACCGGAGTGAGATGATATCTCAGGGAAGTTTTGATTTGCATTTCCCTGATCGCTAAGGATGTGGAACATTTTTTAAGATATTTGTTAGACCTTTTAATTTCATGCCTGGTAAATTTTCTTTTAAGTTCTAGGGCCCATTTTTTAATTGGGCCATTTGTTTCCTTGGTGTTAAGTTTTCTAAATTCTTTGTGCATTCTGGATAATAGAGCTCTAACAGATATGTGATTAGTGAAGATTTTCTCCCATTCTGTGGGTTGCCTTTGTTCAGCACCCCTGTTATGCCTGCTCCTTGGATGTATTTTGTTGTTAGTCTCCATACTGGTTATTCTTTGTGTTGCTGTAAGACAACACCCAGAGTCAAGCAACTTACGGGAGAAAGGGAGATTTATTCAGCTTACAGTTATGCAGAGGAGATACAGTCTTGCAAGGCAGAAAAGGCATGGCTGGCTGGCAGGAGGTAGAACCAGACTAAATGACATCCATCTAGGAAGCTGAGAACTGCTAAACTGCCTGCAAGAGCAGACGTCTCCTGGAAGTAGGGTGGAGCTAATCCTCCTTAAGGCTACCCCCTATGATTGCCTTCCTCCTGCAAGGCTACATCTCTAAAGGTGCCAGGACCTTCCCAAATACATGAGTCTGTGGGACACATATTTCAAGCCATGACAGTCTCTATCTGGTTAAGGTACTGAAAGTCTTGGTGTTTAGAGGAGGCAGTGCTAGTAGAAACCTTTGGAAGTGATGGCAATCAAGTCCCTGCTTCCAAAAGCTCTGAAATGTTAGCAGAAGTGAGATTATTCCAGAATAACGTTCTGGAATTTTTGGAGGGACATTGTATCAAGTCTTTTTAAATCTCTTCTGAGTCCATGGAGGACAGTTAAATGCAGAATTTTCTTAGAAGCCAAACAAAGTTGACTGGCAGTGTCTCTAACTATATTCCACAAGATGCAGGTAAAAGGGAAAGTAATACTCAAAACCTTGTCCTTTATGTCTTGGTTTCTTGGTAATTGAAAGCACCTATTAGTGATTCCAACAATATTTAGTGCAAAAATTCTATCGTTGCCATGTTTTCAGAGCAGCAACTCTCCTGGGTGAATCTAGGTCATTGCCATGACAATAACGTGTCTTGCAATTTCTTTCCTTATTTTTTTGTTCTACCTGAAATATACTGTGTGCGTCTTCCATAAAATGATAATAGTTCAGTTTAACTTTGTATTGGTGACAGTTTTTCCAAGTTTTTATTTGCCCTTGGGAGAGAAGGAAGCTCCATTACAGCATTCTATACAAGTGTGCATATCACCTAGTGATTGAGCTCATTGCTAAATCTTTCTATTTTGAAAACCTCTGGAGTATTTACTTAGTATAATGTGGTATTTGATGGGACAAAAGACTGAATGGGGATTGAAAACTATTGCTATGAGGATGGGCTGCAATCTACATGCCAGCTCTCTTTCCTTTTTCAACAAGTTATCGTTCCTAGCGTTTTCTTGTACATGTAGTTTTCTAGAAGATTCTCAGGAGGTTTCATCCTAAATCACATCACTTCTGACTGACAGATTAAAAAAAAGTGCATCCTGGTCTGTGGAGAAATGGTTCTGTTCTTGACACTCAGCACATCTCTATCTGACCTCGACTTATCTGTCTACTGTCTGTTGTATTCAGGTTTCCCATTGTTTGCAAGGTTCAGTTTTATATCTGAATGGTGTGGAATGAATGATACCTCACCCAGATTTAGCCTTTCAAATTCCATTACCTTGTCAATATCAAAGTGATAATAGATGGAGCACTGGGATTGGGGTGAGAAAATAGAGCATGTGGCATTTAGTTCCTCACAATTCTCTGGTATCCTGTTTGCTGAGGTGAAGCTGTAATGAGGACATTCTGTGCTTTTCCAAGCATCCAGGTACCTCCACCATGTGACAGTCCTGAGATTTTATAATTCACAAATGATTTAATATCATGTGCCACTTTGATAGGGTGTTCAGATGGGAGACTAAATGTCTATAGCCAATGAGAATTTTCTACTATACCAAAGAAAAGGTGATAAAAAAAGCAAACTGACCTGCAAAAGAAAAGAAGAAGAAACTGGTTGGATTTCTGAAAGTTGAGTCTTTGTTCTTATGGTAGGCCTCTTGTATAAGTCATGCAAAGTGTATAATTTGTTTTTCTAGGTTTTTATTAAAATATGAAAAGGCAAATTAGTCACATATTTGAAAGCATACATGGTCCATCATCCAATCAGAGTTTTGAGTCATTTTCCCAGAAACATTACTACCCTTATGTGTATAAAAATAATATTTCTGCTAATGCTGCAGAGTGGGTAAGTGATGGTAGAATATCTTTCTGCAATTCAAAAAGAATCTTTTTGCTTTGAACGTTTTTTTCACAGTTTTTTTTTTTTTTTTTTTTTTTTTTTTTTTTGTTAATGCAGGGAGAAAACCCACTGAAACTCTATCCCTACATCCTTGAAAAGGCTTGAGAATGCTGGAGTCTTTAAATTCCAGGCTCTGGTGAAGAACATTAAGTTTGCTGCAGGGATCAAATTTACAGTTCCTTTAGCATTCAGTCACATATAGAGCTGCTTAAGCAAGAACATTTTTACTACTCTCTGAAGCTTAAAAGTATACCAGCCTACATTTTCCTTTTTCACGCATCCTCTGTGGAGATTCATGTGTCATCTACTTCTCAAGTAGACTTGATTTATATACAGACATTTGTATACCCATGTACTTAGGACATTTGAAATCCAAAGTACTCCTGCGCTTGGACTTTCTCTTTCTTTATATATCATTATTTCATCCTGCAATTTATTTCAACACCCTCAAGGTTTTTGGAACAATGGTTCAGTTACCATCATGTCCAGGATATTTTTAGGTCAGCACATTAAAGAGGATGATTCTTATTGATGAGTTTTACATATTATGGATTGCATTGGAGCTGTAAAATATGAATGGACTGGGACCTTCCCATATCCTTAAAGGATACAATGTAGATTTCATTGAACAGAAGCACAAGGCTATGATATCCCTGATTATACGAGGAAGTCACTTTTTGAAGTGTAAAATTGTGAGTACAAAATAAGGAAGCAGATTTTCCTTTCTGGTTAACTGACAGTCACACCTCAAACTGTGTAAAGAAACACAGAGAGAAATGACTGTGTAAAACCAAATGGTGAATCAAACTTTTGTCTGTATGCAGAACTGAGCCTAAGGCCAAAGCACAGAAACTTGTCAATAAAACAGAATGATTTGCTGGATTTAAAAACCTAGACATTGTCCTTATTCCTTTTGAGACTTGCAAAGCTAGAGGGTGCATCACCTATTCACAGCTTCAGGTAAGAATATATTGACACCCCCTCTTCTCCCTGTTCTAATCCTTCTGTTATTTCTGCATTAGTTTACAAAAATCATAGCCAATATTTTTAGCAAGCTTCCTTAGCCCATCTAAATATGTAATGTCATACATGGTTTCATATATCACAATTCTCTCTCAGGATGCTTGGTCTGTGCAAAGATCAACAGAGACTTGCAGCAATTAAGGACATTTCCAAAAATCACCTCTGTTCCTAATTTTAGGGAAAGTAGAGTGAAATCCATTACATACAAAGGCTTTTGTCCTGAGGCTTCATGGCCATTCAAAAATTTCCCAAATATCTTTTGGAAATTTTATGTTCCTTGCTGTCTTTCTCTGAGGTAAGCCCTTCTTTGCATGTAATAGTAGAAATTACTGTAATGCAAAAGATAAAAAGAGAGGTAATAATAACTCCATTGATTTAGAACAAGCTTCCTTTCTTTTATCTGCCCTAATAGAGTGGTGGTTTAGTTTCATCTGTTGCATAAGAGGATGTTTCCCCTTGAGATTGTCTGGGGCTATTTATACTGTTATTGCAGGTTAACATCTGATACAATTTTCCATATTGTTACCACTTTATTACATTTCCTTTCCAAAGAGACTTGTGGCTAGTTGAGATCACAGCTAAACATCAGATACCCATTCTTAGCTAATTATCAACACTATAGCTCCATAACTTTGGAGTAGTGATAGTCAATCCTCAAGATATATCAGTTCCATGTGACAAACTTACGTAACCAGATACTCCATATTTGAAAATGGAAATTATCTCTGTACTGAAAATGAACAGGAATTTTGTCATTTCTTAAATGTGTCTAGTTACATTGTTCTGTAGATGATCCAGATATGATTAAAGCACACAGAGTATTGGGTGGGTTACAAAGAGGAAGGATTCATTTTACATGCGGGACCTAAACATGTACTCATTTCAGTATGAGAAGCCAGGGAATTTCAACTCTTCCCCAGGGATCATGGACCAACCTATTTTTTTTGCTTTTTGGATTCATTCTGTTTTCTGTAATATGGACAACTGGTTTTAATGCCACAAAGCATTGAGAGGTTAGTTATTTGCAGCGTAGGAACCCATGTTATTAAATACATTTCTGACATTTAATCTTTAAAAGCGCTTAACATGAGACCAATTGTACTCCTCCGGTGGAATGCTTAAATGCACTAATTCTTTTCTAAAGCTGACTATTGATATTGTGGCAAGATGATCTGTTTCATAACCGGGATGCTTCCGTTTATCTGAAATCATAGTGGCCACAAAAATGAGTCACAAAGATGAACTGGGGTGCAGGTTATTACATTACCAAGGACAAACACAGTCACTTCCAAAAGAATGAAATAAACCCTAGGGTAGAGGAGGGAGCAATGCCCCCTACAGAGTCTGTTCCTGTTTGATCTGACAAGCTGGAGGGATTTGATGAGATGATTTGATGAAAATCTATGTGCACATTTCATCTGAGAAAGTAGTTTCTCTTTAGGGAATAATTCTCTTATTCTGCAAATAGCAGGAACCTCAAGGATGGGCACTGTTTGACACTTGCATCAGTGCATAAGTGTTTCATGTATGGATCACTATTTCTGGTGTGCTTGTATCATATTGCTCACTGTTTTGACTTGAATGTGAAGTGCTCTGCATAGACTTGGGGCTGTTTGGGACATTAATGGGAACTTCAAGTACTGGAACCTTCTGGAGGAAGAAAGGCACAGGGAACTGGCCTCACAGTTCCATAGTCAAGACCTACTTCCTCTCTCTTGCTTTCTCTGCCTCCCAATAATTATGGTGATAAAATCCAGGCTTCTGTGCCTGGCTGTCTCATTTTCTGCTGTGCATTTCCTGCTATGGCTGGCTCAAAACCTTAAACCAAATAATTATTCCTCTCTTCATAGCAATGGCCGCAATACCAAAAAAAAAACATAGTATTTTATGTATATGTCCTGATTTCTGTCAATCATGGATATATATTAATTTTCCAAATTAGGATCCTATCAGATCTTGTCTCTGATTCATTCTACAAACGATTGTGCATGTAGTTTTGAAGACTGGACCAACCTAATGGTAGTATTAAATTTTATTGCCTTCCATAAAAAATTTGACTTAATGCTCATATACCTTAACAAAATGACAAAATGTAGTTATTATCTTAATTATTATTGTTAATTATTAGTTATTAATGATTCCATAGCTCAAGATTAGACTTACAATTCAAATTACAATATTCTGACTTATGTTTTTGAGTAACTTAGAGATAGAAGCCACTGATTGATCTCTAAGAGATTCAAACTGGTTGTTTCTAGCCTCCTATACCTCAATGACTATCACCGCTCAGGTTATCACACCAGTCAGACATTCAAGCTGCATGGATCACATCCTTGGCATGATACGTGAAGCCAAGGTTAACATTCTTTATATGGATTGCAGCTCTATGTATACCATTTGAGCAAATCTTTCCTAACTCTGGAAGACTGTTTTAATCTTTGTAAGATATCTTCAATTACTGGATTAAGTAAAGTCCTTAACACCTTACTTAAAATTACAAACTTCCATTGGGTTAGACCTTCTTTTCCTTTGTCCCAAATTTTTATTTATTTTCTTTCCTCTGATGTAGCAACTGACTAAGCATTGAGTCAGTGTAGACATCAATTTTATCTCTATTGTTCAATGATGTAGCTAATCTCCTATAGTCATGCCTGCATGCAGTAGGTTCTCTATGAATACTTATTAGAAATATGGTTATTTTGAGGGTGTTTCTATTGATATTTTTGAGGCAGGCTCTCGTGATGCTTGGGGTGACTTTGAGCTTGCTATGCTGCTGAGAATCCCCTTGAACTTCCATTTGCTTACCTTCCTAGTCCAAGGGCTTCATGTAGATTAGGCAAGCAGTCTATTGACTGATTTTATTTTTTCAGTGCTTTGCATATACTGGAATGAATATATATGTTATACATACATATATACATATATAGAGAGAGAAAGAGTAGGCAAGGTTTATTGACAGAATAAAAATGCTCTTAAGGATTTTAACATATATCTGTTAAAATTTGTTTTTAATTATGTTAGAAGTTGAAAGCTCAAGTAATGCTGATGTAATTTCTGTTAAATAATTCATTTGGGCAGGTGATGACTTGGAAATAAGCTAAATAATCATGTGCACATAGCCATAGTATTTACAAAGCAGCTGTTGGCCATGTTCTGCAAATCTACAAATATATTTTCAGTGGAGAAATTAAAACCAACATCTGATTACTTTGTGCTATTTGGTTTAGATAAGAACCCTTTCATCTCATTTAGATAAACAATCATTATGTTTTTCATATCAATGAAACAAGCTGTGGCAATAAGAGCGTATGGAAGTTGCAGAAATATGATCATTCTCACAATAATCTTTTGTTGCACCCCAAGGGGAGGGGAGTACCAACAAGCACTTGCAATAGTCTTGTTTATTTATTTATTTTTATCGAAGACATATGCTTCAGAGAATTAAAATGTAGAAGATTGCAGCAGTACAATGAAGGAGACATAAATAAATTTTAATGCAGAAAAATATAGGCAATTGTTAGAAGAGATTTGAAAACAAGGGTCAGCCTGAGTGATCAGCTTGAAGACATACCGTTGCTCCTGGACAAATGTGATAGGATACAAAATCTAAGGGCAATAAAATAAAAGTAATTTGCATATTTTCCATTGCTTATCATAGGATTTGTAGACTCACTGTAAAAGGTGATAAAGCTCAGAACCAGATATGGTTTAGATTTGACACAAAGTTGCAATCACTGGTTTCTTCTGAAAAACATCCAATTGAAGAGAAATAAATATTTCCAGAAAAAAATTGATTCTCTTTTGGTGCTGGCCAACTGGCTGCAGGAAACTGTTTAATTCTTGTTTTTCAGTGTTGGAAATGGAAAACAAGCTGCTGGTTCAGAGGGATGGAAGGACATGTACATTCTTATGTCAGGAGAGTTCCTATGGATGATTTGATCTTGGGTAAAATCTCTTGATTTCTAACCTTCTGTTTTCTGTCATGTGCACAGGTAGAGAGGACAGTGGCTGACTGATCAATGTCTAAGTATCTCCAGTGATGGCAGAGGACAGAGCAGTGTTCTTTAGGAATCTCAGGAGATTGAAGACATCGACATTTTTATTGAGAACATGTGGTTGAAGAATGTCTTATTCTTCTAGGGTAATAGGTACTTAAAATCCCAGGGATGAACAAAATAATTGCTTTGCCTGAATCTCTCTCTTCAACTAATATGGAGGAGTGTACTTTTCAGGAGTGTAGAACCAGAAAAAAAAAACCAATGAAAGCCAATGAAAGACTTCATGTGTATCTGTGTGAGTTTCTGAATGATTATGTGTGTGTGAGTATATCTTGTGTCCTTCTGTGTGTGTGTGTGTGTGTGTGTGTGTGTGTGTGTGTGTGTGTGTAGACCAGCTGTTAATAATAGGTTTTTTTTTTGTATTACTCTCCATATTACTTTTTTTGGAAAAAGTTTCTCTTTCAGCCTGTAGCCAACTGATTGTCTAGATAAGCAGTTAGCTTACTCCAGGGATCAACCTGTCTCCAAGTCCCCAGGACTAGGGTCATAGACACATACCACACATAGTTTTGTAGTGTGCGCGTAGGTCCAAATTCAAGTCCTAATGTTTGAATGGCATCCCTTTACCAGCTAAGCCATATCTTCTGCCCTGTGTGTAGTTGTCTTAATTGCATGCTAAGTCTCTCTTTACAATGGTCTTATTTCTTGCCTGTTGCACATTAGTTAGTGTCTATGTCCATATTTGTTGTACATTGCTTAGTGTTTACATGCAAATGATGAAAGCTGTCTTAGTCCTCTTTTCAGCTTAGGCCTCTTTGCAGCTCTAACCAAGAAACAAATTTTCAACATGAGGCAAACGATCAAGTGTGTCAGCACATGCTCCAACTTTAAATCACTCACTGCTTTCTTGACAGGACTTTGGTGTTTGGCAGAAGTGGCAAAAAAATAATATTTTCTACATAAAGCCAATATTAAGTTGTGACTGTGGAGCATTTGCAGTCTTATTCAGACAAATAGGTTGCATGAGGATGTAGCATGAAGAATCATTTTAAAGACTTTCAGTTGTAGAAAAGCTTCTTAAAGGTCAACCTCATTAAGGTGATGTTTTTGAACCAGTATAAAGTAGATACTATTATTGGAAATTCACTGCAATGGGCCAGAATGGCATTTCGCTTACAGTTTAAACTTTCTATGGTTAATTTGAAAAGCAAAAATGATCTTTTTGGAGGTTTCTGATCTCTGACTGAAATGACATTTTAATCAATAATAATGATTCCTTTGCTATGATTAGGAGCTTTTGTTCTCCAGGGTGTATGACAGGAATAATTAAGCAGCTCTGTTTCAGAACCCTGAAGAAAAGGGTTTTGTTACCCAAGTGCCTGACTCACTTAGCAGAGGAAAACAGCTTCTCCAGTAGGAGGGGATGTTTGTGTGTGTGTGTGTGGTGTGTGTGTGGTGTGTGTGGAGGTGTGTGTGTGTGTGGGTAGGTGTGTGGGTATATGCATTTGCATACATATGAGATTACGTGTTTGGGAATATATGTGCACATGTTTGCATGCATGTGGAAGTTCTTATTCATGGACACAGGGTCTACAATTGAACCCAAAGATTGCTAATAGGGCTAGCCCAGCTAGCTGTCATGTTCTAGGAAGTCTCAGTCTTTGTCTTTACAGACTGGAATTGCAGGCAGGCTCCCATGTGCTCATTGATTTACATGGAGTCTAGAGGGTCTGATGTCTGATCTTCCTTATGTAGCCAATGTTAACCACTGAGCCATCTCCCCAAGTCCATAGACTTTTTTTAATCTTCTTGAGTTACTTATTCCATAAGAATGACAGTTTATTGATCAATAAAGGATTATAGTAACATATCTAATAAACAAGTATAGTATTAGTATTTTCTGAAGGATTATGTCCCTTTATTCTCTTCATATCTATATAAAAATAGATACATGTATACATATGGATGGCTAGTCTGTGTTTTTATTTTTCTTTTTTATTATATTTTTTGCTTAGGTATACAAACTCAATAAGTAACCCCTTCTTCTTCCCCCTTCTTTGCCCCTTTTCCTTTCCTACTCCTCTCTTAGTGCTTCCTACTTTCTCCTCCCATCCTGCAGAGCATCTGTTTATGTGGGTGCCAAATTTCCTTACGAGTTGTCTAGTGATGGTTCAGGACTCAGTGGTATAGCTTGGGGCCCCTTTTTGTGCTGCCCACTAGTATGGGAACTCTATTATATCTTTTTAGCCCTTTGCCTTTAAGGATCCTATTGCCTGAAGCCTTATCTCCTTTGGGGGTTTGTTGACATATCAATCATTGAGCAGGTCAAGCAAGGTCATAACCACATAATGATTGGACCAAGTCCATAGACTTTTTAAAACAGCATCAGCTCATGCCAGAGAGGTTGACTTGATTTGTGTAAATATTCCAGGACAAGCCATCTTGACAGCCAGAATGGAGCTTCAGGAAAGACAAGTAGTCTATGCTAGGAAGTCAACCCCTTCTCCCAAAAACCAATCTGTGATCAAGTTCACTTCCATGTTCCAGTGTAGTTTAACTATAATACCTAAGAAAAGAGTTAATTAACAACAGTGTCTGACAGATGTTCCTATGAAGAATCTAACCTAAACATGTTACTTGCTTTATTAAATGGAACCACTCAGTGCATATCATAGAATAGGTGAGCTTTGGGGATTCGCATCATGCCAAAATGACAAGCCTTTGAGGTGTCTTCTTTGTTTCTATTTTGCATGTGATGGGAGGAGTGTCATATATTTCTAATAGATCTGCTAGCATGTCTGGAGATACTGGAAAGAGCAGAACAGGCTCTGCTTCTAATGACAGATAATTATTAGGAGTGATAAAATATTTATATTTTAGTCATTAAACACAATTTTTCATGAGGAAATTAAAAAGTCTCAAATGCCAAAATGGTCATAAATACAGAAAATACAAATGCATGTTTAAATTTTTATTTAATGATGAAAGGAAAGATTGTATTCTTTGCACCCTGCAATGCTAATCGAGTATCACTGGTTGAAATAGTGATTAAATAAATTAGAAAAATATGAATTACTATTCCAACATGCTAGTCCTATATTTAGATCTAATTTAGTATTTTGTGCCATAATGTATTCCTTATTTTAGCAAATTTATAATATGCTGACAATTGTTGAATTGAATAATATTTTTTCCAAAATGAAAGACCATCCCATAAAAGAAGATGTAATACATTGTCTTGAAATGTCATTGCATGAGCATGCTCCTGTCAGAAAGGTTTGTGAAACCACATATTAAGTATGAAATTAGCCAAATGGGTGACAGCAGGCAGTTTCTAGTATTTCTAGATACATGACATAATTCTCAAGCACAACACATACTGCTAACTACAGATGTTTTCCTTTCAGAAGCATCTTTGTGCTTCTATCAGGTTTTAGACAATTGATCTCAGACCACACTTTGCAAAATTGTCACATTTGCTCTTTTCCTTGGTGTGTTGCATCCCTCCATTTTACCCTTTCTTCCTCCTCTTTTTTCTTCTTCTTTTTGTTTTCCCCTGAGGCTGAACAAGACACCTCATTTTGAAGACCAAAATGTGATCACAACGGCCTTGTTCTTTTCAAGGCCTTTCAGTACTCCATAATGTATAGACTTCAGCTTCTGCAATGAAAAAGGCCTCAATTGAGATACAGGCCCTGGTCTGCACTTTCCAGAGATGCAGGAGGTTGGTGATTGCTGAACACAAAGCTCCTGCCAATTTCTCAAAGGCACAGTGGCTGGACTAGAAATTCAGTTCATCTTCCCGGGAGCATGCCCTATTTTGAACATCTACAAACTAAAAGGATTCTACTATTCTTTTCTTCTTTATCAGCCTTCAATCACTGTTTTTATGACATGAAGTGTCACCAGGTTTTGCTGCCTGTCCACATTTCATAAAGTGAGGGGACGCAGGATAAAAAAAAAAATCTAAGAATAACATCATAAATCATCCATGTGTCTGAATTGCCTGGAAATGTTAAATGCCTTGGTTTGGGTCCAGATGTTCAACTTGTTCCTTTTATACCAGGCTGACACATATCAATTGAAAGAAAGAAAAAGAAGAAGGGGAAAAGAGCAGTTGGTTATACAAAGACTCTGCTGTTTCTTTCAGCTTAATAGTTTGTCTCTTTTTGCTTCTCTTACTCTGCCATTTATGGAAAAGAACAAAGATACACACCTTACTGTAAGACTACGTACTATTGCTCATGAATGTAAGATATGAGATAAGTACCCAATATTCTGTTATTATGAGATATGAATGTGCTCTGAAAAGTCATGTAGTTTAAGGACTATGCTTTGGAAGGACACTGTTGATACAAAGACAAAGAAGTTAGTAAACCATGTGTCAAACAGAAAATATGTTGCTGTGCCCCCATTTTTTCACTAACTATCCAGTCAAATTACTTAATTTCAATGGCATAAAATGATATCATTATCATTGTAACCTAAAGCAAAATTTCACTTACTTAACTTCCCTTGCCAATATATAATAAATATCAACAGTTGCAATGATGTGTTCTTAGTAAGAAGGAAGAATTAATGGAGTGTTCAAATGATAGATTGTCTATCTTTCCTTTTGGGAAGGCTGGAGAAAGTTTTAAAAAAGGGCTTCATTTGATATTTGAAGTATGCTTTGAAATATTTGTAGATCACTAGGCACTGTTTGAGGTTTAAAAAAAATATGTGCCTGCAATGCATTGACTAGGAGTGTAGGACCCAGAATGTGGTTCAGTTTATAGAGTGTTTGCTTAAGCCTGCACACAGTTCCAAGTTCAGTCCTTAACACTGAATAAAATTGTCTGCAGGCCCTGCAGCAGAGAGTTAGAGTTATAAAGATTAGAAAGATTGAAGGTCATCCTCATGTCACAGAGAGCTTGGAGCCAGCCTTGGTTCAGGAAATGCTACCTCAAAATAAAACCCAGTCCACCCCTGTCTTTCAGAACTTGCTGCTTTGAGGATTCCCATGATCTCTTCTCATGGTTTATCTGTATGTGTGTAGTGTTGGGCTGGGATAGGGATTGATATTAAGGTGTAGAGTGGCTACTATGTAACATGCCATAGTATTTCCTGTTTTGACTTTTGCAGTCTCCTTTCACCTTAGGCATGTTATCCCACCACATACTGAGTCTGTCACTGGATGAGTCTGGTAAGTTAAAGCATGAAGTGAATTAGCACTAAGGAAATGTCCAAGAGCTCTTTGGCTCCTGTGTTTGCAGATACCGTATCTAATTATGATAAATTAAGGCTATGATGTTATTAGTGTATCAGTAAACAGGAAGCAGGCATGTTACAAAGACACTGTTATTCATTTGAATGCTTTCTTGTACCTCACTTCATTACACAAGATAATGGACGGAGTGATTGGCTTTTCCTATAAGCCACAGTCTTCTTGTCTCCTTGACCCACACATAGGCCACTGAACAGTAAGGGGACCTTTGAACCCTGTGAAATATCTCCTGCCAGGGGTATATGACTTATTCCTGGGGAAGGTCAGACAAGTTTCATTGTCTTTACACCCTACCACTCTAGATTTAGATGCGAATTCTTTAAAAAGTAAAGTTTCCCTAGAGGAAGATTCAATAAAACAGAGGCTGCCTGAAATATTTATGCTTTCATAAAATATTTTCTAGAGGCAAATATTTCCTTAAGAATAGGTTCCTAGATTTACAATTTCTCAGGCACTTCTGTGGTCATGCTGTGGTCTTCATTTTTATACTATTTTGAGGCTACTGATTGAAACTAAAGCATTACACATTCTAATCACATGATCCATGAAGTTTCCCCATCTTCTGAACATCATGGTTTTGAAAGTTGTCCTCTGGAAGTTGGCGTTTTCATTTTTTGGAATATAAGAAGTTCAAAATCTATGTACCACAGGATGATCTGGAGTTAGAATTAGTGAGAACACATATCATTATTTTTTAGGGAAATTAGATAAACTGATAGGCACCTGTGCACTTGCAAAGGATATCTGGGACATGTCTCGTTGTGACACATTTTGTCTTCAGTGGAATTGAAGTCATATGACTTTGTTGAATAGGATGGAAGTCAGGGGAATGTGGTCTAGCTGAGTGTTCTAGAAAAGATAGTTGTAAGGATTTTTCTATGCAGGTTGCAATCTCTGCTATGTGGCTTCATTTCTTTATTCTAGCAGGTTATTTGTTTGTCGCTATGACAGGTGGAAAGATTTGTATTTTCTTGCTCCAAGGCCCTTCCAATGGTACTTCTGGAAAACAACTCATTAATTTATCTTGCATAAGAAAGATGGGACTTGAGATACAGCTGAAGCATCTAGGGGATTGTTGACTGCAAGATCTGTCCCTCTTTTGTATCATTTTTTAGAAGATAAGATTATGATAATTCTTGTAATGTCATCTTCTTCCCCTCTTTTCTGAGAGGGAAATGTGTGTTGTCACTTTTGGTGCTTTGTGAGCACGCGGTGTCTGCTTCTCAGCGTTAGAATATCAGAGAATTTATTCCTCAGTTCCAGATGGTTTCAATGAAAGGCACTTAATTTAGTTACTGTTTTTAAGTTCACAGGTTTTTTTATTCCTCCTTTTCCTTTTCATCACAGGGTAAACAGTGAAAGACTTGGTGCTTGTTTTCTTTGCTCCTTATTAGTTTTCTGGGATTTTAAAAAATTGCTGGCATAATGTTTGTCCATTTAAATTTGATATGGCAATTACTGGCAAAGTATAACATCACGTGATCTGCTGTTTTCTTTGCCCCCCCTTCCTACTTTTACAACTTCATTTCCACTCTTTTCCTTTTTCCCTTTTCAGAATTCTAGTCTTTTCCTCGTGAGATGGTATGCACTTGTATCAAAGTTTGGGCGATCATTCCCACTGCCTCTGAAAGATGAAATCAGAAGACTGACAGCTCTAGGTTCACTTCCTACATTAGTCACTAACTTCTCTGTCACTTGTAGTTGTTAATGTCATGTTCTGATGTAAAGTTCTGATCCTAAGCTAGATGATATTGTATTCAAAATATCATGATTAAATTTTCAGGCATTTTCCTCATCGATTTTATTAGTACAAATATTGGTAAGAAGGATACTTATAAAATGTGTTGAAATCATTTATTAATTTATTTCCTTGAAATCAGACTTCAGGAATTTGTATCTTGCTTATACTGTGTGCCCTGTAAACATTAAATAATGTTTCCAAGTTGGATTTCTTTGATGAGTCTTTAATATAATGGGCTATGTGGACAAGGGATGTGGCTCAGTGGTAGAGCACTTTCCTAGCATGCTAGGTCCTAAGATCAACCCCGCCCCCAACCCCTCAGTAGCACACACAAAAGAGATTAGGTTCTGGATATCAGTACCATAGAATTTCAGTGTGCATTTAATTTAATATTTTATGTGTCTTACAGAGAACTCTCATATCTTATTATTTGAAATAGAAATGACAATTGGTGTTTACTGCTCTCTGGTGTCTTGGTCATTTCACAACTTTGAGAACTTGTTATCTTTTTCTTCTTTGTTTATTATGATTTCTTTCTTTTCCATTAGGTACAGAACTGTAGACCTCAGAGTGACAACATAAGTTTGACCCTCTTAGGCATCTTATTTAGAAAACTTATAGAACTTAAGGAAAATGAAGTGAGTTTTTTTTTCCTCAGAGTAACCCTTCTTTTATATAAAACCTAGCTGTTGTCAAGTACTTCTCTAACTCTGATGGTAACATTAGGATTTGTTTGTGTGTGTTTTTCAGCTCTTAGCATCCCTTTTCCTTTTAATTCTTTAAGTCATTTGGATAAAATATGAAAGAGTACTGAGATCAGATGTCCTAGATTAGAAACAGGAAGTGAAATGAGTCTATTTTACATTTATATAGCTCTGCAGAAAGGTGGAACTTGGCATTAATTTGAATAATAATGATGCTGACCACCATTATACTTCCTATATTTTCCAGACATGTTTCAGATATTTATTGGCTTATCTAAATACCAATTCTGTAGCTGAAGTAAATACTCTTATTTTGCAACTGAAGGCATTTAACAAAGTGGCCTTTTACATAACTCATTTGCTGCATCAATGATTGCCAAAATAAGTGTTTCCGGGTTGGACTTGCTGATCATGCACCCTTGTATGACTGGTTCCTATTCTTATCCTGCCTGAGACTGAATAGCCTACTCTTTCTGAAGTATAGCAACCTCCTCTGCTAAAGAAGTGCAGCCAAGCAAGACTCTCTGACTTCAGTGAATGCCTTGTTATGTTTCTTTAATCAGTGACTTATAATTGACTAGTTCTATCTGTAGAACATGTTTTTATTCAACTCTTCTAAATCATACATGATGCTTTCTGTTCTCTGGTGTCTAGGTGATTTCATAACTTTAAGAACTTGCTGTCTTTTTCCTTTCTTTACTGTAATTTCCGTCCTTTCCATTACATACATAGCTGTAGACCTCAGAGTGACAACATAAGTTTAACCATCTTAGGCATCTTAATTAAATATCCCTAGTTAAAATCATAAATTTAAATGTATTCAGCTTTACTTCTTCTTTCTATAATGTAGCATTAATAAATCCAAAGACTGTGAGACTCATGTGACCTAAAATAGATGGAATTGCTTAGGAGACTTTCCCACATGGAAAGGAAGTTAAGTTCATCATTACTAATCTTCAGATAAAGACTTGAAATTTGAAGACTGATTTTCTCCAAAAAATAAATATTTACAGAATATTTGCAAATCATCCCCATTCTTTAATAAAGAATTGGATCCACCTGCTATTTTAGTTATATAAAGTAAGAACACATGGTTCCTTATAAAATATTTCTTAATTCGTGGAGCACTTTCTGCTCTTTGCATATATTTTAAAATTTTATTTAAAACAATATCTTTTGCTGGAGCTTTAAAAGATTTCTGTGAAGAACCATGCCCTAGGATCAAATTATATGATTAGAACTGTGTAAGAAGTTTCATGCGATAATTATATTTTTTCACTTTCACTTATTGATAAATTTTGTTCTTTATTGTCATGCAAACATACAGAACCTTCCATTTTCCTCTCTCCTCACTTGCCCTCTATTTCCCTCCCACACGCTGCTTTTAGTCTTCCTTTCCCATCCAGGTTCTTTTGCTTGGTTTGGTTACACTGGGTTCAAGGAAGGTCTCCTGTACGATTCTGAGGTTGGGATCTCCCTTTGGAGCCTGATGAGTTCCTCCATGTGCACAATTTTTTGCTCCGCTCTTCTGAATCCTACATAATGTTTTCTGCCTTGACAACCTGCAGGTGCTCCATTGTTCATCAGAGCTTTGTATGACCCACATCTGGTCATACAGATGAGTCCACATCTGGTCATTAGTGGTCAGGTAGTGTTTCGGTTACCACACTGTGGGTTTGTGATCTCCGGGGTGTCATTTTCTATGGATATGATTTCCCGTCTCTTTTTCCTACCTTCAGTCGCTTATATTCTTTCTTCTCCCTCTTATACAAAGGCTACCAAGCCTTTTGGGGTTGTCATGGTTTGAAATGTGTCCCCCACAGGCTCATGAATTTTGAAAGGTCATGGCACCTCTAGGAGGTGGAGCATTGATGGAAGGAGGAAGTCCCTGAGGGTAGGCCCTGAGGTTGGTTAGCCCCATCCTGCTTGGGATTGCATGCAACTGCTCTGGGTCTCCTTAATGCACCTGATTTAGCTCCTTTCCAGCCATTTCTGCCATGAAAGACTCTATCTTCCCTCTGAAACCATAAGCTGAATAAATTTTCCTTAGGTTGTTTGAGCATAAGTGTTCTCTCACAGCAACATGAAGAGTAAACTGGTACAGGGATGGTAGATTTTATGCTTGAGGACTGAAATCCTCAACTTTCATTAATGATTGAAAGTTTGTGCAAACACGGTTCTTCTCTCTCCAGTCATGCTGATGTGTGTGTCGTCTGCTTAAGGCTGAGGGTGATGTAAGTATTTTTTGCTTTTCCCTCTTCTGTGATGACTGGATATCCATCCATCCTGGAAGAGTGTGAGATTTTTGAACCACATGTAATTGAACTCTTGAAAGTCTGGGCCAAGCCTCGTGCGTAAGACTGAACCAAAGGATATTGAACATTTTCACTTATACATAGAAAATAATTGATAGAAAATAATGTGATGTGGGCTTTTGGACACCAATCAAGAATTTTTTAAAATTGCATTTATGATTTATTTGCAGTGGGGACAGGGATTTTGCTGGCTCTCATGTCAGCGAATGCGTGTGGAGCCCACGCATGACCTCTGAGGTTGGCCGTCTCCATCCACCATGTTGGGTCTTGGGATTTGTGCTCATGTGCCTTTTCCCACTGAGCTTTCCCACTGGCCCTAGAAAAATATTTCACGTGATCTTCTCTGTAGATTTATGTCAAAAAAGAGCCCATATTAACATTACTGAAAACATTTCGACCTTCTCTTCTTAAATTTTTGTCCTATGGTGATTTGTTAGTGTAAATTTAAATTGCTCACTGTGGGCATTTTTCAGCTGAACCTCTAATCAGTCAAACAGAAACACTTGCTAAGAAATGCTCCCTTGTCTCTAAAAGGCTTATCTTCCACTTGTGTTTTGCTCACTTAGGTGTTTGGCTATTTGAGTCTGACTTATTGATGGATTAGGAGTGAAAATAACAAATGCTTCCCTTTCCTTCCAGATTAGGTATATCCACAGCATGTGTTAAGGAACATCAGTGTTGAGAGTTAAATTCAGGTATAAAGTGGGAGAAGAGTTTATAGAGTAAAAAGAAAAAAAAGCAAGATCAGTAGCAGCTTCTTTATGCAAGGGAACTCTTCATATGTTAATTTGTATTAAAATCCAAAAAGGAAATATTGCGGGTGATACTTACTAGATTTATTAGGATGCAGATCCTGACAGTGATATTAATCGGGAAAGATGGCTTAGTAGTTAAGACTCTGCCTCACAAGCAGAAGGTCCTGATATCAGATCCCAGCACCCAAGTAAAAATACCAGGCAGCAACCTGCATTTCCAACCCTGGTGGGCAGAGCCTGGGAATTTACAGAGTGAAGCAAATAGAAGGTAGAAGCAATCCAGGATGATTCCTGAAGTCACACTTGATCCTCCAAAGGGACACATAGTGCTCTCTCTCTCTCTCTCTCTCTCTCTCTCTCTCTCTCTCTCTCTCTCTCTCTCTCTTTCTCTCTCACGCACGCAAAATAAATTGATTTAAAAAAAACTACCAGTGCTAAGCTTATGAGCCATCATGTGAGTCTTCTCTGTAATGTCTCAGGGTTGTCTGTTGAGAATCTGTACAACTGTCGCAGCAATGTGTAAAACTTTACAGTGATATGATGATGACGATGATACCTTAAAAGAAAGAAGGATCCTAGTAAAAGTCACCCCAAAAAGGGGAAGGGATCATGAGATTCGCACCACTAGCCAGAAGGTAATGGAATGCATAGTCATTTCTGTCTTTGTGTTGTGGCAACTGGTGGGTTGTCCATGCTCCAGTGGGTTGCTCCTGGCCCATGTACATGTTGGAAGCACTCATTGAACTTGGCGGGTTAGTTAACAACAACCAAAAAAGGAGGACTGGAAGGTTGGAGGGAAGAGATGTTAGGGGATGGGAAACGGGAGAATGGAATAATGGGTAGATATGAACGGGATACCTTGTATACGTGTCTGAAATTATTAAAGACTAAAGAAAAGGATTCAGTAATGAAACTAAAGTAAAAATTAATATGGAGTATAATATCAGGTCTTACCATAGCACATTCAGGCAGAGCAAATAGATGAAGACATTGAGCTTATAGCATTGAACCTGCCTCGTGATAAAGTCTCAGTATACATTAGTTTATATCATTATTATGACAACTTATGTATTAAATAAATCAGGATGTTAAGCAATATGTAAGCAAAGGCTCCTGTTATTGACTGACTTATGGAGGTTCATGGATTCTAAAGTACTATAAGACAGGGATGAGCTAGATCTCTGGATAAAGTGCTCTTGTCCATGAGCACTATGCCCCCATGCAAGATCTTGTCTGGCTTCTGACATTCATGTACTTACTAAACACACATAAATCCACCTATTAGATTCTCTTGAGGTAGCAAACAGCAGACAGATTATCTTAAGTTGAGATATAATATCAGAAAATGTACCGTGAAGAAGCGTATTTATTATGCTTATTTTAATGGCTTTCTAACCTAGTAGATTATGAGTCATGAGTTTGTCAGGAAAAAATTTTTAGTCATGATAAACTGCAAATGTCCAGCTGAATAGAATGAGAAATAGCTTATTTTTAGATCTATTTGACAGTCGTGAGAGCCAAATAGAACATTTCTTAGGATTTCAGCCAAGATTTTCAAGTGGCTTATATTGCAGACTCATATCTGTATATTGTAGGCAGTGTATTTCTTGTGTATATGTATGCACAGATGTGTGTTTGCATGCACATACAGATTGTGTGTGTGTGTGTATGTGTGTGTATGTGTTTCAGTGGGTATACTAACTTGGTCATTCTACAATGGCCTAAGTTTTAAAATCATTATCTGAAATAACCTCAGGACCACTTTCTTTGGAAAGGATCCATCCAATCACTGCCCTGCAGTCTTTTAACTTCCTTGTCCTTAGCTGATAACTAGCATAAAACATGTGAACTTTTAATATATTTTTCCTTACTTTCTTGTGTGTGTGTGTGTGTGTGTGTGTGTGTGTGTGTATGTCTTGTGTGTATTTGTACCACAAAGCACTTGAGTGCATGCACCTGTGGAGGCCCAAAGGTAACATCTGGACTCATCCCGCATGCTCTGCCTCCTTATTGGTTTCCTCTGAGACTTCCCAAGCTCCACCTTCCAGGGCCAGAATGGCAGTCCACCACCCTTATCTGCCCTAAACTTTTCTGTGGTATCTGGGGATCTGAACTCTGGTACTTTTGCTTGCTACACAAAGGCTTTCATCCCTGAGGCATCTCCCCAACCCATTGTTTTCAGGGCTACTCGAGTTGGAAAACTCATCTCTTCACATGCCCCTGGAAAGCAGGAGAGGAATGCATGGGGAGCTAAATTTTTGGACTGATTCTCAGTGGGTTATTTTCCCTTTCTTTCCTCAAAATGGCATTGCTTTTTGCTCACACTTTTGTGAGGCAGCAGCAGAGAAATAAGCCTTACTTAGAGTTACAGTATGATGATATACAATTCTTAGTCTTTTTCTGTGGGTGTGTTGTAATCACTCCAAACACATAGAATACTGTTACCATCTGCAGCCAGTTCATTTAACTACCGATAACTTTGAAAGCTCCTCGTCTGGTTTTGGAATTATTTTAAATCATTGTTTGCAATATGTGTTTATGTTGATTGGAAAATGTTTGCTGGGAAAGATATTTTCATTTTTAACAATAATCTTCGGCAAAAGTTTATGTAAGAGGAGCAGTAAACGTTTTCACACGCTTGAAGCTAGGAAATTTCTGAAGAGATATATGAAAATTGCAAAGCTATTTCAGTTCATAGCTGTTAGCAAAACCTGATGGCTAAATGGTACATTTCCCTCTTTCCAAACAAATCAAAAATTTATCTCAACAGATTATTCATTAAACATGGGGTTCCCTTTCAAAAGTCATTTGGGTTGGGCATAACAAAAACAGAAATAAGGGAGTTAATGATAATTCGAGATTGTGAAAATTATGTCAGTCAGAGGAATCATCACTAGGGGAATTTAGGCTAAACAGCATGTGCTGAGCATTTGATTTTGAGATTAGTACTCCGCTGTTGGCGAGCAGGGGATAAAATTCATAGAGTTGTGTGTGCAGCAGGACTATGAATCTCTCTTTCTTCCTCACCATCTGCTAATATTCTATCTTCATTTCAGCAAGGGTGGTTTCAGAAGGAGGAACTAGAACTTATGGCTTCAAATTTCCCATCTTTGAGTTATAGAGTGATTTCTATAAAGTAAGCACTCATTTTGTAAGAGCTTGAGTTCAAACCAGAAATCCTAGCTTGATGGTGAATCCATACTATAATTTATAAGTGAAATATTCAAAAGACATTGGTGTGTTAACATTATTTATATACTGAGATATAGCTCTGACATAGAGTACATGCCCAGCATGTGCAAGGCCCTGAATTAGATTCCAAATTCTACAAAACAAACAGAGTTAGTTATTTTTCATTTTATGTTGCTAAAAGTGCTTTTGATACCCCAAGGTTTGATACCCCAAGGCTTTGATACCCCTAATCAGCAGCAGTATTGATTTTTTAATGATTAACTTATCGTGTCTTTAACCTGTGGACTTATTTCTATCCTCAACACAAATGCCTATTAATGTAAGAAAGAACAATTTGAAAGTAAAATTGGACTGCCAATAGCACTGCACATGTGGCTGCTGTATTGCATGTGTGTCAAATGGTGACATACATGGGACAGACTGTTTCTATAGTCAGCGTTCTTACCTGAGAGCGTTTTTATGATTGGGAGCCTGACATACCCACACCCACTTGCCAACCCCCTGAATTCCATATGCATGTGCTCATAGCACAAGTAGCATCCTACGGGCTGAGCTCTATGTGCAAACATAGAGATGGCTCCCTGGGTGGTGTCTCTGTGTTTTCTTACTGGTGACAGGATTGTGTGCCCACAGTAGGATGGCCTTTGGGACCAGGGCTCCGTGTACTCATAACATGAGTTGACCTCCCTCAGCCAGGACTTCGTGTGCTCACAATGTGACCAGCCTCCTGTGGCCTGGGCTCTGTGAGCTTACAACGTGGCCAACTTCCTATAGGCAGGTCTCCATGTGTGCATGTCATGAACTTACTCAGTCTCATAGGAAATGGACTAAACTGTTCTTCAGCTTTATCAGGAGGTTTTATCCATGCAGAGGTCAAAGCTCAATCATAGCAACTATCTACATCCTAGATGTATCTTCTTTTATTGCTCATATGTTATTTAATATTATGGTCCAATTTAATAAAATGAGGGTATAAATGTGGGAGGTGGCCAGGCTAGGTGAATGTTAAAGGGGAAAGATAGAGAATAAAAGAGTAAAATCAAAATGCATTGTGTTCATGTGTGAGATTTTAAAAAGGTTATTTAAAGAGTAAAATTGTCATGGAATACTGCTGATATTTAATGAATTTATTTTTTACTAAGAATATGTGATGATTACTCTGCTTTAACTTAAAGGTCTATATGGTTTATATAGTAGTAGCACTATGGTTTATATTATATTGTTGGTTTCTATTGTTTAAAATGGTTGATTTAATTCTATTAGATTACTTTGTAGTAGAAAAATATATGATAGAGGTATTTTGAAAATGAATTTATTTATAAGCAATGTAGTTAATGCATAAACTTGATGGTATGTATATGCTCTTTTCAAAAATTTCAAAGAAATTTTCATGTTTTTTTCAGGTTGTTTTTCTTTCAGGAGTTGCAGCACTAGTTTTAATGTGTACTCTTCCATTTTTCTCCATTATCTCTTGTAATGGCCTGAACTATGGGTATCATTGGAAGATGGAGAATGAAGTACAAATCAAATTTGTTTTAGTATCATATGGTGCCTGGCTCACTGGGAGGTTCTAGAACAGTGCAGTCACATGGTCTGTAAACAGTGAGAATAACATTCCAGTTCTATTGTTGTAGCTTCAAGCAGCAGCAGTAGCACATGGCATCATGTTTTGCAGGAAGACTTTTTTCCACAAATTTAATCAATGAACCAAAATTATTAAGTAACAGTTTGTGTTTTTGAAAATCATTTTGTTTTCTCTTTGAAGAATGTGCTTGCAATATTTTCTCAATTGATGAATTATATTATTGATGAATTATAGGTGTGTGGGTAACTTTTCAGATGTTAATGTCATTCACTCCTGAGTCACACTTTTAATTTCTCTCATAATACAAAACCACATGTGAAGAAGTTACTTCAGAAGTCCTTTCAATTAGAGCCAATGCTGGGGCATTCTCAGAGATGAAAGATTGAGATTTGGGTCACAGTGTTAAAAATAGTTGAGTCTATCCTGGCCTTTCTGTCTCTGCTCTTTCCGTAGCCTGTAGTTCATTTCCCAAGGAAAACCAGATAGTTTCACACCTTTGCTTGTTTGAGAAGAAAACGCCATCTTATTGCTGTGATCTATAGTCTTACTGCGGCCACAAACCCACCTAACCTACCTGGTGGAAATTCTTTTGCTTTGTTCCTGCTGAGTTCCATTTCCTCCATCACAAATTGTTCTTGGTAATGTTTGTGATATGAATTGAACATTTTCACCCTTTCTTTTCTTTAAAAATTTTTAAATTTTCAGAGAGGACTTGTTTAAGTCTCATTCACAAACTATCACTATATCACTGAAAGAACCCACATTTTATTTTTCTAGTAGCATCTCTTACTACTGGAATTTATCCTTGTGTTTTACTTGCTTTATTTGCCCTGTGTATTTCTCATTTCTTTTCACCATCTTCTCTCTCTTTCTCTCTCTCTCTCTCTCTCTCTTTCATTTCTACTATATTTTCTTCATAAAATGCAGATCCCAAGTCAAAATAGACAGTCTCAATTTCTTTAATTTGTCTTCCTTCACTTCTTAGAAGAGGAAGAATTGGAACTTCTTAGTGGAAAAATTCAAGAGATACCTACTTTAGTTGAGTGAGCAAAGCTGATTTGACTGATGAAGAGGTACATTGGTACCACATGCCTGGTGTGGACTATGTTGAATAAATTTCAAAGAGAATACAATCACAGGGAAACATCAGGAAAGGGTTGCAATATTAAGAAATCCTTATGGCATGAAAACCAAAGTATTGAGGAATTGCTCATGATTTAATGAGACCTTAGAACTCTACTAAGTTCCTGGAACAGCTCGATTGGCTTTCTTTGAAGGATGATGTAAAGCAGTTGAGAAAATATGAAGAAGAGCTGTACATAATGTTGCCACGGTCGACTATGGTTATATAAAGAAATGTTTTGTTTAAAAAAGAAGTACACGGGCTGGAGAGGTGGCTCAGGGGTTACAACCCTGCCTTGCAGGCGGAAGGTCCTGAGTTCGGATCCCAGATCCCACGTATAGACGCCAGGCGGAAGCGGGAGCGGCCTGCGCTTCTGGTCCTGGTAGGGCGGAGCCTGTGAATCCCGGGGCAGAAGGAGGTGGAGGCGTCCATGGTGGTTCCCGAATTCGTCCGTGGTTCTACACACACACACACACACACACACACACACACACACACACACACACGTACATACGCACACGCACAATTGAATAAATAATAAAAAAATTAAAAAAAAAAAGAAGTACACAATGAAATATTAAATATGCACAACTGTCATGTCTGCAAACAGCTGTCAATGGTTGAGGAAATTGTGTGTCAGTTTAGGAAGGAGAAAGAGCAGAACTAATGAAGAACAGTAAATTTTAGGCACCCTTGGGACTTCTGCTACATGATAGTTATGCTTTAAATTAGAAGTGATCATATAATCTTTTTGCAATATTCAGAAGTACCTATGGCATGAAAACCAAAGTATTGAGGAATTGCTCATAATGTAATGAGACCTCAGAACTCTGCCAACCTCTGCAATTATGATTAAGAGTTAAGAAGATGTGAGGCTGGCACCTGTCTCAGTGGACAAGAATGTTGCTGCCCAGATGTGAGGACCCACGTGAAGGTTGGTATCATTGTGTAGGTTTGTCACTCCAAAAATAGAGGGTGGAGACAGAGGGAATCTCAGGAACTGGCTGGGTAGGCAACCTAACCAAAATGACGAGGTTCAGTGAAAGTCCCTGTCTCAAGAGAGTAAGGAACTGTCTATAGATGCACATGCCTAATATCCTCTACTGGCCTCTATGCATGTGCACATGAGTACACACACACACACACACACACACACACACACACACACACACACAATGTATACAAACAAGAATACAACAGCCCTTTCTGTACCACACATACACACAGACACACCAATAAAAAATGACTGAAGAAAATGCACCTCATTGGGGTTTCTATTTACATAATCAGAAAGGCTAATATCACTAAAGAAGTAGCTTCTAGTACTGATATCCTTTGTATGCATATGACAACATATCACTTAACATTGATACTCTTTTGCTTGCAAGCTTAATTCATGCAAAAGCCATAGAATTATATTTTTTCTATTCACATAATGGTAGATAAGACATAGCCTTAGTAGGTCTTCTTTGACAACATTGCACAAGAAAATATTTTTCGTGGAGTTAGTGATTTATGAAAAATCTAAATAGGATTCAGGTTTATTTCTCCTACCTACATTCATTTCACAGAAGTCATATTTAAAGAATTAGAAGAGTTTTGTTGAGTAAAATAGAAAGACTGCTAAGCATATAACTAAGAATTCACCAGGCTGCTGTAATTTTTGAATAATGATGTTTTCTTTATTTCTTGCATTGGGAAATTTTGCTTAGAGAGTTGCCAGAGCCAAGCTTCAGTTGAAAGCCTTTTCAATAGAATGACCTCCAAAGTCCTTTCCTTCCTCCTGAAGACACATTGTTCTTCAAGTACATATTTTTTAGATTACAAAATAAGAGGCACAAGGTAGAATCCATGATGGTTATTATCTGGCTTAAAATTCTAATAACAGGTGTTCCGCAAGGATTGTGAATGGCTACCTCGTGCTCTGGAAGCCAGATTTAGTTTGTAATGGGCTCAGCACTGACCTTTGCTGCCACACTACCTGTGGGCATCGCACTAACCTGATGAAATGGCCAGACTCCAAGAAACGCTTTTGTCTATGGTTGGATGCTCGCCATATCTTCAAGGATAATACCCTGCATCCAATCAGAGCTACTGAAGCAGAGAAGCCAAGCAGTGTGCATAACAAGAGTGTGGCTGGTTTGCTTGGTGTGCACATGTGTTAAGCTCATTGGGCTTCTTGTTTTGTGGTTAAATCCTCACTGGCTCTTTTTAGAACCATTTTTACACATGTGTTCTTTCATCTCTGCAAGGCAGGAGTCATTATCAGATGCAAGGAGTCACTCAGGACCACCATAGGAAAGCTAGAAATGCTTCAGTGTTTAATGAGAAGAGAGTGCAATAGCGGTCCAGAGCTTCAGAGCTAGAGATGAGCAGTACCAGAGATACACAGTAAGGTCTCCATAGCCTGTTTTGCCGCACACCTCCAAATTACACCCATACTCTCCAAAACAATACATCAGGATGACAGCAGCCTTACAGCCTTGGGTGGGGTACAGCCAATTAAAGATGGAGCAGAAATAACTTTGCATGTTATGTTAAGAGAGCTATGCAAATACAGATTTAGGAAAAGAATTGGCTACAAAATCCATGCAATGGACAGTTTTAAAAAGACATCAAGAATTTTTGAGCTCCTGATTGCTTCCTTCAGAATTAAAGAGAAGGAAAGACACCCCCCACTTTTATCATTAAAAACTTCAGTAGCTAGACTTTTGATTGTGTTTGTGAACAAGGGGAGTTTATTGGAAGGATTCAGGTGTCCTAATAGTTTTTTGGAAATATGGGAGTGAATCTGACTGTAAGTGAATTACTCCATAGTACGAATGGCCTTTTAAATGAGTAGACCTTGTACATTGCAGGCAATTCATGGCTTAAAGAAATTTCTGTGGTAAATGATCATGTGAAGTTACACAGTCACATGAAACATGTGTGTGCAAAGGAGCACATAAAAAGGAGCACACACACAGTCACAAGAGAGACATGCACATACGTGCATATACACAGACACAGCAAAACACAGACCTACTCACACACCATGCACACACACACACACACACACACACACACACACACATACACACATACAGAGAAATACTTTCACAGATGCACAGACACATGAGCACACACAGGAGTATATGTATATACACAGACATGCATACACTTGTACACATGCACACTTATTTCTCTATTGAATTGTTTTTGTTTTTAAATTTGAAGTACAAGGAAAAACATCATAGATTTGGACCAGAAGTTTCTTCTCAAACCTTATGTTAAAATTTGATTTCAATAAAAAAAGTGGGGAGGGATCTTCTTTTCACCCAAAGTGATTTTTACTGGTTGTTTGCCCACCGCCATCCATTTCCCACTTTTCTTCCTTTACTCTGAGCATTCTAAGTCGCCAGATGCTCACTTAACATGAATCCTTTTAAAATCTCTGCTCAAAGTGCTAGAACTCCCATGATGCCGCAGCAAACACAGCTCGTGCCAAGGCAGGCCTAATTTTAAAACTCAAGTGTTATGTCTGGGATTTTTTTTCTGTATTAACCTCTCCTAGAACTCTTCTGTGCTGTCATACATAAATCAGAGGATTATGAAAGAACCGGAGAAAAGTGGCTTTTCCATCTAAGACTGCAATTTGGTTCCATGAATTATTAATTACTTCAATGGTATGGTGTCAGTCCCTCAGAACTCAATATAAATGTAAAGCACCTCCTTCTCAGTGGCAATGGAGGGGGGGAAGCTGCAGCAATGTCATCCTTTCCATCTAGTGCTCTGTGGCATAATAACAAGACTCAGGATAGCCTACTCTCTGGAGTTCCAGAGATATAACAGAGTGAAGAAGACAAAGCTTTTGCCATTAGATTTGAAAGTCGTGAGGAAGCAGATGCTGTTTTCTATGCTTGCAAGGAATGCATTTGCGTCCCGAAGGCTGAAGTGCTAGAGGACCTGCAAAGACTGTAGCAGAGGAAAACCAGCTCAAAGCCATGTGCTGTGATACTGTTCATCTCTCAAGCTAAGGCAGAAAGAACCAATTCCCCAAGGATTGAAGTTGCACTCAACATAGATTCAGTATAGGCTCAAAACAGACATCAGATATACTAACTCATTTTTCCTATACAAATTACAGCTCTTATATTTTTAAGAGACCGACAATGAAAAATGCATGATCTTTTTTATTTCTTTCTGCTACTTAGCTTTAATATTTACTGAAACCTGTTCATGTTCTTTGTCTGTTTTTAATAAATTTTTGCAGTTTTATTTTAAACCTTCTGGAAACGATGTCTGTTATGTCTATGTTCATAAGATTAATCTCCTTTATTAATAAGGGATATTTTATTTTCATTTATACTTTTTGTTATCTCTGAATATTTCACAGGTGTGTCATGCACATATAAGACTGTAGTTCAGAAAACAATATTCTAGCTAATTCTACCTGTTTTTTTAACCATATAGAACTATCACACTGTCAGGCATTGACATGTAAATGAGGAAGTAATGCCCAGTAATGACACAGCCAATGGTTTTGAATTGGTATAGCTCTAAACAGATGCCCTAGTAAAGGAGCCTAGCTGTGCTGAACTGAATGCGTTGTGATTCTTTGCCTTCACCACACTGACATATTATTTAAATAATTAGGTTACTGAAGCTCTGCAAACTTTCAGATTATTAATGTAAAGTTCAGGACTCTTATTAGTCTGAGCACATTCTAAACCATCTAAGTGCTCTCTGAATTAAACAGATTACATTTTTATAAATAGTTACATGTTGATAAATTTGGTACAGGGAAATAAAGTAATTGAATTTCACAATAATAAAAATGGTTAAGTATTAAAAAAAGAAAACCCCTGGGAGGTGTAAATGCTGGATTATGCTCTGTTATTTCTCTGCAGTCAGATGTTACAAATTGATGATTAATGGCTTGAAGACCGCATGAGGTTATAGTGTTGAATTTGAGGTAGAGAAGTAGTTCCAGACATTTTCTGGACTTGAGAAACAGAGGTGTGACTTATCTGCTCCAAATCACAGAACACTAAGTCTAACGGAAACTTCCATATTCCAATTTTCCTTAAAAGTTATACCTTCTAATTTTAAACTTAAGACAACAAAAGACATAGTTTCATGTTTAGCGTGAAATCATGAACTTAGGCTTTCAGCAAATTGCCTTTTGTATGTCAAATTCAGAACAACTATCCATCATAATGATGACTGCTTGAAAGTTTTTGTTGCTCATAAGATAATATTCTTGACCTATTGAAAATATCATTTAAAAGTTGGTACTTTCTTGACTTAATATCTATTCATTTATTTAACCTGTGCATGGATGTACAAGAGGGTACTTTAATGTGTGTGCCCATGGAGGTCCAAGGATGACTTCAGGAATCATCCTGGATTGCTCTATCTCCTTACTCTTTTGCTCTGGGGTTTCCCAGACTCTGCTTTCCAAGACTAGAAGTGCCACTTGCACCTGGCCTTTTCACATGGAATCCAGGATCTGAACTCAGGCCTTTACATTGCTAGGCAAATCTCTAAGCCATCTCTCCAGTCCCATTTTTAGTTTTCTAAATATTGCTTCCTGTTATCATTGAGGAGGAAGACACTTGTCTGCAGAAGTAGATGTATAGTAGTAGGTTCAGTAACATGTAACAAGTAGACTGACTGTGAGACAGAAGGAAGATTTGTACCTGAAGTAGCTATGTGTCAGAGCTTAAGAAGATTTGTTGAGTGTTCAACAGAAAACCTTCCTTTTATAATTATGTCATCTCTAAGACCTGGTTTCTGAGAACATAAGTAGGCAGTTGTTTCGGCACTTGCAATTTAAGTCAGATGGCCTTGACTGTGAGAGATGGGCTGTGTCTCTGCTCAGTTTCTATAACCTCACTTTACCAACCTTTCTTTAGCATTTCCAGACATTGAACACTAAAGCAAGATTTGGGATGAAACTGTAGAGTTAAGTTCTTCGACATTTTAAGTCATTGATTTGTTGAATGAATATGAAATGTGTAATTGTCCCCAAGTTGACAATTTTAAAATCTGTCACTCATAAATTCACCACATTTTTGAAAGAAGGAAATATGGAAAGAATATGTTTCATCTAGTCATTAAACTAAGTTTTTAAGGATGAGTTATTGAAACAGGAGGGGAGAATTAAAAGGAAGACAACATTAAGTAAAGGAAACTCTGAACTGGGTTGGGGGAGGGAGGATGAGGAGAATACCATAGAGAGGTTGGAGCCCCTGTTTTTCTAGAATATTATCTGTATGGATTTTTAATGGCTACTCTGGTTTGCACTACCTCCAGAAGGAGAGAAAATCATTTAGAAAATCAGCCATGAGGGGCAGGGAGAGAACTCACAGTATGGCAACTGGAAATCCAAGATCAAATTCAATTCCCACAGGCCCACAGGAGAGAAGTAATTTGGGAAGAAATTAGCCATGATTAATATATTAATATTGCCTGTTAGACTATTGTGAGAATGAAGATAAAATCATTAATATGCATTGTACACATAGTAGAGTACATGATTAATAAATCATTTACTTTTTGAATCTGAAGGTTATATATTTTTGCAAAAAAAATTGCAGTTCACTGCAGTTTGGAGTAAGACAATATTTGGTTTATTGTATGGATTCTAAATAGAGCAGCCATGAATCAGATTTAAATGTTTGTGCATTTCAGTGAAAAATAACAACCAAATGGCTTCTTCATTACAGACTTACCACTAATCATGCTGTGGTTGAAACCTCTTTGAGTAGACCAACTTCCTCATTTTTCTTTGAATAGAATCAATAGATGTGAGTGATTTCATTAGATAGGAGATATTTCAGGGGTAAATATAATTGTGTACATGATATACTGTAAGTTCATGTGGGTAGCCAAATTGAGACTGATCTGGAGTTGGGTTTCCCCATGATAGATTATTGTGCCATCTGCCATCTGCCACCTTCAGAAGCACAAAGCTTTCTCAATTTCAAAACTTTTCTCCTCTCACATGAATAGTACATATCTACTTTAAAACTCTTTAATAAAACCACACACATGTTCTTGCATTGAGTTTTCTTCTTCTTCTTCTTTTTCTATAGCAATCTCTTTCTTCCCGTTGTATTTCATTACCAGATTTTACCATCCACTCTCTCCCTGACTACTCTCTTGCATTTCTATTTCTGTAGGGTGAGTTAGTAATACAGCAACAATTTTTTAGTGATAGTGCAATAAATCCAATAAATGTCAAGTGTGGATTTCATAGTAAGCCAATATTCTTTCTTAAAATATTTAAGAAAATATCAATCTTTTCTACCTAGGAAAAAATTGCATGTTGGTGGAAAAAAATAGTGACAACCATAGTTTTGAAAGTGGAATCTTCTTTGAGATTTTTTTTACTTATAAGTTGAAGGAAATAAAAAGAAAATCTTCTCACTCGTATCCCACATTTGCTAGTCATTGCTTTGGAAAGGAATTCCTTAATCCATTTTTTGTTGTTGTTTCTAAGGCACTGTGCTTACTGCTACATGTTCCTCTTCTGCTGTTTAAAATAAACTCCTTCAGAAAGTCTCCCTGTTGGGTCCCTCCAGGAGTTTACGGGACAGCTGTGAATATTTAAAGAAATCAACATACAACATACTTTTATGTTAGGGATGTAACTCCTTAATTTTGTTTATTTTCCTTCTCTTTGTATCTTCAATGCATACACACACACACACACACACACACACACACACACACACACACTCTTCTGAGATGGTATCATCTTAGTATGATCTGCTGGTGTTGCAGAGTCAGACTTTCACCAAAATACTTGATAGTAAGTTTGCAGGGTATCACAATTACAACCTTCCAACCACATAGTTCTAGATGTTCATAAATGGACCTTAAAGATCACTTTGTTCCTTAGGTCATCAGAGAGATTCCCCCAACCCCCAGCAACTTCTGAAGGTCAGAGTCTGTTACTAGTGGAGCCAGAAACAGAAAGCAGGACTCCAGCTCTTGTATAATGCCTTTTAGAGTGCCCCATATTTCCTCTGAATATGATCAATAAACTCTCCCTGTTGACATTCAGAAATCACTCAAATATTAACAACAGTGCAGCATGGGGGCTGTTTTGTAGCATCCCTCCAGAAATCGAGATAACAAAAGACAGTTTTCCATTTAACATGCTATTGTGTGCAAATTATTTTGCAACTCAGAAACCTTTTCTTTCTGTAAAATAATAGTTCTTAAAAATTGGTTTTTTTATTTGAGAGAGAGAGAGAATGGAAAAGCAGATGCACATACAGGACTGGACATGTAGAGGTCAGAGGACTCATTTTAGATGTTGGTTGTCTCTTTCCATGGTGTGGGCTACAGGGAAGGAGAACAGGTCACCCACCAGACTTGTACCCAGGTGTTTTACCCACCATTTCATCTTTGCTGGCCCAACAGGAACATTTTGATTTTTTTTTCTGCAATGAGTTGATTGACAAATACAGTCCAAGTGATCCGAGGGACCAGAGGTAAATACAGGAGAAGAAAGAATTGTCTCATTCTTATTCAGAGTGAACAATGCATGCTGCGTAATGTGTCCTCAGGGATCCAGATCTGCTGATTTCTGTTGTAATAGCAGTTCGCTCTTCAGAGAGGCTGCACACATTTGTAGAGGTTAAAACTTTTACCACACAAGCATGGCTGTCTGTTCATTCCCATGTAAATGTGAATGGAAAGCTTGAGAGATTTAATATTTTAATCCTTCCAGAGCAATTTGGCCTGCAGATGAAGTAGAACCCAGATTTTGAATACCACTCAGAAGAGGAAGATTTGGAATAAATGGATGGAACACCTCCTGGGGAAGAGAATAGCTGCTGGGCTGTAATCAGTGAAGACAGAATCAGTTGAGATCTGTGACATATGATCCACTAGAATCACAGTCAGCAGCTCAGGCAGGTTTGACTCGACAAGCTGATCCACACAGTGGTTTATGGAAATGGCTTTACTGTGACAACTGCCACTCCTCTACGATTCTGTTGTCTGACCTCTTTCAGCTGTTTTTCAGGGTAATGTTCTCTCATGCCATAAGTCTCTACCCATGGTCTGAGCTCCCTGACCCTTTGTTTCATAGATTGTCTTATACACATTAGGGTTAAATATAGTATTTTGGGTCACAGAAAAATTAACCTAGTAGCATAATAAAAGGAGATATAAATTTAATCTTAGGAATATCAGATTGACATCTTTCTTCTATCACTTCTTTCATGCTTCCTTTTCATTGTACCTTAAGTCTACTTGAATTTTTATCAAATCTATCAACAATTTCCCATCTTTGTAGCACAAAATCTTTTTTAAATTATTTTTCTTTGGAAGCTATGTAAGTTTTTAAGTGGGTCATGTGCCATGAAGAATAAATTGTTGTGAATGCATTAGTTACATTTCTGTCAACGTTTTTGAATGGCTATGTACAGTGTTTTGTTAGGGATTTCTTTTGTAGGAAGCATGGCCTAAACATAAGAAATTGTGTCAGTGTTTAGGATGCTATAAATCTAAAGTCAGCTGAATTCCATATGAGGGCTGGGAAAATCTGTTTCATGACTTTCCCTAAGTTTCTGGAACTTTGTGGGCTGTCTGTGGTATTTCTTGGTGTCTTTTGCTCATCTCAGTTCTCATTCACACATAGTGTTTTCACCTTGTGTTAAATCTTTGCTTTTTATGATACCCAGGTAACATAGATTAGGGGCCTTCCTTCCTCCAGTATGATCTCTTACAACTTACAACTATGATGACCCCATTGTTTACTATTTCCTTCTGACTGATTTAAAAGAAAACTGTCATCTTGATTATTTCTGTGTCTATGTTTGTGTTCTCTTTTTGAATCTGAATTTTTTTCCTTATATACTGTTGTTTGATCTATACACAGGCGAAAAGTCAAGGTGAATGACATTGAGTAATTGTGAATGTAGTATAAGAAATTATCAGTCTGAGCTAATCAGATCTCCAGCATTATTTTTAGTTGGTTTTCAGAGAAACAGCAGATATATAATCAAATCCTATCATTGTTTAGGTATTTTCAGTATGCAAAAACATTTCATTTACACATTTCATTTAACCAGCATATTTGTTTCCAGTAAAAAAAATGTAAATCAAGGTATAATGGTGGTAATATGCCTAAGTTTGCTAGTCTTGTAAATGATGCATTCTGGGTAGGATTTTCAAATAAAAACTGATTTCAAATAAAGGTACCTGTTTATACTGTATCTGCCTGTCTTTAAAAATTGGGTGTAGTTTGTTTCCTTTTGGTATTCTATCTATTTATGAGAGAGAAATAGGTTCTATTTATTTATGAGGGAGAAAATTTATTTATTGTGAGGAAAACAAACACTCAGTTTATCGTTCTTTCCACCACGTGCGCTCCAGGGGATTGAGTTCAGGTTGTAGGTTTCTAAAACAGGCATCTCTGCCAAAAAATCATCTTCTTGTTCTTGTTGGTAAGTTCTTCATCTCCTTTGAGACTCAGGGAATTTCATCAGAAGCCCTAGAGGTTGTCCATGTTATATTTCCTTGATTTTCTCACCTTCTCCTAATATTTTCTGTTTGTCACAATGGTCCTTCCACATGGAGCTCTGTGTTGAATTGCATTGTGGAAAGAATCTAATTCATTCCACTTGTGCAGAGACTGCGCATTTGAGTTTTGTTGCTAACTTAATAGATTATTTCACACTTAGAAGGCTGACCTGTATATATATATATATATATATATATATATATATATATATATATATATATATAAACTTATAGTAGTCTTGGGTCAGAAATGTATGCCTTTGTTATAGTTAGTTACAGGTGCCAACTTGATGGTTGAGAGTTCAAACTCTGGCACATTTGTAGAGAATTAGTAGTTGAGTTAAGCCCACAGTGAATCTGTAGGAGATTGTCTAGTTGATGGGAAAGGTCCAGTCCATGGTGGATGGGAGTAGATCCTGGACAGATGAATAAAATACAGAAAGCTGGTTGAGGGAGTTGGCATCTTTCTGTATACTTGGCCAGACATGTTGGTCTGGTAAGTAAGGATTGTCCCTTTTTGGGCTATTATGTAGAGATGGCATGAATGGTGCCCTATGCCATGGTGTTGGTGTGAGCTCTCCTACCAACCTGGAAAAACAAATGTAGCTAGAAATCATAAGGGAAAATAAACCCCTTGTTCCCTTAAGCAGTTTTGTCATGAATTTGTCAGTGACATACAGAATAACTGCAACAGTCTATCATGGGTCACCGCTCTTAGGGTCTTTCGAAGCCCAAAGCAAAGTCCATGCTGACATATGTTCTTGGTTCCAAAAATCTTATCTCCAGGCTCATTCATACTGTTGGACTAATTCAATTCTTTGTGTGTTTCTTTGCTAGCCATTATCAAGAAATGGTTTCCGAATGTAGAATCTACCATGTCCTGTCTCCCTTTTTTTGCTTTCCCCCTACAAATAGTGAGTGGACTTCTTCTCACACTTCTCTCTGACCTTTGTTAGCAAACAATCCTTCCTGTCTCACTCTCTTCTCCATCTGCACACACCACTTCAACTTTCATTTGAATTGTCCAAGATAACCTCCCTGTTTAGATGATTTTAATTCCATAAGCAAATCATGGAGATTTGAATACAATAGAAAAATCAGGTTTGTTAGATGGCTTTCCCACCTCAGTAGCAGAATCTCTGATATACACAATGCGAGGAAAATGGGTCTATTTTGCACACGCAGTTTCTGGGTTTCCACCCATGGTTACTATCCAGGTGCACTTAGGAAGAACATTATGGTGGTAGAGCCCTGGAACAGAAAAGCTATCTTAAAATGGATGGACAGCAGAGAAAGAAATGGGAAGGGTTCAAGGATAAGATACTTCCAAGTCCTGCCCACAAGAGTCAACTTCTGTACCTAGGGCTGCCTCGTGAAGTTTCCAGAATATCTCAAGATAGTGCCAATAGATTGAAGCCTTGGTTGAAAGTCAACACACAAGCCTTTTTGGGGTTGTGTGGGGGAGGTTGGGGGGTAACTAACTCTTCAGGCAATCTTGGGTAAGACACATTCAGAATTTGCTTAGAAATCAGGAAAATCTAATTTCATTTTCAACTCAGATAGGCTTATAATTAAAAATATATTTTAAGGAATGTCCAATAGATCTTCATTTACAAAAGGATTATCTTTTTTTAATTCCTTCTTTTGCTTAATTTTTGATCAGTGGTTGCATGCAACTTGAAATACCAGCAGCATCAAGAACATTCATTCTCTTTGGGGAAGGGCCAGTTATAATGTTAGAATAGAGTCAGCAGGAATGAGCATGTCTTGTACCAAAAGGTAAGAAAGTGTTCAATGGCTAAAGGGGCATGCCAAAGGGAATAAATACTTGCTGAATTTTGATGAATTATGAGCTTCAGTTTTATTGTTTGTCATGTAGAAGAAAATATCTATTAGCCTATCTGTAATGAAAAATAGGTACAGATAGACAGAGATAGGGATGAAAACGATAGATAGATAGATAGATAGATAGATAGATAGATAGATAGATAGATAAATAGATAGATAGATAGTGGCATAGTTACGCACAGGTGTCAACTTGACCTTTGAGGGTTTGAGCTCTGGGCACAGTTGTAGAGAGTTGATGGTTGAGTTAAGCCTAGAGCAAACCTGAAGGACATTGTCTAGCTGATGGGGAAGACCCAGTCCATGGTGGGTGGGATTAGGCCCTGGATAAATCTCTCTGGTTGAGAGAGTTGGCATCCTTCTGTTCACTTGGCCAGATATGCTGGCCTGGTAAGTAAGGATTGTCGATCTCTCAGCCGTTATGCAGTGATGGTGTGGCCAGTTCCCTCGGCCCTGGTGTTGGTGCATGCTCTCCCTTCAACCTGGACTAAGAACTGTAACCAGAAATCGTAAGAGAATAAACCCCTTGTTCCCTTAAGCCGTTTAATGGTCATTTATCAGCAACCATGCAGGCTGACTGCAACAGATAGATAGATAGATAGATATTGAAGATGTAATCAAATGGAAACTCATACAATGCCCACAAATGCAAAGGAACATAGGAGGGAGGTGGAAGAAGATATCAAAAGAGTAGACAAAAAAACAGCCCCATGGGTGAACAAATTTAAGAAAAATACTTTTATTAAGAAAAATCTTAGGGCTGGAGAGGTGGCTCAGGGGTTAAGCCTCTGCCTTGCAGGCAGAAGGTCCTGAGTTCGGATCCTAGACCCCACGTATAGACGCCGGGCAGAAGCGGGAGCAGCCTGCGTTTCTGGTCCTGGTAGGGCGGAGCCTGTGAATACCGGGGCAGAGTAAACAAGGAGGAGGTGGAGGCGGTTCATGGTGGTTCCCGAATTCGTCCATGGTTCTACACACACACACATACATACACACATACATACACATGTGCACACATGCATACATGCACAATTGAATAAATAATAAATAATAAAAAAATTTAAAAAGAAAAGTCTTGAAGGATAGGGAAGAACAGGAATAGGACATGGTAGAGAGTGGGGTTGACCTCCAGGTAACCACCTGCCCTCTTACTAGACCCTAGCCCCCTCCTTCAAGACAGGGAACACATGCCCGGCAATCTAAGCCTGTCTAAACAACAGTAAATGAGGATCTTTACATACAAAACAGATCTCCACATCCAAACCAAGTACAACCTAGTGCAATGGACAAACAGTGAACTAGAAAACAGCAACCAACCTGAGTGCCTAGTATCAACTCTGAAACACTCAGCCAGAAGCATGCCAAGGGGATCGCTCCCCAGAGCCTGGGAATCCCCAGAGCAAAGCAATAAAGTGAAAGAATAATCCAGGAAGAAATCCAGTGCCACCCTAGGAGCAGGACCACCAGGAAAAAACTCAAATGCTCCTTTGTACATGTACCCACATACACATGTATAGCTTTCTAACTGCAACACATAGCACACACACTGACACAGACACAGACACACACATAAAATATTTTGTTAATTTTGTTAAAAATAGCAAATGGAAACATTACAAAATTTTATATCAAGTAAGTGTGACAAGATGGGATTTGAAATGGTTCATCACAAAGTTATGAAGTATCACTAAGTGATTACCTACATTTCTATGAGATGATAAGAAATTATAAGAGAATGTTGTTCCATGATTGATGCATGCAGAATAACTGATAAACCTTATCTTCTCTCTTTATTTTATATAATTTTTGCACCAAATATGATATAAAGAGTACCTCCCTATATTCTGAGTCAAATACCAACACTTTACATTAAATGTCATCTTTAAATTCATTCATAGATACTAGTCTATTTTCTAAGGCACATACTAAAATACTACTTGGACATTTAATCTTATGAAGTTGTGTAAGTTCTTATCATAAAGTGAATTAAGAATGAAAAATATGTGTTTTGTTTAAAAAAATCCTGGATTTGCTTTACAATTGTGATTTTTTTAGCAAATATGTGGTATATTAGGAATTCTAAAATGAGGTGTATTAGGTATTCTTTATATCTCCAACTCATGCATTGAGTTGCACTCCTTCTGTTCAAGGACTTGCTGTGACACAACAGTGGATAAAAGAAAACTGATATGTCCTTGTCTTGAAGTTGCAAAAGAAATACATTGTTTTAATGAGACTATGCCATTGTGCTTGTCCAGAGAAAGGATGATAAAGACACAAGTTATGTTTGCATCTAACTTGTTTAGCTTGAAATAGAGAGGAGAAAAGGTGTTAATAAGTTGTCATGTAGCTTCTGAGAATTGCATGTATATCTCAAGAGACATGCTGTGATTGTGTTTTGCTCCTCTTGGGCTTATCAATCTCATGAAACACTTGGTTTATTATGCATTAACCAAGCTTGGAAACTCTCAGAATGTAAGTCTGTCTTATCATTTGGAAGACAGAAAAATCATAAAGTACATAAAGAACAGTAAAGGGACTTGTCATGTCTGTCTGTGTTTTCTCAATCTTAGCTTTATACTTTCTTCTGTTTCACTGCTTGGACTTGCTTCTTTGTCCTTCATTTGGTGTGTTACTTTCTTTTGAGTCAAGAAGCAATAGAGACAATGTTATACTTTAAGAAATTGGCGCTACAAATCAATATAAATGTCATGTTTTATGCCAGATAGAAAACAAAGAAATACAGCAGTGGAAAACTACCCTTGATCCTAAAAGGCAACATTTTGCCTTAGAATATCTGTTGTTTCAAAAAGTGACAAATCCAAATACTGGTCACTCTATACAATAAATCTTCATGAAGTCACCTTCTGTGATACATCTAGATTGTTGACTGCCTCTAGTAGCATGTGGAATTATGTGTCTATGTACTTCTATGTACATAATAAACATATTTGATATATTCACTTGAAACTTCTTATGAGCAACATGATAGTTTAGAGGGATTATAAAAGAATATTATACCAAATGTTGTAGAGACAGAATATCTAAACTCCAGTATCAATTTTTGCTTCTATGAAATTTTACCAACTGTCACATGCAAATGATTTATCAACAAGTTGATATTTTCCACACAATCTGAGAGGAAGTTTGGACTAGAGCAAATCCAAATTGATATCCTGAGACTCACACATCCCTGGAGACCAATTACAAAGGTTCACAAGGTTGTTTTTATTTTTGCTTTTTCCTGATGCCTTTTTAATGAGGCCTCCCTGTAAACAGGGGCATGAAGCTGTCCTGTTGGAAACCTGTCTGCCGCCTTCAGCCATTTATTACTAATACATCTGGGACGAAATTTATAAATTAAATATTAGGAAAATGTACTTTAGGAAAAAAAGAATAGTACAAGTATAATTTCTAATTCTCATTTAGAGGAAAATAATGCCACTGGTTCTCTAATGGAAGGGCCCCAAGAGGCCCATATGACATCTTATGGAATAAGTAGAAAGATAGGAAAAGGGATTCTTGAGGGTGTATACCTGTGGGTAGCACATTTAACAAGTTGTAAAGACATAAACGCTATACTTCTCCCTAACAAAGAAGTCTTGGTAATAAATAACAGAAATAGCTCATTAATACATATTATTATATAATAAATTCATATAAAAAGCCCTTTTCAATATTAAACAGGAATAGTTTGCAATCGCCAAAAGAAGGAGCCTTAGTAAACATCAGTGTCATTGTGGATGTGAATAACAGCAGATTTTAGAAAGTGTCTTTTTTTTTATTTCTTCCACTCTTACAAAGTTGATAAGTACCCCATTCCTCTCCCTCCCTCCACCCCTCCCTGGATCCCTTTGCTCCCTCCCTCCTTTTCCCTTTCCTTTCCCCCCCTCCCTTTCTCCCAGTGCTCCCTCCCCTCCCATTCCTGGAGCATGTTTTAGTGTGCATGTCAAACTTCCCTCTGGGTCCTCCTCTTTGATGAGGTGTAAGGACTCAGTGGCATTGCCTATAGCTCTTTTTAGTATAGGAGCACTATTGTGGCTGTTAATCCCTTGCCTCTAAGAATTCTAATGCCTGCGATCCATGCTAGACTTTAGGGGTTCAATGATATGTTGGTCATTACGCAGATCATGCAAAGTCCTATTATGATTACTTCGTCCCTAACTTATATGGAGTATCTTCCATATCGTTGCTCCTTCCCCATCTTTAGGCTCTTACAATCTCACCACCTCCTTTTCCGCAAATTTCTCTGAGCTTTAGGATGGGGAGAGATTAGGCTGGCCTGGCTCCAGGTGGTTGATGTAGAGTCTCTGATTTTCCGAATTATGGTTTGTTGATTTTTTTTTTTTCAGTTTTGCTGTTCCTGCACCATCCTTGGCTCCATCCTCATGGGTATTGGATATCACCTCTTGCAGTCCTTGATGGTCCTATTTTCTCTGCTGTAGCATGATCCCCTTTCTCCTTGTTTCTGGCAGGGCCCTCCTTCTCCTTCTCTCTCTGCTCATAATCTTTGCAATTACTGTAGGTATTACAGAGATTTATCCTTGAGTGTGTCACTAAGTGGGTTTGGTGCTAGGATCCACCTATTAGAGAGTACATACAGCTCTTAATTTTCTGTGTCTGGGATACTTCATTTAATATATTTTTTTCTCATTCCATCCATTTCCTGGCAAATTTCATTAACTCATCATTTTTGATGGCTGAGTAGTATTCCATTATATAAATGTACCACATTTCCCTTATCCACTCGTCAACTATTGGGCATTTGGGTTGATTCCATGACTTTGCTATTGTAAACAATGCTGCTATGAACATGGTCGTGCTTGTGCTACCGAGATGAATTTTTGCTGTATAGGGAATTATTCCCAATAGTGGATGTGAATGACAGCAGATTTTAGAAAGTGTCTTAATAGGAACTTACAATTGGATTGATGGTAAGACCAAGGTATGGTCTGACTGCCACTTGCCCAGGACTCATAAATTTAAAAATGCTAAAGCTGGAGAATTTTTACAAAGCTCAATTAAAATTTATGAACATATTTTCAGGGTTTTTTAGGATGGAAATCTGGACATTAGCTATGTTTATTAGAGGATCTTTTACTATGACGTCATAGGACACTGAGCAGTTGTAAAGGTTTAGGACCAAGAATTTTTGAAGCACTGAGGTTTAGCTCTAGAATCATTTTCTTTTTTTTATTGTATTACTTTCCAGTTTTAAATTTTTTTATTATTTATTATTTATTCAATTGTGTGTGTATGTGTGTGTGCGTGTGTGTGTATGTATGTGTATGTATGTGTGTGTGTAGAACCACAGATGAATTCGGGAACCACCATGGACTGCCTCTACCTCCTCCTTACTCTGCCCCAGGATTCACAGGCTCCGCCCTACCAGGACCAGAAACGCAGGCCACCCCCACTTCTGCCCGGCATTATACATGGGGTCTAGGATCCGAACTCAGGAACTTCTGCCTGCAAGGCAGAGGCTTAACCCCTGAGCCACCTCTCCAATCCCTAGCTCTAGAATCATTTTCTAAAAATGTGAAACTCAGAGAAATAGAGACCTCTCATCTTACATATTTCATTCAATTAAAAAAAGTTTCTTTATCTAAATTTTACAGTAATTTCTGTCTCTGTAATGCTATTATATAATAGATATTTTGTGTAATAATTTCCATTATACAATAAATGAATTTGTAACTTGGATAACAATATTTCAGATTCTTCTTTCAGTCATTTTTATTTGTTTTTACAAGAATGGTTGGTATATACTTGAGTTAAAATTTCAAAGACATAATAAAACATGAGTTATGATAGCTAATCATTATATTTAAAAGTGCTCATAAAAGTATCTTAGCCAAATGTGCACTATGCATGCATATTCATATTTGTTTATTATATATTAATACATAAATGTACATACATAGTTAACAGAAGCGGTAAATTCAGTGATGACTGTTCATTTTCTGATAAAAAACTTTCAAAGTATGAATTTGTTGATGTCTCTCCCCATATTCCACTGTGTCATTGATCAGAACTCTTCTTCATACTTTATCCTAAAGTTAAAGGTAATTCTGGGCTCATCATCTGGACTTGTAAGCTTATCTATTAATATTAGTAGAAGTCATGATGGTTTATGTGCATAGTGAAGAGAGAAAGGTGAATCAAAACACCATTGAGATTCATTATGTTTCATGCAGAACATCAGTCATCATGGAAGCAAATACTAGAAGAGCTACTGTGGATGCTGATGAAAGGGTGATTGTTTTGGGCGTTTTTGAAAACTAGAAAGAAATATACTATGTAACTTTGCCTACATCATTACTGTATTTACTGAAGGACTTCAAGTCAACATAGGACAGAGATAATTACACATCAATGTACACTGAAGCACTATTCAAATATCTAATTTTCAAATAGCTAATTTTAGGATCATCCTTGGTGTCTAACCACAGAGTAGATATAACCAATCATATATATCATGAATATATGAGCAGATACAATAAAATATTACATAAATATATGTATGTATATCTGAAAATATATCCAATCTTTTCTCGCATAAAAAGAATGAAATTCTGTCATTTGCATGAACATGATTGCAACTGGTTAAGTAAATTAGCCCAGTCAGAGAAACAAAAATATCATATGATTCTATTCTATTCTGTGTGGTATGTAAGTTTTATGAAGTCACAGAAAAATCATATATACAGCAATCGGAAAAAATCAATGAGGCACATTTAATTATTTCTCTTCTGTTCTAGATAAAGTGTTTTTCTGGCAAATGTGTCAAGACAAAGACCCTCAGATGATCTTTATAGGACTGACGTTGAAAAATTGTGTTGACAGCAAGTTTCTAATTCATGCTTCTGATAATATTTACAGTTAGGAGAGAACAGAATATTCTTTGAGAGCCATAGTTTTTATATAAAGATTGTTACAGAGCATAATAATTCCAAAAGATCTCCATCTTCTAACAGTCTCTTGAAATTAATGAGTAAAGACAATGACCTCCTATTCATCCAATTTTACCACATCAGACAACGGAAGGAGAAAGCGCTATAAAATTAATTCTGTCTCTTGACAGCTGTAAAATTATAATACTCCCTTTTTATCCTCTGAAAGGATGTTTGAAGATAACATTTTTATTCTTCTATTTTCATATCCTATCTCACAGTGTCTTATATCGTATATCGCCTTTTATTGTTAGTGACCAAAATAAAACTCAGTAGAAAGTTATGGTTAGGTTATAAGGGTCCTGAAGAATGTATCAACACTGAAAACCAATTTCAGACATATTTCAGTGTTATTGCTTTAGAATACGCGTCCTTTACAGAGATATCAAACCCCAAGCGTGGAGCGGCTTATTCATGTGAATAAGCTTAGAGATACATGATCTCTTTCAACTTTTATATTAAATAAGCAACAGAACGGTCTTCCCAACTATGAAATTGTGGCCAATCAGAGATAAGTGTTAATCACACTCATTTTTATATTAAAGTTCTGGAACTATTCCTTAGTTACTTTACTAAGTTTTCTATGACTGTTGTTATCATATATTCAGATATGATTTGTTCAGATTGCGAACATTTCAATGTTCAACAGACTTGACATACAAGCAATACATACTCATACTGCATGAGTGGCTATTCAGCAAACTTGTGAGTCAACATGCACAGTGCATATTTACCTGTATATTTGAAATATTTATTGAGTAAAATGCACAACAGTATTTGGGACTTAATTAAGACTATTATAAATTTGCTGAACATTAAGTACAATACAAATATCAAATATTTGTAAGTTTTAGACTCAAATACTGCACTGCTTAGATTTATGAATCAATTTGCCACAAAGTAGTTTGAATTTTCACTCTGAGGTTTCCAGATTTCCCTATTTGTTCAATCACTGGGCTAATCAATTTTCTTTCTCTTTCACTTCTTCCTTTTCTTGCTGCTTTCTCCCTTTCTTTCTTTTTGAAATAAAATGTTACTAGAAAAATTATTAAATCATTTTCCCCTATGCTGCTTGTTGATAGGAGATCATGGTTTCTAATATCTCTTTGCTTTGATTTTCTGTTTGTGACTTGAGACATCGCTTTTCATTTTAACTTCAATATCATTTACATTCTGAAAGCGAAAAAAAATCAGATCTTAGGTTTGCCATCACTACGAATAAATGCTCATATGATCTCTACCAAACCAAGGCAGGAGAAATGATAATTAGCAAAGTAATTAGAATAGAAAGTCCTCTTCATCTTTTGTCATCAGCTCACTCACTGTTCGGGAGACTTCAGTCACTCCTGATCAATGCTGCCTGTTCTTGAACCACATGTAAATGGCATTGAGAGATTCTCATTCAGCAACTATGTATGTTATTACTACTTTATGTCATAATAAAAATGCCAGCATAATTGTAGTTTCAACATGGCATAGAGAGGGTATAGTTAAATATGAACAATCCTCTAGTAAGTTCCAAACCTGTGCTAGATACTAACAATTCTAAAGTGAACTTCATTTTGTGATGCAATTATTGTTGAACTGAACAATTCCAGACCCTCCTAGCACATGCACAATTACATTGCAGGTCAACTGGAAAATGGATAAATGTGCTGCACTATCCTAATTTTGCAGTTCTGTTACTATTTTCCTCCCAGAATTTTATCACAACCTATTATTTAACTCAACTTTTCTTTGCTGACTCCAAGACTTTTTTTCTGCATCTTCTTTTCTTTTTCACATCAAGCAAAAATAAAAAAAACATAAACAAAACAAAATTCATAGGATCAATATCCTAGCCTGATCCAGGTTTGACTCAGATATTTAAAGTGAACTCTTGACTTAGGAAAAAGGAAAGAGATCATGTGTTATGATGTTTTCCATGTGTCTGATTGAATACAAAGATCATTAGTATTTAATAAACGTCTCTGCACCGGCAATGCAGCTCATCTGGGACCTTCACAGCCACTCAGGGTTTCTGGAACTCTCGTGTTCTTGCTGGAGAAGTGTCCTCTCTTTTCTGTTCCCTTCTTTTTTCTTTTTCTTTTTGTGTTGTGTGTATGTGTGCATACAATACATGTATGTATGTACATGCGTACATGTGTATGGGTGCAGGTTTATGTGCATGTCTTTGTACTTGTGGAGACCCAAGATTGACATCCTGTGTTTTCTCCTATTGTTCTCCACTTTATTAATAATTCAGGTTCTCTCAGTTGAACCCAGAACTCACTGCTTGGCTAGGCTTTGTAGCCAGCTTGCCCTGGGTACCACTGTTTTATAACCTCTCTCCCCCTGCCAGGTTTTTATGTGGGTTCTGGGAATTAAGAATCAGTCTGGGGCTGGAGAGGTGGCTCAGGGGTTAAGCCTCCGCCTTGCAAGGTGGAAGGTGTTGAGTTCGGATCCCAGATCCCACGTATAGACGCCAGGCGGAAGCGGGGGCGGTCTGCGCTTCTGGTCCTGGTAGGGCGGAGCCTGTGAATCCCGGGGCAGAAGGAGGTGGAGGCGCCCATGGTGGTTCCCGAATTCGTCCGTGGTTCTACACATACACAGACATACACACACAGACACGCACGCACATACACACGCATGTGCACACGGTTGAATAAATAATAATAATAAAAAAAATTTAAAAAAAAGAATCAGTCTTAACAGTCACAGGGCAAGCTCCTTATCATGGGTCATTTTATTAGTTCCTTTTGCCCGATATTTCCACCTGAAGTGACCATTATGCAGTTCTAGACCTTTCTGCACTTAGTTTTACTCTATGATAGTTCGTTGTGCTTGGCTAATGTTATTCTAAATTTCCCTATGATTATCTATTCCTGGTGTTTTCTTAGTTGCACATACCTCATTTCATTTCCATCAGATGATGTGCATATATTTATTCAAGTACTTCATATTATTTTCTTTACACATACTTTTTACAACCTACATGTTACAACCCACTTTGTTCAACAACACTTGGTTGACTCCTTCATCCATACACAGTCTGTGCATACATTGCTCAGTCTGGTCATGCACTATGCTACACCAATGCATCTTCGAGAAATGAGACTCTATCTAGCATTTGTGCTGTGGATCATGTGTGGAGGAAAAAACACTGTGGTCACTTACAATGAGTTTAGTTGCACTATTAAATAATCAATACACCTCGGTAACATTTTTTATTGCATTTACATACCATGCATATGTAACATTTTAATTTGTACATGAATATAGCATTTCATCATATGCAGAATACAAAACTATATTATCAAACTGCTTGTGTTTGAATTATAGAACTTCTAAGTGCTGTCGTTTCTTGAGGCAATTTATTAGAACCAGTGAGTTGTGCTCTTCTTATTTATAGAAAATATTAGAATTGGACTTATAAGAGTTAGGGTGGTGAAGCTATCCTGTCCTCTCAAAGTAGATATGAAGCAATCCAAAAATGTTAATTAGTACTAATGTGGTTCTACGTCACTGATTCATAAATGTGTGAGATTTCATGCAATTCCTTGTCCACACAGAATAACTTACTGAGCGAGTTCATCAAGTGACTGCTCCCTTTCGCTGCAGTTGTCAAGGCTAACCCTGCTCACCCATAGTCGCTCCTATTCTGTCCTGCAGGTGAACCAGAGGGACTGACAACCACAGACAGATTGCTTCTGAACTATAAGTTATTAAGTGTTCCAGCGTCAGTCCCTTCAGCTGGGCTCTGATGGGATCATCAGTGCCCAGCTTGCAGAACTCAGTTATTACTATGAGAAACAGAAGAAACATCAGATCTCTTCTGCGGACTAAGCTCTTTAATGCTGGGGAACATATTATGCATTTTTAAAAAGTATCTCATTTATTGGACATGAAGGTGTGTCATTCTAAATTATTTTTCTTATGAAGTTAATTTAGGAGTATTTCTCCTTCCCAAAATTATTTCCATGCACACCCTGATATTAGAAGCAATAATTTTTCCTTTTTAATATTTATTTGTGTGTGTGTGTGTGTGTGTGTGTGTGTGTGAGTGTGTGTGTGTATGTGTGTTTGTCCCTCTGAAGGATCAAGGGTGACTTCGGGAATCATCCTAGATTGCTTCTACCTCCTTTCTTTGCTCTGGGATTTCCCAGGCTCCACCCACTAGAGCTGAAAGTTCAGGTCGCCACCATTTCTGGTTGGAGTCTTTACATGGGACCTGGGATTGGAACTCGGGACCTTCTGCTTGTGAGATGCAGTCTTAACTCCTGAGAAATCCCTTCAACCCTAGGAACAATAATTTCTTTGTGTTCTGGTGAGATAGCTTGTGGGTAAAGGCAGTTGCATAAACCATGTGGCTTTGATGATTAGAATGTGGAGAACTGACTTAGCAAATTTTCCTCTGATCTCCACAGGCATGTGGTTACACATTCATGTGCACCTGAACACAAGTGCCTACACAATAAATAAAAAGTTTAGAAAGACAAATTTCTGAGTGTATAGTGATATTCATGTATGTGCAGGTGCTTATGTGTGCATTTATGTGTACAGTTGCACATGTACACATACACTCAGGTGTGGGAAGGATAAAAGGCAACTTCAGCTTTTCCTTCCTTTGCATCAACATTTACTTGGATCTACTTCTTTGTTTATTGAGATGGGGTCATTTTCTGGCTAGCAACTTGTCAGCAAGCTTGCCAGTGAGCACTAAGACAAGTTAGATCACTTCTGACCTGAGAGGACTTCAGTCAGATTCTCATACCTGCTAGACAAGTACTTTACACAATGAGCCATCTCCTCAGCCCAAGAATAATACATTGAAGTTGTTTTTCTAATACTGACTGTTAAAATGGGTGTTTGTTTTTCATTTAAATATTTGCATGTGTGTGTTTAGCACTGACAACCAAGATGGTAATGCATTTCCTGTGTTGTCATCTAGGCAACATCAGTGTTATCACTTGCGTATTCAGTGCTGCTGTTCTTGCTCTGCCCACTCATAACACAAGCATTATAGGAGATTCTTCCATCATGTGAGATGCGGGTGGATAGTGGCAGATGAGACTTTCTTATCTGAGAGAATTTTGTTTTTGCCCACACTACAGGATTTGCGGTGGGGTGCTGCGTCCTTATCCGACCAATCTGGTAGAATATGTCTCAGTTTGGAAAATATGAATTCAAAGAAACATCTTTTGGGAAAAGGATATGGCTTTATTTAAGAGAAATAAGGAAAAATATGGGAATCGTCAGGCCTTGGTGTTTCTTCCCAGTTCAGGCCTAAAGCCTGTTCCCTGGGGAAGGTCACAGTAACCCCATGGGCAGGTGCTAGGAATTTCTTGGAATGTCACAATAACGCTCATGGACAAGTTGTAAACACTCTCTCCTAGGTAATTCCAGTTTTGCCCCTGGCAAGAAGGATTCTTCTGGAAATCAGGAATTCCCTTCACCTGCTCTTAGGTTTTTTTGAGGAATAGCTTCCCGCTCTCTGATCTAGAGAAGAAGCCTGATTTCATGTCTAGTCACTCACAATAAGTAGACTTGTTAGCCAGAATGTGTGCACTGATTTTCAAAAATTAGAGAATAACTTCAAGAGTCTTAAAACATAGGTGGGTAAAATCCCACCTATATACTAACTCAGAAATTCCAGAAGTATAAGACTTGCTATCAGTTCACTAGAACTTTAAACTGTGATACCCTCTTACCCTGGCTGAAGCCCAAGGAAGAGACCATCATGCCAGAAAGTTTAGAGGCCAAGACTGTCCCCTGGAGATGGTATTTGCAACCCAAACTGGAAGAATCCATGTCGGTAGCAAAGGGGGCTGTGTCTTCCCTGTCCCAAACAGCATTCTTATGAGAAATCACAGGAATGGACCATTCGAATGCACTCCCACCAATGATCGCCTCTGCCCCGAAAGAGACACCCTTGGCGATATGGGGCCCGACAGTATGGACCCCAGGTTTGGAGAATGCAAGGTTCAAAGATGGGTCATCCACAACTGATGGCTATATACTTCTGGAATTCCTCAAAGAAAGACATAAGCAACCTTACTATTAAAGGAATGGAAGGATGCTATCATAGGAGGAATTATTCTTTTAATAATTGGTGCTTCCTTCAGCACATCTCTCAGTAGTGCTCCATCAACAGGAGCATAGTATAGGCACTTATGGCCCTTGAATATCCAAGCCATGGTCCCCCCTAGAGATGTGGTTCAAGCTTGGATTGCAGAGACTGCATGAGCTGCATGCAACTCCCCAAGTTAGAACCTGCTGCCCTGCCTGGTGCCCATGTCAACCTGCCTGACTGAGAGGATCAACCTGGACAGGACAACAGCAAAAGCTCACATTGGGACTTATGGGATGTTGGGCACTCCTATAGTTAATTGTTGAAATCCAAAGGAACTCAGTCCTCCTCTGTGCATTTTAAAAATGCAGTCTCTGTTAAAAAAAAATGACAATTACATGGGCTCAGCCCCATGGCTATCCGGTGAAGCATTATAGCTAGGTTTGGAAATACTGGGAAAATGTTTCTGTTGAGTGCCTTTATCTTCAAGCAATGGGTTAGGTTCTTGAAAAAATGTCTACCCTGAAGGTGATTTTTGCTGACTAGGAAATTATATGTCTATTTGTAGTTGCAACATTCTTTACCCCAAAATTTTCTGTATAAAAGCTGTCACAAAAGTATCAGTAAATGGGTTCAGATTCACTCGGCCCAGAGAGTTGTGTGTGTTCTGTTCTCCACCTGGTCCAGGGGAGCCCTAGCCTCAAGGCTGCGACTCTGGTCTGTGGCAGTGGGGCCATACATAGACTTCTGCCTTCCATAGGTCAGAGATGTTCATTGAGATATTGATGGAAGGATTGCCACTCAGCTTCTGATCCCCAGTTAGATTGTTTTAGAGATTTTTTTAAAAGGAAATCAAGATAGAGCCAATTAGCATGGTATACTGAAAAAACTGTGGCATACTGAAATACATCTCATAAACTTAAATAAGCATACTTGCTTGTGAAGTACAGTGCAATAAAAATAGGCTATTTATTCATTTTTAAATGTATTGTTGAGCTTGGTATCAAAATCAGGACCTCGTCTATGCTAGACAAGTACTTTGCCACATTGAAGAAATATATAAATTGAGTTTTAATGAAATTTTAGGGTCATTATTCTTCACAGAATACAAGTGCTTAAATCCATTCTTTTATGACATTGTATTATTTTGCACAGATTATATTTTAATACTCAGAAATTTAAGAATTTTCTCATAGCAAATTCAATGGACAACCCAACTAAGCTATGAACTCTATAACAACTAATAATCTTTGCAACTTTCCCAACATTTGAACTTCTAACAGTACACTTTTTCTCTCATTAATTGTTTTTCTTGAATATGGGAACATAAAGAAATTGTCAAGTTTTCTCTTAGGAAACAACTGTTATATTAATATCAATATTTTCCCACAAGAGTACCAAAGAAAATGTTGAAGCTCTATTATAGTAATGAATGTAGGCTCATGAATTCTGGATTATATCTACAAGTAATTTGTGTTTGAAAGAACAATATATAAGCAAAATAATGAAATGGGTGCAATTTGTTTTGAAATATGGAGTATTTCAAAATTTGGAAGCAATTTCTCTTTACCCAATAGTTATTTTCAGTAGTCAAGTGTAATCCAATGTGGATTTAATCACTGTGTGCTTTGGTGACTCTCATAAGTACTGTACATAGTTATCCTGTGGATATAGTATTCTGACTCTGAGTTCATTAAGAGTGCCAAGTAGTGGAGATGTACTCTTTTGTATCTCATCAGATGGGCCAAGCCAAGTCTGTTCATTGAGTCACTGATGGAAGGGTCACCCCCTAGCTCCTAATCCGCAGTTAGAGCCAAATTGGTCACTTGGCTTTCAATTGCAGCCCAGCAACTCAAGGAACAACTGCCTTTGAAAAGCTACTGACCATGTTGATTTACAAAGGCATTGTAGTGTTTTATTACTTTTATACCATGCTGTCTCTGTTCCAAAACCATAATGTCCAGTCCTTCTGGAAAAAAATGTGTATATATATGTATTACCATTTATGGGTCAGTTTTGAAATAATGTAGTTTCATTGGATTGTACAGGTTTAGACAAGAATCAGTGTTTTTTATGAAATCATGACACCGTCAAAGACAGAGGTGTGCTGGATTCTTTTATGAGAAAAACTGAACTAGAGCAAACACACAATTACTTTTAATGCCAAGTTGAATGTAAGTGAGTTATATTTTTGCTTGTGAACATTTTTGTGTATCTCAGAGCTGGTTTTGCTGATCTTTTCATTTCATTTTGCTATTATTTCTTAAATAGTTTCTTCTTTTTTCCTTCTATTAGTAACATAATTTATATAGGCCTTAGAAACTCAGTAAGCCTTGAAATTAGGTGGTATTGATATTGGCCTTATTGCCATTGCTTTGAAGTTTGATTTTTAATTCATGTCATTATTCTCTCATTGGGGTTCTAGGCTATGAGATAGGCTTCTCTATCAGAACCAGTCCTAGAATCTTAAAAAGCAGATGCAACCGAGGATTATATTTCTTTATTTTGAAACCACTCATAACTTGGTGGGTTTCTACGTGAGATGAATTGGAGAGAGAGGCTGCCGTTGAACACCTTGCAGTAGCAGTGGGCGAAGCGATGTATCACATACCAGTGTGTCTCATTTTTACTCAGTGAAAAATCTAGTAGACAGAGAATAGCATAGTAAGTAGAGAATGATTTTACTTGATGAAGAAACTTTTCAAAAGCATTTGAGCTGTTCCTTTCACAATGTTGACTTCATAGCATGAGCATGCATTTCCTTAAGATAAAATAGGAACATTAAAGATCAGGTTATCTAGGGCTGGGGCAGTTGCTCAACATCTAAAAGCCTTTGCCTCACAAGCAAAAATACCTAAATTCGGATCCTAAATCCAAAAATACCTAAATACCCAGATCCCATTGAAAAATACCACCAACCAACATAGTGGTTGTTTATAATTCTAGTCCTGGAAGGCTGAGCCTGGGAAACCCCAGAGCAAAGCGATACAATGGAAGAGCAATCCAAGATGATTACTGATGTCACCCTTGTTCCTCCACAGACATACACACTTGCACCCTCTTGTGCACACTCACATATATACACTCAACTACATGGAAAATGCTTACAAAGATACATACACACACACACACACACACACACACACACACACACACACACACACACACGCACACACACAAAGTGTGTACACCAAAAAAGTTAAATGAAAATTAGGCTTTCTGGATTTTTGTTACTTCATATCTGACCCTAATGATGTGTTCTTACCTAACATATCTAGTTCCACAGATTCATCTTACTCTTCTGGTACCAAAATTGTTTTATCTCATATTTCCATTGCTCTGATGCATATGTGAGCCAAACAGTTTAGAATAAGGGGATTTTTATTTTTGTTCAGAGTTTTAGGTTCCAGGACATTACATTGAAGAGCTACATTACTCGCATCAGAGAATGAGGGAACTTGTCTTCAAATATCTTCAAGACAAGCTAAGAGGGATGCACTTCCCACCAGATCTCTTTTCCCCCTTGTCCACCTGCCCAGGGAATGATCTCATCTACTACTGGCTCAGCCTTCTCCCATCAGTTAGCTGCTGTTGTGCAAGTTTGCGTGAAGGCTTACTTTAACTAAGTAACTCTCCATAGGTGTCCCTAAAATCTTCATTCTCCATTGTCAAGTTGACACTTATAACTAACTTCCACATATGCCATTGGGTTTTTGTCTCTCATTTGGAGATGGTAAGAATACCTGTCTGTGCAGCAAGTGTGAAATGTGATCTAAATGCACAGAAATGATGGTTGTTGGGTGGTCCATACTATTTTGTGTTGCAGATGCATAGATTGTCAGGTCAATGTAGCAGATTGTTTCTAGCTGAGAACATATACCTCATCCATTTGCTTCTGAAAAGACTTTGTGTCTTATGCAATGAGTAAAGGCAAGGGAACTTGTCAAGTGCTGAATTTTAAGGTAGGCTACTTGTTTCTTTTCCCAGAAAACTGAAAATATGATAAAGAACTGTTTCAACTGAGGACACATAGTTTAACTTTGCTTCTGTAATAGATGAAGGCATGAGCTTGCCCACTGTGTGATTTCTGGGCTTTTTCCATCAGTGTCTATCTGTCTTAGGCAAACAGCAACACACTTGCTCTTCCAGATGCATGCCCTCCTGCTCTCCTCTCTTTTGTGCTAATGCTCGATACCCTCTGGACACATTCTGAGCTGGTTTAAGGAATTGCACCCTCATTCCACAGTGTCAATCAAGCTTGAAGTTCAGAAATGATGTAGTTATATCCTCCTCTTTCATATGTCATGCTGAGATCTTGAGAAAGGCCATAAAATATTTTCTCTGTTCTATGTAATCATACTAAGATCCTTCCAGGAGACTTCTGAGAAGTAATTGATAAAATAAAAAATAATAAAACATGATTTAAAAATGAGAGTAGTTCATCCACTAAACTCCTCTGTGATCACCAAAAGGGGATGACATCATATCTGCCCATAGTGACCACTGCACATGGTGACTTTGGTAACTTCATTCATAATTGCTCAAGCTTAAAAACTGTCAAGATATTCTTTAAAAGGTGATAGACAAATGTTCTTTGATATGAGCAGATACTAGGGCTGAAATGAAATGAGCTGAGGGCCATGAGAAAGCACAGACAGAGAGCGGGTCTTGCTAAATGAAAGAGACCTTTCTGAAAGGCTGTCTAACTACTGGATTCTAGTTACATGACCTTCTGGGGAAAATTCAGCTCTGGAGATAGGGGGAAGGCAAATGGCGAGGAGCAGGAGTTAGAGGAGGGGAGAGATAAATAGGCAGAACATAGACAATGGCCAGGACAGTGAAACTATGTAAGCCCATGAAATAAAAGAGTAATAGGACGTTGCCCTAACATACACGAGATTCTCTGGATGATAATGATGTGCTGGTGCAGACTGCCTGATGTACCCCTGGAGGCGCCTGTTGATTAAGGGAGAGACTAAGCATATTGGGAGAATATGGGTGCTTGGCAAGTGTGAGCATCTTCCGTTTGAGCTGTGAACCTAAACCTGTTCTGAAGCATGCAGAAACAAGTGAGATTAGATCTCTTTAACAGAGAGCATTTGTAAGTGCTAATGCAGACGGGTGGTTCACAACACAAAACCATATACTGGGATAAAACCATATCCCAAATACTGAAGTGACTACTGCGCCCATCAGAGCAAATTTCTATTTCATGTCTTGTTATATACTGTGTAACACTGCCCACTGTCAGCCTGAAGCTAGAGTTTGGCAATTAGATTTACTTATCTGATAACTGCTTATAAAGCTGAAATTAAAAACCAATGCAAGCATTCCACTTTTTAAAAAGATTTTCTCTTCTTCAGTTTTACAGACAAAAGATTTCTTGGCTATTCACTTATATCACATGTCTGTACACCATACTAGATTAATATTAAAAGTGGTAATGATCTGACGATAAAAACAAAGGTGTAATAATTTGAATGATGGTCACTGGAACAGACAACCTTAAATTTTGAATTATAATTATATTCTTTAATTAGTTATAATATTGTAGATACTAAAAAGCTGTACTGAAATTCATGTTATCACTTGTGCAAAGAAGTGTGACTAGGATTATATAAAAACTAAAAACAGAACAAAACAAAAAATTGGCACAATGCTGAGCTACACCTAAAACAAGTGATTTGTAAAGCACATTTAGCCTTTATGCAGAAAGAAATCATTCAGCATCTCTTATATTAAAAAGAGAGAATGTGCTATATTAAAAAGAAAACAGGTACAATGACATCATTGAATGGGCAGAAGAAATGAACACCATTTCAAGTCAGTGTTGGCTGGTACTGGGAAGGGAAGAAAGAGCTTAGAGTTGGTGGTATTTGCATCACAGGTTCAGAGCAGCTCATGGGACAGACGAATCTGGGATCTGATGCTAGGAGAAGGACCAAGATCCGCCCCCCTCCACCCTCAGTTCTTATGATGAAAGGAGATTTCAGTTTATTTCAGCTTGCAGAATGTCATGGTTAGGCATAGTTGTCAACTTGACTGTTGAGGGTTTGAGCTCTGGACATATGTGTAGAGAATTAGTTAAGCCCAGAGGGACCCTGAAGGAGATTGTCTAGCTGGTGGGGAAGGCCCAGTTTATGGTGGGTGGGATTAAGCCCTGGAATAAATCACAGAGAGCTGGTTGAGAGAGTTGGCATCTTTCTGTTCACTTGGCCAGATATGCTCGTCTGGCATGTAAGGATTGTCCATCTCTCAGCCATTGTGTGGTGATGGTGTGGCCAGTTCCCTCAGCCCTGGTGTTGGTGCATGCTCTCCTGTCAAGCTGGACTGAGAACTGTAACCAGACTGTCATAAGAAAATAAATGCCTTGTTCCTTTAAGCCATTTGATGGTCATTTATCAGCAACTTATGTCATTGAACTGCAACACAGAAGCAGTATCTAAATGAAGAGTAATCAAGTGACTTGGAGCTGGGAAGATGGCTCAGTGGCTAAGAGCATCTGACTTCAGATTCTCAGCACATACATTAAAAAAAAAAAATCAGATGTGCCTGTGCTTGCCTGTGACTCCAGCACAATGGTGGGTAGAAGTGCAGGATAACTGGGGATGGTTACTTGCCAACCTAGCTCAGGGAGAAACCTTAAGTTCACAGAACAAGGTGAAGATAGTAGGAAACCTAACATCCTTCTTTAGTCCCTATGAGCATGCATAGGCATATGAGTTTACACATACAGTTAATACACACACGCACGCACACACACACACACAGGATGTGACTACATGGTTCAAGTTTCAAAGAGAATTTCTACAAATTAATAGTTCTCAAGAATGGAAATGTAAACTCCATCCAGTAGAAATGAATGCTGCATTATTGCAAACCATCATTCTGATAAGAGATAGTCTGTTGACATGAATTATGTACCCCAAACTTCATTGGGTATAAAGTTTAAATAGACGTCATTTATGTCCCATTGCAATAGAACTTTCTGCATCTTAGACCATTTGACTTCATTAAGATTTTTATAGTATTTAGGAATAGAGCTAATAAATAATGTGAAATGTCCTGCAAAGAAATAAAGTCAGAGTTAGAATTAGGGAGATGTATTTCTTGAGATTCTCATGAGCCCATAGTATATGTAGCGTTTGTTTGTTCCTAGGCCAGGGACATAATAAACTGATCTCTCTTTGTCCCTTCCAGCTCAATGATTCAAAAACTGCTGGCATTTCAGCAAAATGCAATATGGATGATATAATATGACATAGCAAATGGAGAAGCCTGCAACTAAAAGATAAAGAGCTTACATGTCAAATAGCATTCTGGAAATAAATCTGAAATGTAATTTTGAGCCAATTTTTTAAAACTTCCACTAACAAGCGTTATGGGCTGTCATATAGAGGTTGAAGGAAAGAGGAAAAGGTATGTGTTTAGGAAACCTGTAGATAACCAAGGGCCTTCTTGTAGCAAATGAATTCAGCAAACCTTTGAAGATGCACCCAGGGGCATCCAAAAAGGAGGTTGCTTTCAGTGATCCATCCTTTGTTTCTCTCTTCACTCCCAAAGGCACAAACATATGCACATTAGCACAAATATTATTTCCCTGTGACGTGACACTATCAAATGCTCATAGTTTATTATCTCAGTGAATATCTTTAGGTGAGTAGCCCCAAGTTGTAGATTGCATCAAAGTAGTGGGCACTGGCTTTGAAGACAGTCTGATTCTCCATCATATGGAATCGCTAGGATTGTTCCTCACATGTCAAAATAGTGGGAAAAAGTACTTAGGTCGCTGGGGCTCATGCCGTCAGTACCCAGCTGGAGAAGTTACTTCTCATTGCTCTGGCAAAATATCTGGAAAAAGTCACTTAAGGAAGGGTTGGGGCCTGGGTCAGCTCACCATTGTGGTGAGAAAGTCATGGTGGGAGGTATGGCTGCCTGGAATTCCAGCCCAAGAACATAGCTAGAGTTGCTTCATGTAGATGGAGCCTCAAAAGAATAAGGTGGAAAAGCAAAGATGATTTCTGATATCAACTTCCAGCCTCCTCATGAGCACACACACCACACACACACACACGAAGATGGGAAAAGAAATCACTTAAAGACAGACCAAGATGTCACTGGGTGACACGTCATTTTAGAGACTTGTTTGTGTGGTTGAGTAGATATGTGTGTATGTGTGTATGTGTGTGTGTGTGTGTGTGTGTGTGTGTGTGTGTGTGTCCTGACTTTCATAAACCTGGGCTTCAGCACCAATTCCCCTTGAGATATTTCCTCTCCACCCCCTTCATGTGTCTCCAAACTCAAAACAATGACTGCCTGAGTTCAGGGAGCCTCAGCCTAACTTTCCAGCTCTGTGGGCATTTATGCAATGAGAAACCTGAATTCAACACTGTCTCATATTCCTTTGTGCCCCAAATATATGTTGTCATCTCTCTTGGCCCTGAAAGCGAAGACTCCTTCTCAGTGTTAAATTCCAAATGACTTGTAACTGTGATTCTATGTGGTGTTCTGACAGACCGTAGCAAGGAAAGTAGGCCAGGAATTGGATCAACTATACCGATTTAAAGCCATTGCCCTATAAGACCAATTCCGCATTCTTTCTAAATTGCTGGTGTTTCTGGTCTGGATGAGATGGTGCAATTTATTTGAACGTTTCCCTGACATTCCACATGTCCTTGAAATCCAAACTTTTGAAGAATGGATTTGGCTTTTTGTCTCAAAGCCAGGGGTCTTTCAAGAGAAAGGAAGAGTTGTAAATATCCTGATGATTTCTAAGGACTGATAGGAACATGGGATCATAGATGTGCTTAATTTCAGGCTCTAGCACAGGTTGAAAGACCGTCAGGAAATGTGATGTGAAATCTCCTGGTAATTAGTTCAGTCCTTGTAGTCCAGGACTCATCTCTTTGCCTCCCTGCTTCCCGCCTGCCCTGTGTTTCTGGCACTGAATCAGATGTTGCCAGCTTACAAAGACAGCTCTGGCTTCAGCAAATCTCTATTTTCACATCAACTTTGTTTTGGCATGTAAGGCGATGCCATGGTTTTCAGTGACATGAACTTTGAGTGAACCCAGGCAGCCCTGAACTGATAACCAATAAAATGAATAATTGATTCATCTTGGAGCCATCCAACCTAGTAGTGCTGGTGTTCCTGTGGGCTTTGATCTAGCTGCCCTCCGAAAAACCCTGTAAGTTTTTGCCTTTCTTTCCTTTTTTAAAAGTATTTTTTCCAAATGGATGATTTTTGACAGACTCCTAAGAGCAGTCAAGTGTCAAATACAAAGTTATGGCTGGTGCAGCTGCCTTTGGGATCACATGCTCCATTTACTCATTAGGGAAGGCTCAGATGCACAAACATGTGGTGCTACTTTGTGTATCTGTCACTTTTGTGCACATAATGAACATTGATCATACTCACCCAGACATGCTTCTCTGTGCTATAGACAAGAACTCAGTCATGTCTGAATGGCAGACTGAAAATTTATTTTATTTTTTGCATGTGTGCTACTGTAGAATCCCTTTTGCTTTGGTTGCCAAACTAAATTGCCAAACTAAATAAAAGTACATAAAACCTGTCTCAGAATTCACTATCCACAAATACATGCTCCTTAATATTTTATGCTGTTTGGGGATTATAAATCCAGGAGTTCTGAACTTAAGGTAGAATTTTCAATCTTCTTCTTGTGGGTTTGTTTTCAGATCTCATTCTGGGGATTAAAACCAGGGCCTCAGGTATGCTGAGCATATGCTTCCTACCACTGAGTTCCACTGAGAACCTCAAAGTAGACATTGTAATGTCTAGTGACTACATGATCATTAAGGTTCTCTTTGGATATTTGAAGGTGTGTAGCTGTGCCTGCTCTTAAAATTACTGGTAGCATTTAAAAAATATGCTTTCACATATGAGACTTCCTACTGGGTAGTTTCACCATTCATAATCCAATTGAACCCATGGACCTATTAGAATCAGATGGATTGCTCTCAATTTTAATGAGAAAAATGCATTTTTTACTATTTAAAAATCTCAAAAGAAACGTGTTGGCTTTTGTAATTGGAAGAAAGTATTATTTATCATAATTGTATTTTTTCTTTTTTGTTATCTCAGAATTTGGGACCAAATTTTGTAAACCATGATTAATTATTTCCCCCTACTTGAAGTGCATTACAGTTAGAAGTGGTTTATGCATAACTGCTGTTTGGGGACCATTGCCAAATGAGTTTTCAGAAAAGACTAAACACATTTGTGTTATCCTACATGCACTGTTATTTTAGAGTTTATATTTCTTCTGTTTGGGGTTTCATTCCATCACCCTAGAGCACAAACTAGCTAAAGGAGACAGATGTGCTCAAATTATACCACAGACTCCTCTAAGCACCTCGTGGGTTTTCCAAGTTTTTGATGAAAATTAGAATTGAATCAAAATGCCAAATGTCTCACAAATTCAGACTTCGGACTGGATGATAACCTTGAGAAATAAATACAGCATTTCAAGAAGAATGTAGCACACCTTTACAAAAAAAAAAGAGATTTTTCCCAGCAGATTTTGTGTAGGACTATATTATTCAGAGCCTTTAAACATTTATCTGAATGTGGCATATTCCAAGGTATTCATGGATACTTGTGTTTTCATAGGAGCAACTTGTGAATTATATAAAGATTGAGATGATTCTCATAGTGATGGTCCAAACCTGTAGTAGAGTATTATAACCCCACTAAAATAAGGCAGACTCAGCTGTGATAAAAAGCGTGTGCGCTCATGAGTCAAGAATATGATATTCTGAGATGATTTTACTTGATCAATTCAAAAATATTTACATCTCTTCTTACATGCAACCTTATATATAAATGCAAAATCTAACCTTCAAACAGAACCCCTTCCTCTATGGAGAAGGAAATGCTGGAAAAATATTTCATGACATCTGTGTTTTCAGTGATCTACCTTGTATGATTTCATATAACATACAGAATTCTGTGAAATTCTTAGAAGTGATGATGTAACATTAGTTGAGTAGTACTTCGATCTGTTGAGCTCATGGTGTGTGTCAATCACTATTTTTAACGCTTTATATCTAGCACAGAAATAAGAAAATTAATTTCAGGTGCCAACTAATGTAGAAACAAATGCATAGTTTGAATTACTTCTATGGTTGTGTGTCCTGTTGAACACCATAAATTGCACCAATTATGAACCCAGTGAGACACATTCCAAAATAATCTGTAAATAAATATGCAACTCCCAGACCATTTGTGGCAGACTCTTCCATCTGTATTCCCTTATTTGAACTCCAAAACACAAGAAATCATTTGAGTGACTGTTTCCTCAGTCCTCTCAAGGAACAGTATACTTCTCCTGTGAAAGATGCATAGGAGAATAAAAAAAGATTGTGCTGTATGTGTTTCTTGTTTTTTTTTTTTCGAGTAAGTCAGCCTACAAAAAACAGGTTTTTGAGGAAAAACAAAATACCTAGACCAAAATATATGCCTCCATGTGATCTCTTAATAATTCTGGTAAACCATTCATGCCTTCTCACAAAACCTGGGTCACCTCTCCACCTTCCTCAGCCTTTTAATTGTAATTTCTTTTTGTAGACATGAGCCATAGATTTATTGACAGTAAAATGTGAAGGCAGTTTGTACCAGCTACACCTTCCTGTTGCTGTGAGACACCACTGAGGCTCAGACATCTTATGGGGAGAAAGGGAGATTTACTCAGCTGATTGTTCCAGAGGGGATATAAAGGTCCATTATTGCAGAAAAGGCATGGCTGGCGGCAGAGGCTGCAGGCAGCTCAGATCATGTCCATCATGGAGACAGACAGCTGCAAAATATAAGAGTTGACTAACTAACTGAAGCAGGATGGGCTAACCAACCTGAAGTCCCACCTCCTGTGTCTACCTTCCTTCAGAAAGGCTCCAACTCCTAAGTGCCGTGGGCTTCTCAAACAATTAAAGATTCAAACACATGAGGACAATCACATTTCAAACCATGACACAGTTAAAGTGGCAACATAGGTCAAAAAGTCTTTTGCAACTTTGTGGCTAATAAAGGCTAGACCCTCAGTAAATGTGTGTTGAGCCAAGTTGGAAATGAATCGCTTTGGGATATCAGAAGCTGGGGCCAATTATCCATGCCTCCTTTGATCAGTGTGTTTCACTGAACATTCCAATGATTCTTCATTCAATCCACATTTTATTACACACACACTTGTCAGGAGTCAAACAAAGATGCAGCTCAGAACTATGGATACCAAGATTAATTAAACATGTCTCCTGGTCCAATAATAGCTGACAGTATGCAGAGAAAGAAAACAAATAAAATACTGTGTGTTGCTATAAATGAGTCAGGGAATGTCTCACAGGGGTAAGAGCAAGAGATGTGAAAGTGAGCGAGGGAGTCCTACAGGGGACACTATCTAATGGGACCCTGAGGTATGGCTTTCACGCTTGAGCCAGGCAAGGATACATGTTCTACCAGGAGAAATGGCAGAGCCTTTTTACTGAGGGCTCCTAAGCTTCTGTGTTATCTTACTGAAGCTTCTTGGAATTCTTTTCGCTTGGCCTCTCCTTTTATGAATGTGCCTAAAAGGATCTGAAGAGAAATCTCCACATGATCCTAGGCTTGTGGTAATATCTTCAAATAATGCTTTTTTACCTGAAAACACACACCTTCACACACCTTCACACACACACACACACACACACACACACACACACACACACACACACAAAATTCATTCCCATTATAATTTTTAATTATTAATCTATATCAGTATCTCATATTGTATTGTGAGTTGATCCATGTATTTTTCATCTCATGAATACATACTATAAAATAGCACATTATGAGCAAAATTTATACATTAAACTGAAGATACTGTTCATGTCTATGCTTTCCCCCCTTGTGGAATGGGCTGGGCAGTCCCGCAGATTATTCTTCCTTTAGATACAGAATGGTGGACTTTGAAGTTTTGAGTTCTGGTATGAAATGTGTTCATCGCATGGAAGGAAGCAAATGCTGCCAAGGCTGTCTGTCACCTGCTTTGCATTGTCAGTGGAGGAAGCTGACTGATGCAAACTTGAAAACCAAGTTAAGTAAATAATATAGAATTTGTGTACCTAGTGCTTCAGATAGATTCTGTTCCAGCTTTCTTTTCCCTGTGGGTGTTTGTGTGGAGGTGGTGGTGTTGCATGCGCAGGAAAACCTGTGTCAGTCTAGGATACATACAGGGTAGATGTAACCCTGGGTACCATTCCTCAGGGGTCAATCACCTCATTTTTATAGAGCAAGTCTAGCAAGCCTGAGAGATACACTTGTCGCTCTCTCCCCTGCCCAAATGTGCACTACCGCACCCAGCTTTGTTAAGTTGGTTTTGAGCGGTTAAACTGGGATCCTGGTGCATAGATTTCATCTTAATTTCCTTTCCCCTGTTATCTACTTGATTTCATATCAAATGGAATCTCTTTATTGCCAAAATACTGTGACACCTTTAAAATTTCCAAGTCTTATATCTAGTGATCAAAGGGAAGGAACTGGTAATTTATGTTACTTTTGATTTTTCAGTATGCTTAATTCATGGTTTTTATAGAATCCCCCTTTGTAGAAATCCTATGAGTACAATGAAAATAAAGCACAGACCAAAAACTGCTGCATATCTAAAAGAAAAGATCCCATAATGAAATCTAATCCATTAAATTTTCTTAAAATAAAATGGCATAATAAAATAATGTCTATTAAAAGAGCCAGTTATTTTAATTTTTTCATAGTATGATAAATGACAACATTTTACTGCCATAAAAGTATATTTTATGTAAAACTCTGCATACTGTGAAATTTAAATTGTATCATTGAAATAAGTCAAGCCCTCAGATTTTTAAAGACATATATTTTGTTCCCTAGAGCTCTGCACTACAGGGAAATTTAAAAAATTCTCTGCAGAAGACCTGCAGAAATCTCATAGACATGATTATTATTATTTCTGTACCAATTAAATTATCACTACCTGGAGTCTTTTCAAGCATTCTGATTGGAAATCTTGTCTTTGAGTCAGGAGTATTTTTGAAAGGAAAATTGTGACATAAGGGTGACCCAGATTACTTTACACAAACATTAGTCAGTGGTGTCTCTGAGTTTTGCTTCCTGGCAGAGACATGGTGATTAATACCTGGTGAGCTAGTATAGGTTGGTGTTGAGATAGGCAGGCCATGGAACAATGTACTCACTGACAGGATCATGCATCTTGGAAACAAATCCACATTCAGTGAGGACTTTGTGAAGTTTATTTTGCATAAAGCAAAATGTTGCAAGGATCATTCAAGGTGCCTACAGAGTGGATTCCTAATTCGGAGAATCTATGTCATTTGGTAATTTGCATGCAAATTGTGTGTGCATGCATGTGTGTGTGTGTGTGTGTGTGTGTGTGTGTGTGTGTGTGTGTGCGCACGCCTGCAGATGACCAAGTATGGCATGGGGAATTATCCTAGATTGTTCTATCTCCTTACAGGTTTGCACTGGACTCACATTCCAAGTGCAGAATTACAGGCTTCTGCCAATTCCATGTGCCATTGTTATATGGGATCCAGAATCTGAACTCAGGTCCTTGTAAAGCATTGTTTTAAACCCTGAGCCATCTGCCCAACCCTATTTGCAGATTCTTAGGTTCTAGCATGTATATTCTACATAGCAATCTGGGCATGAAACCAGTCCATCTGTGTTGTTTACAGACTTACATATTTAATGTGAGTGTGTATGTGGTAAAGGAGATCAGCGTTCTTACACATGCTGGACAAGCACTGTAGTATTGAGTTAACATCAAATCCACAGCACAGGATGTTTGCTTCAATGGGGGATATTGTCTTTTATACACATCATGAAGTTTGGAGAACCCCAGCTTTATCGTATCTGACAAACCAGTGTCATTTTGATAAACTATAAATATGACATCATGACAATGTGTTTACTTTGATATAAGGTATTTTCTCTACTTGTATATATTATTCCATTTGTATCTGTGAGTCAATTTTAATTATTATTTCAAATAATATAGATTACCATGGGGAAATATGAGTAGTTCATTTTAACATCTCTTATAATCACATGACTCCTCTGTTTATAAGTCGGTCTCTCTCCCTACTTTCCTCCCTGTCTTCTTTCATCCCTCCATCCCTCCATCCCTCATTTTTTCTACATTCCTCCCTCCCTCTCTCCTGTCTTCCTCCCTTTTCTGCAAACTTGGTACAGATGCTCCAATTCTAAAGCCTGAGGCCTTTGTTTCTACAAGGGAGCCTCAAGTTCACCTTGTTTTAGTTCAACACTCTGACTGTTTTTTAAAAGCATCGCCTTTCTGAAAAAAATCTTTGGAAGTAAATTTTTTAGTTTTAGCTTTAAGAGTGTCAGAACTAGTGTGAGCAGAAGCCTCTGGCAATAAGCAAAGCGATTACCTATGCCAAGAGAAATGCACGCCTCTACAAACCTGAAATCAGTGTTCTTGTGTTTCCATAAATATTGCATTTGCAGAGTTGTGCTTGGCATTTAGTTGTATTTGTCCACTGCCCAGACCACTTTTCAGTTTTCTCTCAGCAGTGACACTCAGGGAAGGATGAAGAGTCACAAACATTACATCTGTTATTTGATGGCTCTTGAAATTCTCTTGCATGCTGTAAGTTTCAGTGCATCCTATGCCATTGCATACCTTTGTTTAGCAGCTTACGGCCTCCATGGATGCCAATAGAACATAATTTGTGAATTACTCATAGTTCTCCAGAGCTCCCATCCTCTCATCTATGTTTAATAGGTTTACATAAGTCAGAGTATCTTTTGCAGGATGTCCCAAATGAGACATAGACTTGAGGATTTTTGCGAAGAATGACATGATGACATGTCTTTCTGAATCTGGATGATTAGGTGTCCCATAGATAGAAAAGCCAAGCAATCTGATATTTTCATTCAGTTATTCATTCACACATATGAAAGGAGCTTAATTGAGAAGTTCAGGGCTCTGCATGTGATTGACAGTTGATTCAGCATTGGGACGTGTATGTCATGATTCTGTGCATTGTGGGGTTCACCTATATGATCTTCAGTTCATTTATGAAGTGTTGTTATTGAAGGCAAAATGAGTTTCCACATTTCAAGTCTTGTTATTATGTAAAGAGATAACATTTTTGGGAAAATTCAGAGGAGCCCTGAAGAAGGTTGGTTTTGAGGGAGTGGGATATGCTATACATTAATTAGTGCTCACATTCACAGAGATATACATGAGACAGACACACACACAGATACTCTTAAATACATAGGAACACAAAACACAATTACATATAGACATATATGCAGATACACAGGCACATACACACATATATAGGCAAACATACCCACCCACATACACACAGACACACACATATGCACACAGTAACACATATCAGCACATCAACACACACACTTGCATACCAACACATATACACAGACGCATACACATATGCAAACATACCCATGTACATTTAGCCACAAACACATGGACACACATAGGCACATAGACAAGGACGCACACACATCCAAATGTATATCCAAAAGTAATATTTTAACAAAAAAAAGGAAAGAAAAAGGAAAGCCATCTTGACATATGTGCTTTCTTAGTTCGTGTGATCTGATTGAATCAACATTGCTTACAGCAGAGCCCAAGAGAAATAAAATTGTATTTTGCAGTACTGTCTGTTCCCGAAAGAGACTTCTGCATGAAGAAATATTCTGACAAACTGACGATAAGGTATAACCTTTGGGGGCCTCTCCTTCAACATAAGCTATTCAGGAAAGTAGCAGGTAATAAATAAGGTATTAGAATAGATTTTCAATTTGAATTTAATTTTGAGTCCTGCCATGACTTTAGCTGTGGCTTTCGAACATTGTTTTGCAGGTGCAGAGAGAGAATTACATAGTCCTGCAGCGTGGCTAATTGCTAGCTGTTGTCTCTAAGAAGTGCTTTGGGAAGTCCTCTCTTCAGTGCTTCTCCATTATATTTTTGTTCAGGGTCCTTCACACCATGGGAAGGCAGCAGGGGGTTGTGTAGCCATCAAGAACTAGCTAGCAAGTCTGCAATATCCAAAAAAGTAGATGTGGGTAGGTTTCATTCAGCCACACATAAAATGAGTTTTTACTGAAAATAATAATCAAGAAAACCTTTACAGAAGCAATTCTGAAAGAGGCTTCATCTCATTTCTCACTAACATCCAGAAAGTATGATTAACATTATCCAAGATTAAGCATAAGATTATTTAAATATTTTTGTTCTTTATAATTACCCAGAAATACCAAAGTACAAACAGCCTCTGTAGTATTGTGTCTGACATAAAAATTTAAGCAGGTATAACAGGTATAAGAGTCACAATGGGCTGTTTCTTTCCAAAGTCAAGGTGTTTATCTATTCAATGTTTGAGTACAGGTATACACGTGCCACAGTGTGTGTGGTCAGAGGAGGTCATGCTTTGAAGGTGAGTGTTATGCCCCAGGCTCATATGCTTGGAGCCTTAGCTGTTTTCTAATGTTTGGGAGAGTCCTAATACCTTTGAGAGGCAGGGCTTTGCCAGAGGGAAGGCTGTCACAGGGTCAGGCCTGGAGATTTTTGTAACCCATCCCTGCTTGTGGTTTTTCTCTTGCTCCACCTCTATGATGACTGCTGAGACCCAAACCCCTTCTGGATGCTGCTACTGGCCATGCCTTTTCTGGCCCAATTGGCTATGTCTTCTTTCAGAAATCATAAGCCAAATAAATCTCTTTCTCCCCGTAAGTTGCTTGAGTCCAAGCGTTGTCTCACAGCATCAGAAAAAGTAACTACAACAGAGACTGACATTCAGGCATCAGTTCTCACCCTCCACTTACGGAGATGAAGGTCTCTCTTGCTTCAGGCACTGAGCTTCATACTTCAGGCTAGCTGATCTATGGGGATTTTTCTGGATTCCTCTATTTCGGTCTCAAATCTCTCCATAGAAGAACTGTGATCCTAGATATGCGTCACCATGTCCAACTTGTTGAATGTCTTTTTTCGTTTTTGCATTATTTCTGGCAATTGAATTCGGGCCATCAGGTTTGTTCATGTCCTTCTATCCACTGTGCCATATACTGGCTCCAAGACATCTTTTTTTTTTTTTCTAATTGAAGTAGTTTTGTTTGATTTCTCTGTTTCTTCATTACTGCTTAGCTGCTGAATGATCATCATCTTGTCATTTTTGATGTTGCATCACATATCTTTGCGAGATTCTCTGAAAAAGGGGACAGATTGTAGCACTCAGCTTGGCTAATTTTGTTCTCTTATTTGGACTTTAAACTACTCAAAGTTAAATGGTGGCCTCTAACCAGCTGATACTATTATCTGTCATTACTGTGCCATTGATGTGAATTCTAAATGCAGTGGTAAATGATGGTGCACCTATCTCTTTTTTCCAAGTTTAATTCCCATTTGAATATTTGTACTTCTTATACCATAGAGGAAGGAAGCCTTTGTATCATGGAAATGATGTACTTAGAAGGTATTTTTAATTAATTAATAACTCTTTTCATGGAGAATATTTGTCAAAAGAAATTTCTATAAGTCAAATGTGCCCTTAAATACAGCACAATGAAGTTTCTTTGATAAACCTGTCCCTTTCAAAGCAATTGATGCACAAGTTACATAATGGTTCCCAGTGACCCATCCAGCACTGAGCAGGAAAAGATGCAGGAAGTGGATAATGCATCCTTCTTGTTGTGACCGACAGGACAGGAATTTCCATCTGTTCTTTTCTCTCTCATGGAAGCACCCAGTCTTTCCCTTCCAGTGTATGACTGTCCTTCAGGGCACCAGGGCAATTGTCCTTTCAGTGATATCTAAGCATTAGCTCTAAAGAGCCTGGCAGCTTCTTTGTAAGTCCCCATGGGCTTTTACAGCAATAACACAAATGGCCAAAAATCACAATGGTGGAAGAAGAAAGAATATGTCAATCACTCTGAGATCTTGTCAGGTGATTTCAGTCATGTAAGACTGACTGCATTTTGCATCTGTTTTCATGTGTGCCTCCCTCTGTTCCCGACTAAGTCTCTGACCTGCTGGCAACCTGTGCTCCGCCTTGGGATATATAACCAGTGCTAGTGGATGCCAGACAGAGATGGGAAACAACTGCCAGCCTTGGAGAGAGCCCCATTTCTTTCCTTTCTTCTCTTCATTTAGTTAAGGAGTCAATTTCAATTTTACCAGTCAGCTTAATTTGTGATTTAGTTGATTCGTTTGTGGCTTATATTATTTCTTGTTAGTCTATAGGCTATGAAGGACTAAATTGATTTGCATGGCTTATCCGATAAACCAATAAGTGTGATTAAGTATGAATTATCATTTCCTTGTGAAGTACTTGTTCAGCATATTCCACAAAGTTGCAGTGACCTTATTGTATAATCTTAAAAGGCTATTTATCTTTTATTCATGATTATTTCATGATTTTATAATTATGTGCATATGCACTTTTTTAAAGTTCTTTTCATTGAATTTTTTGAGCATCTACTTTTAAGCAGAATATCATTCTTTCCATGACAAAATGAAAACCCTCCCATAAGGCTTGTGTTCCAATAGAAAGAGACAGTTGGCAAGCTATGGTGGTTCGTGCAGGTAATATCAGTACTTAGGAGTCGAAGTCAGACAATCTTTGATATCTGAAGATGCCCCATGAAGGGGGAGGGGAAGGGAGAGAGAGAGAAAGAGAGAGAGAGAAAGAGAGAGGAAGAAGGAAGAGAGAAAGAGAAAGAATTAATGATACATATCACCTCAGGAAATGAAAAATGTATGAAAATGAAATGAATTTGTAAAAATACAGAATGACCAAGAAGATTAGGAGTAGCCAAGTTAGTTATGAAAGGTCCCACTGTGCTTGAGAGGTGACTTGAGGCCAGGCCAGGAACAGAATGATACCCAAGAAGAGGAGGGGAGACACACAAGAAAGGGCATCCCTGAGACAGACTGCTGGAGCAGGTGAAAGGCATCCTGGGAAGGCGGAAAGGGACAGGAACGTCAGTTAAAGGGGATGAATGGAGGTTATGGAAATGCTTGGCTGACGTGCATCTGTATGTAGTGGGAATTCATAGCAGGTATCCAATTCGCATATCGTCTCTCAGAGGATGCCTGGGGTGAGGATTTATTTTCTCATCACCGTTACAGCCCACCATGTAGTACTGTAATAAACACTGGTTAACCCAGTGGGTTGGGAGGAAGGAGTGAGAAAATAAATCTATGTCCCTTCAGTCTTTTCATTCTTTTTCTTATAATTGTATTAAAATGACACTTTTTTGTTTTGCTTTTCAGTACCTGGGTTTTACAAATTTCTAGTTTTACAGTAGAAAGCTTTTGGTTTATGAACTCTAAAGCATTAGATTTCCTACATTTCACTCCTTGAATACCAGGACTTTCCCACATGCTGTGAAATTAAAAAAAGAAAATCTTATTGGCTTGACAGATTGAACATGATTGAGTGTCCACTTAAGCTTCCTCTTGACTCCATCTGATTGCTAATCCTGAAGGATGATGTTAAGCCAGATTCTCTAGCTCAGAGATCAGAGGATTAGGAATCAGCCCTCAAAAAATGATGAGCTGATTTTGATATAGGGTGGGTCTAATTTGCAGGACCATCCTGGAGAAAGGGTATGTTTATCTTGGTCTTGCTCAGGAGAGACCCTGGATATTCCTCTTTTCTAAGGAATCACACACACAAGTATTAACACCAAATAGTAGATTACTTTACAATCCTTGGTCAGTCTGCAAACTAGAACTGTAATTAAAGATGCCACATCTTTTATTAGCATAGGTGTTAATCAAATGCTCGTCTTTTAAAAGTAACATTTAAATCTGTAGATGATTTCTTTTGTTTGTGTTTCAGTGCCTGCATTTATTTTCTTTGCTATAATCCATTGGGAAGTATTTTCTTGTGATTTTATCATTCCCTTTACTTAGTTTGAACTATCTCTAAAAATTAGCATAGATTTTTTAAATATAAGCTGAAAGAAAACTTGGATGTTCCTGAATTCTTCATGAATAATCATAGTAATTGACTAATTCTCATTTACATTTCATTTTGCATGACTTTAATATTTAACTTCTGTTCCTTGATCTTGTTTTTCCCAAAGTGAGCTTCATTTTTTTTGTGTGTGCTCACCAGGTGGCATCTCTGGCTAAAACTCCTGAATCCCATGTTTATCCCTTACTTTGTCTTCCATTATACTGTGTGATGATCTTAATATCAGTACACAGACTTGTGCCCAAACTGAGGTTAGCCCACTTGCCTTTAATCTCTTTCCATTTCATATGTACTTGGGACCTGCATGTGTATGTATGTATGTGGGGGCACACATGTGTATGCACATGTATGTGAAGGTCCGAGTTTGATATTGAAAAGCATCCTCAATTGCTCTTCCATCATATTCTCTTGATTCAGAGTCTGCAGTCAGGCCCAGAGCCTCTCTGACAAGGCTGGTTTCACTAGTCAGCTTTCCCTCGGAAACCCTGGTTTCTACCTTCTGAGGCTAGACTTCCATTGTGCATTCTCACACCCACCCAGCCTTTTCTTTAGGGTCTGAGATTCCAACTTTGGTTAGATGTATATCTATCATTTTTTTTTCTTCTCCTGCTGCGCCCAGCCAAATCTCCACTGTACAGTATTCCAGTAGGTGTTGCATGACTGAATGGATAGATAAATGAAGAGAAATTTAACTCTCTGTCAGAATTTTGTTGAGTTCTTATATACCCTTTTTCCTAATCTAACTCTACATGGAGTTACAGATCTCCAAATGTCCTCTGAACTTGCTGAGACCTTGGGAAGGCTGATATTAGCCCAGGGACATGGAGACATTTACCCTTCTGTGTGGGTTCTCTTTTCCTGTGAACTTTCACTTCTCAGAAAAGAAGGCCCCCATGTCCAGTGGTGGTAAAGCCCTGGTCCTGCTTTATGAACATACCCAAATAGACTACATTATATATGTTCCAGTGAACCATAGCACACTGGTACCAAGATAAACAAATGTGATGCTAATGAGACTTGACCATAGAATCTGTTTTTCTGTTCCGCAGCCTTGAGATTTCAGAGGATTTCCTCATCGTCCCATTTAGCCAGCATCTGTCTTAAAGGGCTGGCTATGTTCTTAGCAATTATTTTCTCATTCTCTCCCTGATTTCTTTCATTGAAATTCAGTAAACTCTCATCTTGTAGTACTTTATCCTGCTGCTCATTCATACCTTCACTCTCAACTTCTTGAATTGCATTCAGAATCTGATTAGGAGCTTGTCTCGGGAAGTGTAAAACACATCCTGCTATAAATAAACTCTGAGCTCATTTAGGTTTGATACTACACAAGTCCCTTTGGCATTGCTTCGTGCAATCAGTGTCTTATGGGTTGAACTTTCATCCTTCATGGTTCCTTCTTTATTTTATTCTGAAGAGGACAGGGCTAAATCTGTCTTTAGGAGGCAAAGGCAGGTTTAGGAAGCTGTGCTCCAAAAACATAGTAGATGGCCAGGATCTGTCTTAACTATCCTAAGAAAGAAGGCTACATCCACACACCCTCCTTCAACCAGCGTTTTTTATTTATGAAGATCACAGATTAGAAAGACAAGATAGAGTTTGTTAGCAAGGAATAGCTAGAGGAAGAAAGCATTAACAGTAGATAGGTCTGACCTCTTTCACAGATTTTTAATGCTGAGCTCAACAGCGAGGGAATTGTCCCTCCTCTCCGGGACTAATCGTGAAAGGCTAAAAGTAATTTGGCTGTAATTTGGAATCAGGTTGTCAGTCTCTGAGCCCAGAAACTTAAAGACACCACTGTTCTCCTGGGGGACTGAGTGGGTGCACTCACGCTCGTGTGTGTGTGTGTGTGTGTGTGTGTGTGTGTGTGTGTGTAAAAAGATTACACTACCTCCTCATTATTTTGCTCTTTGACCTTCAAGGGCAGGAAATGTAGATCACTACCATTTCTGCCTGGCACTTTTATATGAAACCTGGGATCCGAACATGGGTCATTTTGCTTTGAGGCAAAGTTTTTAACCCCTAAGCCATCTCTCTAGCCTCCTCTCCCATAGATATTTTCCTCTGAGTCTTCCTCACTTGATGTATGGTGGAATAAACTCCTCTCTGATGAGGTGCAAGGACCCAGTGGCATTTCCCAGAACCCTTTCCTGTGTTCCCGTTAAGCATAAGAACACTATTGTGGCTGTCAATCCCATGCCTCCAAGGATCTTGGTGCCTTTAGCAAATGCTAGACTTTGTGGGGTCAATAGTGTGTTGGACATTGCGCAGGGCATGCAAAGTCCAAGTATGATTGCTTTGGCCCTAATTTGTGTGGAGTATCTTGCATATCATTACTCCTCCCATCCTTGTGCTCTTACAATCTTACTGCCCCCTCTTCCGCAAATTTCCCTGAGCTTCAGGATCAGGAGAGATTAGGTTGGTCTAGTTCCAAGTGGTTGATATAGAGTCTCTGAAGTTCTGGATTATAGTTTGTTGATTTTTTTTCACTTTTGCTGCTCCTTCAATGTCCCTTCACTCCATCCTAATGGGTATTGGATGTTACCCCTTGCAGTCCTTGATGGTGGCCTATTTTCTCTGCTGTAACATGGTCCACTCTCTTTTTGTTTCTGGTGTGCCCCTCCTTCCCCATTCCTCCTGTTCATAATCTTTGCAATTACTGTAGGTATTACAGAGAATTATCCTTAAGTGTCTCTAAGTGGGTTTGGTACCAGGAGCCACCTATTAGGGAGTACATACGGCACTTAATTTACTGTGTCTGGGATACTTCAGTCAATATAATTGTTTCTAATTCCATCCATTTCCCAACAAATTCCATTAATTCATCATTTTTGATGGCTGAATAGTACTCCATTGTATAGATGTACCACAGTTTCCTTATCCACTCATCAACTGTTGGACATTTGGGTTGATTCCATGATTTTGCTATCGTAAACAATGCTTCTATGAACATGGTCGTGCTTGTGCTATCGAGGTGAACCTCTGCGGTATGAGGGGTTATACCCAAAAGTGGAAACGCAGGGTCATATGGCATTTCAATCTTTAATTTCTTTAAGAATATCCAGACGGCTCGCCAGAGTGACTGTATGAGCTTGCATTCCCACCAACAATGTAGGAGGGTTGCCCTCTCTCCATAACCTCTCCAGCATTTATTGTTTTTGTATTGTGGACTTTTGCCATCCTGACCGGGGTGAGATGATATCTTAGGGAAGTTTTTATTTCCCTGATGGCTAAGGACGTGGAGCATTTTTTAAGATATTTGTTAGACATTTTAATTTCATGCCTGGTAAATTTTCTTTTAAGTTCCAGGGCCCATTTTTTAATTGGGCCATTTGTTTCCTTGGTGTTTAGTTTTCTAAGTTCTTTGTGCACTCTGGATAACAGAGCTTTATCAGATATATGGTTAGTGAAGATTTTCTCCCATTCTGTGGGTTGCCTTTGTGCTCGAGTTACAATCTCTTTATCTGAACAGAAGCTCTTTAATTTCACAAGATCCCATCTGTTGAGAGTTGGTTGCAGTGACTGTGCTATTGGATATCTGTTTAGGAATTGTTGGCCTAGCCCAATCAGCTCGAGGGAGTTCCCTACCCTTTCAACTATGGTTTTTATAGTCTCTGACCTTATATCGAGGTCCTTGATCCATTTGGAATTAATTCTTGTACATGGGGACAAGTATGGTTCCAGTTTCAATCTTCTGCATGTGGAGATCCAGTTTTGCCAGCACCATTTGTTGAAGATACTATTCTTTTACCATTGGATTTTTTGTGCCCCTTTGTCAAAGATCAAATGGTTGTACTTGTGTGGGCTTATATCTGGGTGTTCAATCCTTATCCATTGATCTATGTGTCTATTTTGGAGCCAGTACCAGGCTGTTTTTTATAACTATGGATTTGTAGTATAGACTAAGGTTTGGTATGGTGATTCCTCCAGCAGTTTTTGTGTTACTCAAGATTTTCTTTGCTATCCTGGGTCTTTTGTGCCTCCATATGAATTTTGAGATTGTTTGATCAACCTCTTTAAAGAATCACTTTGGGGGCTGGAGAGATGGCTCAGGGGTTAAGCCTCTGCCTTGCAGGCGGAAGGTCCCGAGTTCGGATCCCAGATCCCACGTATAGACGCCAGACGGAAGCGGGGGCGGCCTGCGCTTCTGGTCCTGGTAGGGCGGAGCCTGTGAATCCTGGGGCAGAAGGAGATGGAGGCGTCCATGGTGGTTCGCGAATTCGTCCGTGGTTCTACACATACACAGACACACACATACACACACACACAGACACGTGCGCGCACACATACGCACAATTGAATAAATAATAATAATAATAAAAATTTAAGAATCACTTTGGGATTTTAATGGGTATAGCATTGAATTTGTATATTGCCTTTGGTAGGATGGTCATTTTTACGATGTTGATTCTGCCAATCCAGGAACATGGTTGATCTTTCCACCTTCTGGTGTCTTCTGCAATTTCTATCTTTAGGGTTTTAAAGTTTTCATTGTAAAGGTCTCTTACTTCCTTGGTTAGGTTTATATCAAGGTATTTCATTTTTTTAGGGGCTATAGTAAATGGGATTGTTTTGCTCAGGGCTTTTTCACTTCTTTCATTCTGGGCATATAGGAAAGCCACTGATTTTTGTACATTTATTTTGTATCCTGCCACCCTGCTGAACTTCTGTATTAGTTCCAGAAGGTTCCTGGTGGAGATTTTGGGATCACTCAGGTATAAGTTCATGTCATCTGCAAATAGGGATAGCTTGACTTCTTCCTTGCTGATCTGAATCCACTTTATGTCCCTTTCTTGTCTTATGGCTTTAGCTAAGACTTCAAGTACAATATTGAATAGAAGTGGTGAGAGTGGACAGCCTTGTCTAGTTCCTGATTGAAGTGGGAATGCTTCCAGTTTTTCCCCATTGAGCATAATCCTTGCTGTAGGCTTGTTGTATACAGCTTTTATTATATTGATAAAGGTTCCTTCCATTCCAACTGTCTCTAGGGTTTTGATCATAAAAGGCTGTTGGATCTTGTCAAAAAGTTTTTCTGCATGTATCGAGAGTATCATGTGGTCTTGAACTTTGGACTGGTTTATATGATGAATTACATCTATTGATTTGTGTATGTTGAACCAACCTTGTGTGCCGGGGATGAAGCCTACTTGGTCCCCGTGAATGATCTTTTTGATATGTTTTTGAATCCAATTTGCTAGGACTTTGTTGAGAATCTTTACATCTGTGTTCATCAGAGAGATTGGCCTATAGCTTTCTTTTTTAAGTGTATCTTTATTGGGTTTTGAGATTAAGACAATATTAGCTTCATAGAAGGAATTTGGTAGTCTTCCTTCCTTTGCTATTTGATGGAACAGTTTAAGGAGTATTGGTGTAATTAGCTCCTTAAATGTCTGGTAGAACTCTATGCTGAATCCATCTGGTCCAGGACATTTTTTGGTGGGAAGATTTGAGATTACTTCTTCAATTTCCTTATCTGTTATAGGACTATTTAAATAATTCACAACTTCCTGATTCAATTTAGGTAAGTTGTGTTTACTGAGGAATTCATCCATCTCTTTTGTGTTGTCAAATTTCACAGAATATAAGTTTTTGAAATATGATGTTATAATTCTCTGGATTTCTTGGGTATCAGTAGTGATAACTCCATGTTCATTTCTAATTTTGTTAATTTGGGTTTTCTCTCTCCTGCTTTTGGTTAATTTAGCTAGGGGTGTATCAATATTATTGATTTTTTCAAAGAACCAGCTTTTTGACTGGTTGGTATTCTGTATCGTTTTCCTAATCTCGATTTCAGATATTTCTCCCCTTATTTTGCCAATCTCCTCTCTTCTACTGCTTTTGGGATTGGATTGCTGTAGTTTCTCTAAAGCTTTAAGCTGCATTGATATTTATTTCTGATGTTTCCATTTTTTTGATGTCAGCATTAAGAGCTATGAACTTACCTCTTAGAACAGTTTTCATTGTGTCCCAGAGATTTTGGTAAGCTGTATTTTCATTATCATTCGCTTTCAGGAAATCTTGAATTTCCTTTTTAATTTCTTCCTGAATCCAGGTCTCATTCAGCATCATAGTGTTAAGTTTCTAGGAGTTAGTGTATTTTCTGTTGCTTGTTTTGTTGTGGATGTCTAGCTTTAGGCCATGGCCCACTTTCTAATTGGGCTGTTTATCCCCTTGGTGTTTAACATTTTCAGTTCTTTGTACATTCTAGATATTATTACTCTATCAGATGAATAGTTAGTGAAGATTTTCTTCCTTCTATGGGTTGTCTTTTGGCTCAGTTGACAATATCTTTAGCTTAACAAAGTATTTTAATTTCATGAGATCACATTTGTTGAGAGTTGGTTCTATTTCGTGAACTATTGGCCTAGGCCAATCAATTCAAGGAAATTACCTACTCTTTCTTCCAGGATTTTTATAATCTCTTGTTTAATGTTAAGGTCCATATCATCTCTTGTATAATGTTTGATCCATTTCAAGTTGATTTCATGCATGGTCACTAGTAAGGATCAGGTTTAATCTTCTGCATGTGAATATCCAGGTTTGCCATCACCATCTGTTGAAGATACTGTTCTTTTGCTAGTTTTCTGGGCCTCGTGTCGAAAATCAGATGATTATATGTGTAGGGTCCTATTTCTGGGTCTTCAACCCTTATCTATTAGTCTTTGTGTCTATTTTGGAACAATTTCCATGTTGCCTTTATTACTATGGATTTGTAGTATAGATTAAGGTCTGGTATGGTGATTCCTCCAGTATAGTTTTTATACCTATCCTGGACCTTTCGTGTTTCATATGAATTTTGACATTGCTTTGTCAATTTCTGTGAAGAATTGCCTTGGAACTTTGATTGGTTTGTGGTGCCTGTGGACTTCTTTAAAATCTTAGAGGTTCTATTATTGGTTGGCTATAGGGGGTGGGGGTGTTGGTTAAAGCTGCCTTGCACTGCCCCCAGGGTGAGACGAAGTCTGACTTGCCAATGCTTGCAGTGTCCCAGAGCTTGAAGCAATGCCCTGCTCAGCCTGAGCCCAGAGGAACTCTGATCTGCTGCAGCCTGCTGACGACCTAGGGAGCCTAGGGGCATGGCCAAGCGGCTGACCACAACTTACCACCAGTCCCTTGGAAAGAAATCTGATCCACAGATGTTTCCTGGTGTCTGGAGTCTAGAGGAGTGCCCTGCAGCAGGCCCTGAGTCCCAAAGCTTTATAAATACTTTGAAAAATTGCAGTGATAGAACTTTTTAAATATATTTTACACTACTTTATATTGTTGAATTACAAGCCACTAGAAGACCCTTTGATCTTTAGGCAAATGTTTCCAAATATACTGACTAATCAATCTTTTTTCCTACATTTTGAGACAGCGTCTTATATATCCTAAACTTATATATCCTGAAGCTTAGGAAAGCATGACCTTTTAATAAAGATCTTCCTGCCTCTAGGTCTCAAGTAGTAGGATTCCAGGGATGGTGCTGTCGCAACTAGCTGTCGCTCATTTTCTAATTTTTGGTAGGGGGTGGTGGTGTCAAAATTAATTGAGTTTGAGTTTCAGACTGTAGTTTATCTCATTCTACTTCTTTCTGTATTCAATCTCTTGCTACAAATTTTTTCTTTTCTGAATTCAGTCCTTTCTGCAATGGGGCAAATTTTAATGATGATTCTTTCTTTGGGTTTAAACAAGGACTTTTTTGGTTATGGCTACTTTACTTTAGCTTATGTGGAATAAGATGTCTTTTATTTTAAAATGTTATTGAGGTTTCCTTTCCTTAGACCTCTCATGTTTCTGTGTCTTACTGCCTTCTGTGAGAATGACTCCTATTTTCTTTTGTCCCTCTCAGTATTTTATGGACACCTCTGTTGAATATTTATTTTCTCATTAATCATGCATGGTTGTATCTTTTTACAATATTTTCCTCCCCACATCCAAGGAACATCTTACAGTGCTCTGAATATAATAAATTCTCATTATATTTCTGAAATGTTTCTCACCAATCATAAATTTCTGGCACATAGTAATTATCTAGTGTCTTTAAGAATTAGTGTTCTAATAAAGAAATAGTAATTGTTTTCTTCTTTTAATCATTAAGACTGCATCAGTGTAACAAAAGTAACTATTCGAATAGTCTGATAGGTCAGTGTTAATGATTAATTTTCCAATGTTTAAATATATTGAATTATATCTGTAATATATAATTCTTTTATGTATTTAATCTGTACAATATCTGTACAATAATAATTTTTATTTATCTAAATAATTAGGCATATGAGAGCATATTTTCTAATTATTCTTTTAGTGTTTCACATGTAATTACAGTGAACTTATGATGGTTTCACACCTTAGTTCCCAGGCCCATTTTACTTCCCTTTCCCATTACAACCCTTTTTCACCTGGCCAGTCTCCCTCCATTTATTTATTTATTTATTTATTTATTTATTTATTATTGAGAAATATATTTTTTAATTTTTTAGTCTTTCACACATAAATATACTTAATTTATGACGTTTTCACACTTCAATCACCAAATCCAATTTTCTTCCTTTTCTCATTACAACAGGGAATGCAAATAAATAGATTCCCTGTATTTTCAAAGTCTGTTCTTGTTCTTTCCTTAAAATATAAATGTTTCTTTGATACATCAGTAGTGTAGGATAATTCTCTATGATTATATCTTACAATCTTAGTGTCTTTTTTTGGACTCACTTAATACTTCCTATAGCTTATGTCCTCATTTTCCTTTTCTTAAGCATTTTCTCCCATTACTCCCCTTTCTACCTTATTCCCCATGGTATCTTATATCTCCCCTTTAGAATCTTTACCCTAACCAGTCCTCTCCCCCTTGCAATTATTGGTCCCTGTCAAGATTTCTGACTGTTAAAGGAATTCCAAATTAAGTTTATCAATCAGAAGTCTAATGTAAAAATCAGCATATAGGAAAGAATACTTGGCATTTAAATTACAATAGTTTTTTGTTTCTTTCTCTCTCCATTACCCTACTTCATCCCCCCCTCATCTCACTGAGAGTCATCTTTTCCCAACAAGTTTCCCTCCTATGCAAATTCCCTTCTTGTGTATATGTGCTGCTGAGTCCAATGAAGCCTACATGTTCCTGCATTTGTCTGGGCATCCACTGTAGCATAGGTAGTATTTTGGCCACATTATCACTGATACATGAGTGGCCCCTCCTCTGTTCAGTCTGTCCATTCATGACTGCTCTAAGAGGGGTACGGTCACATGACTTCCTCCCTCATTCACTGTGCAGTGATGATGGTCCCAATTTCATGCAGTTCTTGTGCAGGCAAACTGAGTTGCCATAGTTTTATGTCAAGGGGTGCTGTTGCACAAGGTTTTTTCCTTGTCTGGTTCTCACATTTTTTCTACCCCTTTCTCAGTGGCAGTGCCTGAACTTTGGGTGGGAAATAAGGGAGCTATCTGTGTTCTGTTATGGTAAATTATTCCAGAGTCACTTGTACGCTACCCTTTGATTGGTTATGATTCTCTGCAGGAACCACTTTCCATTGAGGAAACAAGTGTTTGAAAGTTAATTTGTTCCTACTTCCATTTAACAAGCCAGTTGTCATCGTGAATATAAACTTCAGATATACTCTACATGAATGAATAAAATATACTGTGAAAATCTGCATATATATATATGAATGAATATACACACATACCACTCAGTACATATACTTGATGTACTTATTAAGTGATAACTTCTGCTGTGAGAACTTGAAATGCATTCTCTCATTTACTTTCTCAATATTACTATCATTTTAATGAGCAAATCCGTACGTTTGGCATTAAGAAATAGTTGAGGCTTTGATTCACACCTCCATGACACTAAAGCAAATATCTATAGCATTCATAATATTGATTCGTAACTAATTCATTACTTGGAATTTTTACATGAAAATTCATTAAAATTATGTCTACTGGGATCACAGATACTATAAACAAGAGTACCTGCCCATTACAAAGGAGAGGAAATAGCCACACTCAGAGCAGATTTGGGAACTTATTTCAATATTTCTGAATAGTTCTTAAATCTGGCACTGATAATGTGCTCATTACTATTGTTTTCAACCCCAATCTAGGGAATGAGAGAACAACAAACTAGGTTGCCATATTAAAGCAAGTGAGTATATCTGTCTCTCAGAAAGGGAAAAGCCAGTGCATGTGTAGGCAGCTCAGAAGATCATTAAGTCATTAAGAACCACTTCCTATTGTTGGAGTTAGGGAAGCTATATGCAGTGACAGGAATTCTTAAACATACCTTATAGAAATGCAAGTCAAACGAACTTGAGAATTGGCCTTTCTCCCCCTGAAATTAAATGAACATGAAAAAGATCTCTGAATGAGTGGCCAGGTCATAAATCAAGGACTTCCCTGGTTCGTGTGTCAAAGCTTCTTAACTGATAGTACTTTCTCTTGCAGATACACTTAGACCCTAGATTAGGGGTTCTATTAATGAACACTGAACACACATACATTTCTTCTGGTTTATTATAGTTGTGGCAAATATATTAAATTTTTTACATTTGATAGGTGTTGTGGAGTACCATATCTGCAAAGATAGAGGACTTTGCATCTATAATTTTTTTTTGAATTCTGCTACACTGATCACAAGCTTAATTATTAACTGAACATGATCAATCCTCAGTCATGTAAGGAGAATACATAGAAAGGTACAGTATCATCAATATTAAACGACAGAAAGCTGACTTCCATCTCCAGATGTTTTTCCATTAAGTTTCTGATTCGTGCTACTTTTTTTGCCACTCCAATTTTCACTTCCGAACAAAAGTTCACAGTTTTGAAAACGCACATGTTGCCATATCACTTTCTGATTAATGGAAGATTCTAAAAGATAAAACAGTGTAGAGTTTCCCATATTTTTTCAAATGAGTGTGATGTTTGAATCATGCCTGTTTGCAAAGTCATAAATGCAATTATAATATAATATAATAGGGCAAAGTAATACCATTTTCAGAATTATTATTTGAATGATAATTCCATCAACTGAAGATAAGCAAGCTACCTTGTGTTGAATTTTTGGTAGCAGTCAATTTGAAGTAATGCTGCAAGTGACCTAGGATGTATTCCAGACCTTGATTTTCATTCTTGTGGACACACATCCAGAAGTACCATGCTACATCACAAGTTTTTTCTACTTTTAATCATCTGGAATATTTTCTAGCCTAAGAAAAATATTCTTCCATCTAAAGCATTATGGATGAACTTTGAAAATATTGAACTAAATGTGATATGAGAAACACAGACAAATACCGTGTGATCCCATCTATACAAGGCATGCAATGTTGTCAAATTTGTAGAAACTGAGATGCTGCCATGGATCAGGGAAGGGATAGCTAATGGAGAACTGTTGTCAGTGAGTATAGGATTTCATCTATTTGTGATGGAGAAGCTCTCTAGCTCTGTGCTCTATTTCATAGCATTTGTTGCTACAATAATGCACTATGCAGTCAAATTTTGCTATGAGGATGCAAGTGTTGTCAAGCATTTTTAGAAAAATTTCAAGGGGGCTGGAGAGGTGGTTCAGGGGTTAAGCCTCTGCCTTACAGGCGGAAGGTCCTGAGTTCGGATCCCACGTATAGACGCCAGGTGGAAGCGGGGGGCGGCCTGCGCTTCTGGTTCTGGTAGGGTGGAGCCTGTGAATACCGGGGCAGAAGGAGGTGGAGGCGTCCATGGTGGTTCACGAATTCGTCCGTGGTTCTACACACACACACACACACACACACACACACACACACACACACACGCACATACACGCACATACACATGCACATGCGCAGAGTTGAATAAATAATAATAATAAAAAAATTAAAAAAAAATTTCAAGGAACTAGGAAACCTTTAGTGGTGATAGCCATGTCTATTACTTTAATTGTGACAATGGACTGAAAAGTGTATACTAATGCAAATACAATATTCTATGTTTAAATTGCAACTTGATAAAGATGTTTTTGTATATAAAAAAATACTTTAAACTCTAGGAGCAAGTGAGTGTGGAACAAGTTTTCTGGGATGAGTTTGGAAACCAATCAACCAGAGAAGAAAATAGGAACTAAAATCTTGGATAAATTATCTAACACAAGGACTGTTATATATTAGTATATAGATCAGAAATAGAAAAATAAAAAGCATGATTGCTGGAGAATGAGTTACAAAAATGGATTTGCCTCCAGGCATTTCCTTTCTGAGTTGTTCTCTGTGTTATCTTCCAAAGTCATTACCCTAGTCAGTGTGAATATAAGCAACATTCATGTGTTTGCATAAATGCGGAGCCCATGTTCATTCTTACCACTGCACTTGTGTGCCCAGGTCTCAGTGGACTCCCTGGGAGTTGAAGACTTTTCTTTAAAACTGTGCTCCAGTCTAGTCCTGCTAGCTGAAGACAGGGAGTCAAGGAACCAGATGCTGTTAGTAGTTTCGTGAATGAAGAATTAGTCCCAACATGCAGGATCTCTGTTAAAACAGAGCCTGTAGACTCAGATTGAAGCAAAGACCCTGACCATTGAACTGAAGAACTACTCATCTTCTGGAAGAATCAGCCTGAGTCAGTCAAGCAAGTTGTTGGCAGAAAAATGGAGACAAAGACAGGACAGGACTGAAGGGGCTGTGTGTGGAAGCTGATTGTCTTCAGTGTTGATGATCATGGGAAGATCATAAACTACATTCAAATCTGTAAAGCAAGAAAGAACAGGATAGTGGCTCTGATCACATACGTGTGTGTGTGTGTCTGTGTGTGTGTGTGTGTGTGCGCGCGCACGCACATCCATAAGTGCGTATGTGGATATCTGCATATGCATGTGGGTATGGAAGCCAGAGCTTGAGGTTGGCTTGATTTTTAGAGGCAGAGGATCTCAGTGAACTTTGAGCTCATCAGTTTGGTTAGATTGCATGACCAAAGTGAACTACCATGCTCAGCTTTTTATGTGCTTATGAGTATCCATCTCAATCTTCACATTCATACAGCAGAGGCTTTACCAGCATCGCCACCTCCATGGTCCCAGGAACTCTGTGTTTGGCAACAAGGGAGAGTAAGGACAGCCCAGTGGCAACTCTGCCCTCCAGAATGGACAGCTGACTCAGGGTTCCATGGCTTAAAAGCAGAACACAGATAGGAAAGAGAGGATTTGATTTTCCTCTTTGTGATTAATCAGTTTTATTTATGAGACTAGAAGAGAAATATCCTTAAGTAAGGAAATATGAATGACCTTGAAACCAGGTATATTATTATCCAGATACTGGGATGGTCTGAATTTAATTTTTATTAATGTAGATAATGGCTTACATGGGCCTTGTGGCAACATTACTGGCACTCTAGAATTTAATTAGATTTTTAGAGCGTCTGTTAATGTCTTTTGTGGGATTATGCAATCTAGGGCAGCATTCTTCATTTCATTTTCATTATGACTTGAAATAAGCATGAATGAGGTGTCTTGGATATTCAAGCGGCTTTGATCAGGGTCTTTAAAAATAGGGTTGAGGTCTGTCTTTTTTTTTTATAAAAGACTGATTTTATGTATTTTTATGTTTGCCTTATGTACATTTATTAACTAATATCAAAGGCAAACAGTCTCATTTTTAATTGCTGCTTGATTTTTCTAGTTGTCAGTTTACCGTACTGACATAAATATATTTATCCTGACAATGGTTTTGACATAATCATTTGATGTTATGTGTTTGCATTAATGCCCACATTTTTTGAGATTTAAAAAACCGCTTATGCCAATTTTCCTCATACCTTAATTATAGTGCCTTGATTATATATGCAACATAACTTGCTTGACTCAGCAAACCCTTGAAATTAATACAGAAATCTGTTCATTATTCCTCAGACTTATCATAGTAATGTGCTGGATTAGATTACACATTTTCACCATTTACCCCCTTTCATACCAACCCAAACCACAAACTGAATGCAAGTATTTTGTCTCTGTTCTGCATAAGAGCATATTCTTACAAATGAAGAGAAATACTATTTTCCATATTTTTGTGTATGTGCACATTCATACTTATATGTGGGTGGTCGCTGGTGTCTGTGCATACATGTGCATGTGGAGATTCAATGTTGGTATCCAGGCTCATCCCCACTGGTTCCCTAACCCAGAGCTCACAGATGGGGCTACTATGTCTAGCCAGCTTGCTCTGGAGATTCCGAGTGTGTGCCTTCTGGTGCTGCAATTGAAGACACCTGGGATTTTGGAATCTGGGATCAGAACTCTGGTCCTTTTGTTCTCATGGCAAGCACTTTACCTAGTGAGTCATCTCCCCAGCCCTGGGTGATACTGTTGGTCCTTTGTGACAGTCTCTGTTTGCATCATTCACTTTGTTACTTTGTACTAACCTGAAGAATACATTCTCAATTAGAAGAAATTTGTGGAAATAGGAATAAAAAAAATAGCCCTAGGTCTGAACCAAAGAGTAAAACTGGAGGGGGAAAGATGCTAAATGGGAACAGGAACTAAAGCCCTGTGTGTGCAGCTGATTTATGGTGAGCTGATCCAGACTCCACAACAATGAGGGTTGTGGGGGGATGGCCCTGGAATCCCACTGGAGCTCCAGCTCTATGAGAAGTTAATTACTGCAGGGGACAAAGTGTTCCTTGCTTCACGCACACATCGTGTGAATTCAGCCAGGCTCTCTGTGCAGCCGCCCGCGGCATGCTTCTATCCTTATATGCCTTCTGGTGGATTTAGAAAGGGATTTTGCTTGGGAAAGGACTTAGTCTGGCATGATTAGAGCTTAGTAATTACAAAAGTACCAATTGCTCTCCATCTATAATTACAGTACAAGCTTGTTATTTGCTTCCCCTGGTTTATAGCATTGGGGGAAGTGCAGGAGCAGCCTTTCTAAAACATTGATGCACCATACCTCCAGCGTTATACATTTCACTAAATTGGTATTTATCTTTAGCAATAGCCTCTGTTCCTCAGAATCGATCACTTATGTTTATTTCCTTCACTGGAGTTGAAAGGGAACTACATAAAGGAATAGTCTCTAGGTAAACACCTTATTTCCTCATTCCGATATGAAGACAACATCACAACCAGTGGATATGTAAGAGTACATACAAGATATGAACCAGTGGAAAGTAAATTCAGTTTGTAGTCCTGGCTTGACACACAATCATGATCCCAAATGGTCTATTCCCTTCTCCCACAGAGCTCTGAAACATTATTGTTTTCTGTTGTTACACAAGTCTTGGTCGTTGTAGATATCAATGCCTGTACATTGTGATGAGTCTTTTAATTATTTTCCTGATTAGGTCTTGACAGTTCTTCATAATGTTCACCTGAGTGAAATAAAATCATATACACCAAAGTAGGTGTTAACAGATTGAAAGATCTGATATGTTTTGAAAAGAAACACTAATGATAAATGACAGTGACCTAATTTGTGGAACAATCATCTTGCATAAAGTAATCTGGTAGTTTGTAATTATATGATTAACTCAGCAAGAAAAAAAGAAATCAGCCAATCAAGTCAGATTTGTCAAGTCACAGAATAAAAAAAAAAATCTGTAACTTTTCAACATAAGTTATTACCTGTGATGAACTTTTATATAAATTCCAACTATAGATTCCTATTAAAGTATTTTAGGAGAAAGCTAAGAAATGTGAAAAAAATCCAAAAGGTAAAGATAGCTGTTGGTTCTTTAATTGTTAATATGTATGAAGTACTTCTGCATACGTATGATCTTATCTCATGAGACGTATGTTAGCTACTATGACCAAATATGAGACAAGAAGGGAGGAAGAGTCTATTTTGGCTTACAACCTAAGAAGGAAGAAAAGCCCCCTGTGCCAGAGAAGGTCTGGTGGCAGGAATGTTGGGAGACAGTGTGCTTGGAGTCAGAAGGCAGAAAGGGATGATTCTGGTGCTTCAGCTCACACGTGCCTTTTGTTCAGTTTGAGACAATAACTCATGGAGTGGCACTGCCCAAATAAATACTGAGACATAGATACTCAGTTAAACCTTTCTGGAAATGCTCATAGATTTCTTGGTAACTCTAAATTCACTGAAGTTGATCATGAAGATTAGTCATTATGAGAGATTACCGATGAAATGAAACCAAGTATGATCAAGTTTGTATGGAGATAAGACAGTAAAGCACATTGACTCAATGTCATTTAATAGTTATGTTGCTTTTCTACAGGCTAAGCTCACATTATTCCAGAATATGCATTCTTCTACTTATATTAAGAATTATATTAAGAAAACAAAAATAGGGCATTGTGATGGCGCAGCCAGTAAGGTGCCTGCTCACAGAACTGGTGACCTGAGTTTGATCCCCAGAAGCCTATGGGGTGGAAAGAGAGAAGTGACTTCCAAATGTTGGCTCCTGACCTCTGCTCATGTACCATGTCGTGCATTTACACAACTGTCTCCCTCTTCTGTCTCTTCCTCTCTCAAATGGATAAATGAAATAAAAAAGAAAGAAATATATTCATAAAGTCTTGAAGCATTAATACACAGTCATTATGAATTGTAAGTAAGCTTTATTCACAATGTATGAATGAAAAAGTTATACATAGTTTGATAATGGGCACTATTAATACTCTAAACTACAATAAATAGTTTGAATTTCCATTTACTTGGTATAAAAAATTACACAGATTTATCTTAAAACCAACAAATGATATGAAACTGTATTTATAAATTTCTCATTTATGAATGACACTAGAATTTATTTGAAGAAAAATGTTTGGAGATAAATACACATGTACATATACTTTCATGAATGAAATAAAGATAAATATGAAAATCATTGATTTCTGTATGGATATGCTCAGAATCATTAGCATTCTGGAAAGGTTGATGCCATAGGCCCCAATTTGGAAGCAACAAGCTCCAGAACACATGTCAAGGCAGTGATCAGAATTCAAGTCTTTATGTGACTCCTCCATTCACAATCCTGCCTCTTGCCTTGCTACCCTTCATGCTAATTGGCTTTTCAGTATGTATTTCATGACTGGAAGTCTGGCAGCCTGTCTGACTCAATATTTTACAAAAACTCTTAAAAAATTACATTAATTTTGTAGTGAAATCAAAATGCAGGTGTTTAGACTCAGCAGTAGGAAGAACAGAAAGACTGGAACCTTCTCAAGTAAAAGGGTGAAAAGTAACATGTCTTTAGATAGAAATAAATAACAGTTGCAGAGTGACTGAGTATCAAGCATATTTCATCTTCCAGTGGCATTTGGAACCACAACCAAACCAATAAAAACAGTGTGCAAGCAGATAGTCAGAGTTGGAACCCTTCCAGAGAAGAAAGGCATGAGGTTCTTAGACAGATGGGGGTCATCAGGGTGGCTTGTGAGTGTGTGTCCAAGAAAAGCCTGCAATGGAATCTGCCAAGGGCAGCAGCAGACAAGAGCACAGGAAGTGACCGGCAAATTTAATATCAGTGAGGAAGGACCATCAACCTGTGTTTGGCTTTATAATAACCATTACTCTTCATTTGGGATTATCGATTGTTTTAACGGCTGGGACAACATGTGTAATGAACTGTTACAACCATTCTGGGTGAATGTCAGCCCCCGGAAGGACCATTACTCGGAGAGGACAGTGGAACCGTGGGTCTTCACTACCTGCTTTTATTCTGTTTTAACTGTTCGTCCAGCTATCTGGAGAAGGAGGGCATTTTCACAGAAAGTTTGGCTGTTCAGCAGAGAAATAAGGGCACTTCCAAAATGTATGGAATTCAATTCACAGTCTAGCATATCGTGATTAAGCAAGCATGCCTGTAATTCTTGTTTCTTTAAGTAGTTCTTTGTAGAAGTTTTTTGGGGGGCTGAGGTGTGAGATTGCATTATTGTATGGTCCTTCTATACTGAAAGTCATATGTCATGGAAGAGGTGTTAGTGCAAACACTACTTGAGTGACCTACCTACAAGATATTCAAAATGTGTCCCCCCACCCACCGACTCTCAAAATCAGCTAAATCTAAGCACCCACATCATATATTTAGTTTGCAGTATAGGGGCTGGAGAGGTGGCTCAGGGGTTAAGCCTCTGCCTTGCAGGCGGAAGGTCCTGAGTTCGGATCCTAGACCCCACGTATAGACGCTGGGCAGAAGCGGGGGCGGCCTGCATTTCTGGTCCTGGTAGGGCGGAGCCTGTGAATCCTGGGGCAGAAGGAGGTGGAGGCGTCCATGGTGGTTCGCGAATTCGTCCGTGGTTCTACATACATACACACACATATATGCACACACACACACACACATACATGTACAATTGAATAAAAAAAATTAAAAAAAATAGTTTGCATAATATTTGTATCCAGTAAGTCACTATTTAGTGAGAAATACTTTGCAAGGTTGTGTGTGTGTGTGTGTGTGTATGTGTATGCATGTGTATGTACATGTGTTCATGTGTGTATGAGTGTATGTATGTGTGCACATGTGTGTATGCATGTGTATGTGCATTTGTATGCACGTGTGTGTGGATGTGGGTGCGCATACGCAGTTTACAGTGCTGTAGCTGCAACGCAGGGTCTCATATGTGCTAGGCATGCCCTTTACCACTAAGCTACACCACAGCCCACATTGTACACATTTATTCTGCACAATAGACTAGTCATAAAAGCATGAATGACATCTACTTTAGGTGTCGGTTTTGGAGGTGAAGGTCAGTTGGGGAACCCCAGTTCTGCATAGCAGAAAACAGACCTGTGAATAAGCCCACCTCTCTCTCTCTCTCTCTCTCTCTCTCTCTCTCTCTGCTATCTTTTACTCTAGCCCACCTACCTGAGCATGGAATGAATAGTCAGGCCAAAGAGGTGAGGAGGAGAAGGGAGAGCAGCAAACACAACGGCTATGTCTTCACTGATATATGAATACATGGAATCTTTTCATTTGGCTTCTTTTCCATCCATATTGTAACATGGACCAGTACTTTAGCCATTTCTGCACATCAATTGTATATTGCCTTGGGTATAAATACCACCATTTTTATCCATTCACTGCTCTTATTTGCTTTCTGATTGACTCGTTTTTAGGTATTTATTTTGTACTAGTCAGTAAATAAAATGATGTATTTGCAAGAGATTTTTAAGTTGTCAAAACTCTGTGAATACTATCATTGCCCCTATTTTACAATGAAGGATGCTGATTCAGAAGGAAGTTAGCTTACTTTGTATTGGGTCATACGTTAATGGCATTGGGATTCAAAACTCCCCAGTTGAGTTTCTGACTATATACTGGGCTCTTCCTTACTTGCATATTTTATGACTCACATTCAAAATTTCATGCTGTCTCATTGATCTCACCAAGATTCCAATTAAAAGCCAGAATCCAGTGGTGGTTATAATATTCCAAGAATAAGTTGTTATAACTATCACATTTACTATAATAATACTTTGCTTATATCAAAAAGGTCACTTATATGTTAGTTTTTAAATATGTTTGATTTTCTTGCTTAATAAAAAAATTACACAGTCAATAGTAAAGCTGTAAAGCATCGTTTTAACTTCTGTGGCCATTAAAATATAAAAGGAAGTTACAATATACATGTAAGTATAAAACTCTGAACAGTAAAGAAATGCACATTTGTTTTCGTAGGCGTATGTTTTGATCTGGCTGATTCTAAACTGATGCTCAGGATGCCTTCTGCCATTGTGTGCAGTCACATACATGTCCCGCAACATTGAAATTTAGCTCTAATGAGGTGCATTTAGCAGGTACATACCAGTGAGGTTACAACAGAGTTTGTGGTAGGCAAAGCCTGTTTCTCCTGGCACGATAGAGTTCTGCTTTGCTATACTGAGTTTATACATCTGGTTTTCTTCACATGAATGCAGAATTTTCCTTGTATGTGTATGATTCACTGAGAGAATACCTCAAGATAAGTTTAGATTTCAAGTTCCACTCTTCGTTCCTCACATAAAAGAGTAAAAAGAAACTGCCTCTTGACCATGCTTGTGTTTATTTTTTTATGTGATCAGCTGGGAGAAAATTTTGACCACTTTAAGCTTCACTTAGAAGCATACTGGAAAGATTTCTACTAAGCCTGAATATTTCCCACCTGCTGTTTTCTGAGTAACGAGGTTCCAACAGTGGAATCAGAGCTTTGTTTACCTGGATGTGAAGTGGAGGGATTGAAAGACATTCTTCAATTGTAGCTACAGCTTTTGAAACCATGCAGGCTTCTCACAGCCTTAGCTTCAGTGATAGATTATGCTTTGTATTGCTTAGTGCTTATTATGCACATCAGTAACCTCTGAAAACATTTTAATCTCATCGCCTACATGCAACCAAATATTAGTTGGTCCATGAGTACAGTTGCATGCCAATGCGATTTCATATTAACTTGTATGGGTACAGTGTATTCTTAAGAGGTCAACATAGGCTTTAGGATCACTGAAGACAACAAAAGAGAACTGGCAGCTAGAAAAGTTGATTTGCTACAGGTAACAGGTGACCCTATATTCTAGATGTTTATATCTGCCTATACCTTATTTCATGCCTTTCCGAAGCAAAACAGAACATTCCAAAAACATTATTTCATGGCATTAAAATGTCAAGGATGAAATTTGCTCTGTGCAGAGTTGTTCTGATGATCTGGCAAATCAATCTGTCAGGACTTTTTAATTAAAGTTCCTTTGAAATACCAGTGACCACATGGCAAGCAGAGAGAGAAGACAATCCTTTCCACAGAGGGTCCTCAGAACCCTTGAAACTCTCAAAGGTCTTTAAGTCTTTTCTTAAACCACTGTAGTCACTTTGGAAGACCAACTGGGTTATTGTCTTTTCTGGCTGTGTGACCCAAGATTGAGTGCTTGGGACAGTCAATGCTTATAAAGACAGGTTTGCTTTCTATAAGTCTGCTTCAAAGCCAAATTCAGGAAATATATACCTTGTTAGACTTCTCACTTTAAACTTCTGGATGTCATACTTATGATATCATTGTCTTCTCTCTGCCATACACAGTCGTTTGTAAGTCTGACAATAAAAAACCTCTGGATTGTCTCTGTTGTATGGTTTATCAACAAAATCACTCAGGATAGCCTTTCCTTGCACCCCCAATTCAACATTGATTCTGACTACCATTAGTTGTTTGGTTTATCAATCACATTAAAACTGACAGCTCCAATGGCCGATGTGTCAACGACTCCCCAATGTCTAGAATAAATCACAGGGGAGAAGGTTCCAGGCAATAGGATCCTTAGAGGCAAGGCATTAAACAGTTATAATAGAGTTCCCATACTAACAGGGAGCCCAAGAAGGGACCACTAAGTCCTGAACCCTCACTAGAGATGTTTGTCAGTCACATAAAGAGATGCTCCAAGGGATGGGAGGGAGGAAGGGGAAGGCACCAGGAAAGGTGGAGAGAGGAAGGAGTGAAAGGAAGGGGGCAGAGGGGAGAGTGCCATGGGGGATGACTGGGGAGGGGAGGGAGAAGGAGAGGATGGGATACCTACTGAGCTTGTATGATTAGGAAAAAAATGTGGAAGAAAATGAAATAATAAAATAAAATAAAAACAACTTACATAATAAAAAAAAACTGACTGTGCTCATATAATTTTTTCTGGCCTCCTTTGATTATTCCCATTATGCAGCCTCCTGTCATGACAGTGGGAATAAATACGTGTTCTGGAACTTTCCATCACTCATTTCCTTACTAGTTCATGGTTCCACGAATGTGATACCACCAAGGAAGTCTGTAATGTCTCAAATAACTGTGATTTTTCAATGGCTCCAACATTAAGATCAGGAAAGACAGTATTCAGGTTAGTAATTCTCCTCTGGTCCCTATAACCACCATGTCCTTTCTATTTTTTGTGTGTGTTCCATGTACTTGAAAATTGTATAGATGAACATGACGGCTTTAGGTAACTTCTATAGACTGATTAATCTCAAAGTGTTCTTCCAAAGACCTTAAGGAAAATTTCTTCTTATGGATAGATGAACAAAACAAAGATTCGAGTTGGTTTTAAGGTAATAATTCTGATGTCACACATGAGAAAGCATTATGAAGTACTACTTTATGTCTTGCACACCAATATAAGAATGGAAAAGTGCTGTTCATACAACGTCTTGTTTTGGACACAAAGAGTTCATTAAGCTGAGGACTTTAGTTACCCACATATACCTGTATTGCAAAGGGTCATGAATTGAGTTCACTGTACAGTCCTGTACATATTTGCCATAGAAAGTTAGTAACTTACCATGGTCATACTCAGAGGAGATTTTGTGACCATGTTGAAAATAACCATTATGTATACCTAAATTTTTTAGATACAAATTTGATAAGTACCCTGTTCACATTCTCTACTATTAAATGACTCAATATTCTGTGTTCTTCTTCAAACACCATTAACAGTGTTGTAAAAATTAACAGTAATAACAAGTGCCCATATGTTGATGTTAGAATATCATCAAGTACGGTGTAAGAATCTGCATCATCTCGGTTACATTAATCAATATATGCTGTGGGGTCTAGCTTTTGTTATCAAAGTTTTATAGATGCAGATGAGAAAATTTAGACAAATTTAAGGATTTCTCTAAGTCCAGACAGCCAGTAATTGGTCCCAGGCTCTCCACTCAAGTGGTCTGATTGCAGACACAGAACTCTTAGCAAATATATTAAACTGAATCAGTAGCAAACATTTGGTATGCTTTCTTTATTATCAATGAGATAACTGAAGCTAAGAGATGTGAAGTGAACATACTGAATTTTAGAGAATGGAAGCAAGATATTAAACCTTATGTTTACATTTTGAAATGAAGTATGAAATAGGAGTCTTTTTATACTTCTTAGTCTATGCAAATCACTCTTCTAATGTTGCAGTTAGTCCATCTATATAGTCATCAAAAATACTTTAAATTCTCCCCATTTTACTCTTCTGCAATAGGGTCACTCTGAGACCAAGTTGTTCAACACCATGTAGCTGCAGAGTCTAACACCAACCAAACACTGTGTTCTGATTCTGAGACTCAAAGCAACACAGCTTTCCTCTCTACTCGTGGAGGCATTTGAAGTGATGAAAGTCACCTTTGTGTCTGATTCTAAGAGGCAGAGAGAGGCTAAGGTTGCAGCAGAACAACCTAGAGTACTAAGCATAGCTCCTGAGGCTGAGATGACTCCAAGTTCAAATGCTTCCTGCAAAAGACCAAGGAACAGAGTCTTCATGGACCTCTCGGGCTCATGGGCAGCTCAGTGTAGCCAAAGCAGCTCCAGTGAACTGAGGAAGAAACTCAGTGTTAAGTTCTGGCTCTCATTGACATGCACGCACACGTGCACACATATGCACAAATGCTCTCACATTTAGTGAGAATAAGATGAAAAGTACACCCCCTATAGAAAACAATGATTTGCTGCAGAGTGGACTATTATTCTAACCATGATGCCATCTGTTTATAGTAGGAAGCGTGCAGTGTATTAGACCCACCCCAGCATAGCATCACGATTTTTGTCTCACAATGAACATGCATGGCTTAGTTTTTATCATCACCGTTATTCTGGCTTAGAATATTATAGTTTAGGAAGTATGTTAAATTCATCATATTAGAGAAACTAGCACGGTGCCTAATAAAAAATCTATGGACTCATCCATTATTAAAATGGAAGCATAAATTGGTATGCTTGGGTTTAGGATGAAAGAATGGAATTCTGGTTCACAAAGATGATGGGAACTACACGTTGCTGACTAGTGATGATTTGGACTTTAGTTCAGAAAAGTAGCCACATTGTTATTCAAAAAAAAAATACATGTTATTTTGTAAAGGAGAAATGGGATTTTTTTCAGTCATCTCCTTTATTCATTAAAACAAACCTATTTTGCAGATTTAGTGTGCCTTTTATCAGTAGTACAGCTCAATTACAGTTTGGAAGTGAGTTTGGACAAAAATAAAAAGAGGAAGAAAAATGTTTTTATACCTATATTGTAAATTTCTCACATGAGTTTCAAAGTATAATTATCTACGTGTGAACGTAGATTCAAGTATAATATTCAACTGTGTGAATTTTACAATTAGCTTCCTGCTAATAAAAACTGGGCCTAAGTCCAGTGTATATGCTACATAAAGAGGTAGAAATGCATTTGAAGTGAGGGAAATTTTCATGTTAGTCTTAACTGAAGGTTTTATGGAACTCACTGTCATTCAAGCACTGTGACACAAAACTATCTGGTTCCTCAATTGCTCTCCCTCCCTGTGTCTCCATTTAAGACACACTTGGTCTGCTTGTATCTGCTAGCTTTGGTTATGACCATAAAAGAAATAATATGCAGCCTCTGCCTTTGCAGAATAGATGAGTACAGAAGGAAAACACCTCACAGAAATAAAGTGCATGAGTCCTCAGGCTGGTATTGATTACAGCAATTTCAGAGAATGCCATGTGGAGGGGAACTAGAAATGTATCTTCAGAGACAAGCTGGGTATGAGGAGGCAAATGCAACTAAGAGGAGCAACTGTTTATGAAGATAATAGTTCTCTGTCCAGATCAAGAGCAAAGTATAAGTATTCTAATTTTGCCCTGGACAAGCTTTGTGATTGTGGGAATAGTATTTTGCTCCTCAGACCCCTCATTTGCAAAGTGGACATGATCAAATTGTTCTGATTCTCACACAAGAGAATTGGTGAAGAGGATATGACACACTCAGGCATCTGCCCACTCTCCCTCCTATGCAGTGTGCAGCACAACTATGATCTTTATGTTCTTGTTACTGTGACAGAAAGACAAAGACAGAGTAGCAGACACAACTTCAGTGAGGAAAGGCTCACTTTTGGTTCATGGTTTCAGAAGGTACTGTCCATTACATCAGGGAAGGTACAGTGGAGCAGAGTGCATAGCCAAGGATAGGGAAGTAGCAAGCTAGACTGGAAGGAGGGATGGTGGTAACCTTCAAACCCTCCTCCTGACTCACTTTCCCTAAGGAGCTTCCCCTTCCCCCCTCCATACACACTCCATTCTCAAAGACACTAAACTTCCCAAACAGCAACATTAGCTTAGGACCAAGTTTTCAAACCCAGGAAACTATGGAGGACGACTGGATAACGGACTTGAATTCATGTATTTACTTATGCAGAGCCAAGTCCAGCATTTCCTCACATACTTCGCTCTCTTGCTGCCCAATAGGAACATAATGTCAGACTCATAAGCAGTTAAAAATTCCATTGATATTAGACGAAAGAAAAATCAGCAAGTGAAATTACAATTTCATCTATTTTATTTAGCCCAGTATAGATGAGCCAATACCATTTCAACATGGGATCAATGTACAATTTCTCACAGTATAAACAAATGAAATTTGACCATTGATGACAACACAGAATTAAAGACAAAAATGTTAAGGGAAATAAGTCGGAAACAGACAAGGACCATGTGATCTCATTGTAGAGGCTGATTTCATTGAATCTGGAAGTACATGGCACAAGTCAGATGCCAGAAGACCAGAGAGACTAATGAGAGGGTCACCCTGAGTAGTCTTCCTTCTACATCAGAAGGAGCAAGAAGTTCTGATATGTGATGAAGAAATAGTGTGTCTGTAAACAGACTGGAAGAATAAGGAAATGGTGACTTGCGCAGGTCATGCAAAGTCCTATTATGATTACTTTGGCCCTACTGTGTATTGAGTATCTTGCATATCATTGCTCCTCCCCATCTTTAGGCTCCTCTTCTGCAAATTTCCCTGAGCTTTGGGATGAGGAGCGATTAGGCTGGCTTGGTTCCTAGTGATTAATGTAGGGTCTCTGATGTTCTGAATTATGGTTTGTTATTCTTTTCTTCTTCTTCTTCTTCTTCTAGTTTTGCTGTTTGTTCCTGCACTGTCCTTGGCTCCATCCTGATGGGTATTGGATGTCACCTCTTGCAATATTTGATGGTGGCTTGTTTTTCTTTGCTGTAGCATGATCCCCTCTCTCCTTGTTTCTGGCAATGCCCTCCTTCCCCTTCCCTCCTGTTATAGTCTTTGCAATTACTGTAGGTATTACAGAGATTTATCTTTGAGTGTGTCACTAAGTGGGTTTGGTACTAGGATCCACCTATTAGGGAGAACATTGACCCCCCCCCAATCACAGGCTCTAAGATCTTTAGAGGCAAGGGATTAATAGCCACAATAGTATTCCTATACTAAAGGGGAACACACACACAAAAAAAAGAGCTCTAGGCAAAGCTACTGAGTCCTTACACCTCATCATAGAGGAAGACCCAGAGGGAAGATTGACATGCACACTAAAGGATGCTCCAGGAATGGGGGGCACTGGAAGAAGGGTGGGAAGAAAGGGGAAAAGGGGTGATAAAGTAAGGGGATCTGGGGAGGGGTGGAGGGAGGGAGGGGAATAGGGTACCTATCAAATTTGTATGAGTGGAAAAATAAAATAAAATAATAAAAAAGGAAATGGTGAATGTTGGAATATGTTTAACCTGATTTAGATGTTACATTATCTGTATGTACATTCACATATCACACCACAAGCATGTAAAATGACTGTATCATTTTGTAAATTAAATTTCAATTTCAGTTAATCAGTTATTCATGACATACTGTGTGTGTGTGTGTGTGAGTATGTGTGTGTGAAACTCCTATGTACTTTACTTTCATGGCAAATTGTAACGTGCAATAGCCACAGTTTTTCTGAAACTCTTTGAGAACTGTTCACTAAGCCTACTTGATTAGATGTTTAAAACTGTTGGCCACATGTGTCACTATGATTGTGACCAAATGTGTCATGTCAGAATATAAATACCAAAAGGTAGAAAAACAAAAAAGAAGAAATTCAAAATTGACTCTTTTTTCTTTCGGAAGCAAACAGATAAAACAGACCTTAGTTTTAAAATAAGAATATATCACACAAATAAAACTTCAATCCACTCCCTGGAGCCCCCGTTAAAATTAAAGCTTGTGTGAAGATCTTCCTGTTCATTTTATGAAAGTTAAATATGCCCAATCATCCTTGTAGGGAAGAATTAAATTTTCGTATAAAGAATATTTTACATAACGTGATACCATTGGATTAAAGTACAGGGATATAACTTAGCAATAATATGGTGCTGTGTTGGCAACTCCCAGCACTGAAGAGAAAGAAAAAATAGTAGGCTTATTTGAAGGACTTTTTTTAAAACCGAAGTTAACCTGTATTTGCTCCTGTTTCTTTGTGTTTGGTGTTGTGTGATGGAGACCACATGTGAATTGGTAAAAGGGTAGGCTCTCTTCAGATGAAAGTGTGATCTACAGTTGAGAAACAGCATGGGTATGTCATTCTTCAGTTTTTAACCCTAAACATAGTATGGCTTGGACTAATCCCTTTCCCATCCAGTCTTTCTATCTCCAGCTAATATACTGCTTTATACTTCTCAAGTCATTACACTAAGTTTGATTGCTACATAGAGTTCACTGCTGTTGATTTATGTGGATGACAACTATACTTGTACATTCCTCCATTGATGCAAGGGAGTTGCTCAATATCTTGTGTCAGTTTAACTTTATCATATGAATTCAGTGTAATTAATTGCTATAATAATACCATATTTCTTCTTTGAAAAAAGTACTGTATTATGCTACTAGTATTGAAAATCATGTTGCAAAGTTTCAAATGGTGAACTGTATTTGATCCTGGATAGTATGTATTCTTTAACCGTTGAAGACAGTCTTACTCTTATCATTTAATAAATACTTGATGGTACTGAAAAGTCATAAATGAAATAGGTGCCATCATGTTTTTACTTGCCTGCCCAAAAGGCTAACCATATAAAAAATAATAGATTAATATTATTACCTTCCACACCATGACCACATGAACTACCTCATTGCTTTTGAAAGAGGAGTTCTTAATTATTCCAGAAATAGCTTCTGTGATTAAAGAACTTGTCTAATGCAAGTAGGAGAATTAAAGATCCACAGTGAAGATCAAAAATTAAAGGAATATGTGGTGATGTGTGATCCCTTTTCTACAAAAAGGGATTTTGAAGTTAAAACTTTTTCTCACATATTATTGAAATTTATGTACATATTTATGTTTACATATATTTTAATTAATTAACTTATTTTTTCCACTCATATAAACTTTTTTTATTCAATTGTGCGTGTATGTGTGTGTGCTCGCGTGTGTGTGTATGCATGTGTGTATGTATGTATGTGTGTGTGTAGAACCCCAGGCGAATTCGGGAACCACCATGGACCTGCCCTGGGATTCACAGGCTCCGCCCTACCAGGACCAGAAACGCAGGCTGCCCCTACTTCCGCCTGGCATTTATACGTGGGGTCTAGGATCGGAACTCAAGACCTTCCACCTGCAAGGCAGAGGCTTAACCCCTAAGCCACCTCTCCAGCCCCCACTCATATAAATTTAATAGGTACCCCGGTCCCCTCTCTCCCTCCATCCCTCCCTGGATCCCCTTGCTGCCTTCCCCCCTTTTCCCCTTCCTTTCCCCCCTTCCTCCCTTTCTCCCAGTGCCCCCTCTCCCCCATCCCTACACAGTATATTAATCTTTTCTTCTTTCTCAAAAAGCTGATGTCATGCAAATTACTATCTTTGAAGACTATGAACTGCAAATATAGTCAGTTTTGATGTAATTCCTTGAAAAATAATATTAACATCAGTACTTATTTTTAAAAATGTACTTTTAGTGTTAATACTATACTTTTTGCACTTGAAGCCACAAAAGTTTCAAATCTAGTGTTGCAGTTAACAGTAATGATTGGATCCTTATGTTTTATTCTGCTTTCTGACTCATTTTGGAGCATAGAGGTGTTGGTTGGTATAAGTTTTTCCTCTGAGAGACTGAGACCAGCAGAAACAGGAAGTCTTTTTCCCTTTGGTATCTCAGATCTTAATGTTTCTCTTCTATCATCAAATGAGATTTGATCAAAAGTTATAAATAAATCCATAGCCCTCAATTTTCTCATAGCTTATGGTCTAATGAGAGGAGTAAAGAATAAATGTCAGGGATGTATTAACAAATAGGCTCAGAATCACTAAGAAGGGATGTTGCATTCAAATATGCAGAGGCCCTTTGGCATCTTCTAACAATCTGAACATTTATTTTCTATCTCTGTCTCCTAGAGTTTTAAACCCAGAGGTCATGGGAAAAATATGGGTGGTCATTAGGTTCTGTTTTTGGGTCATTTCCAAGTTTGCTTTGTGAGACATTCAGGAAGTTGAAATTATTCACTTGGTGGAGCCCCCTCCAGCAGTTCATTATGTGTGGGTTATGCCAAACTTCACATGACTGCTGGAGAAAAATCATTCAATATATATGCTCTTCGCTGGCCAGCCTGGCAACCAAGAGAATTCAGTTTGTTCTTTAACCAATTATTTTTAACGGGCATTGTGGGAAATGTGGCATTATGAGCTAGTGCTTAGAGTTTGTTTGAAACTAAGATTTTATAATTCCCTTTACTTAGGCTGTTGCTTTGGGCATCACCCACGCTAGCTTGAAGAGATGGTTAGGAAATCAAAAGAAGATATAAGCATATTGTGAAAAAGCAGTACTGTATCATCTTATCAGGGAAGGAAGAAGGGAGAAGAATAAAGAGCAAGGAACCAGGCAAAGTTAAACGTGGGCTGCAATAATCTAGGGACCAATTGGTATGATACTCTGAGTTACACATCCTTCATGAAGAGACTTTTTCCACTGAGTCTGAGGTTCCCACTCGGAAAACACATTACACATTAAGGATCATAAGACAGGGGATCACTCTGAGAAATTCAGCCCACTGAATTTCTAGATCGAACTCTGGTCTAGAGGAAAATGGGGGTATCCTTCATGCCATTGTCCAGTTCCATGTAAGGCAGAGATCCCAGGACTGAGGCTACTTGGTGGTAGTCACATTTGTTGAATCTCTTCCTCAAGTGTCCCAGCCAGCTGGAAGCGGCTTCCTCTTTAAGATTCTTATTGATGTTAGTGTGCTGAGAATCTGATTAAAGTCTCCCCCACACACATCCCAGAACCTAAGATGGAAGCTTGGTCACCAGTCAAAAGGTGATGGGATCTGTCAGAGAAAGAATCTGATAGAAAATCTGGAGGTCTTAGGGAGGCCTGGCAGTGGGAAGGGATTGCTTTGTCTGTGGAACTCCTTGCTCTGAATTTTCTCACCATGTGGTTCTCTCTCTCTCTCCTCACTCTCTCATTCTCTCTGACACACACACACACACACACACACACACACACACACACACATCACAGTCATGTACTCAGATGTTTCTCTGTCTTCTCTCTGTGTTTCTCTCTCACACCCACAAACACATACCCATACACTCATGTGTTTCTCACACACATATACTTACACACATATCACACACACACATGCACATGCATGCACACACACATGCACACACACACACACATGCACATGCATGCGCACACACACATACATGCACGCACATGCACACACACACACACACACACACACACACACACACATGTCCTAGAACAATGACAACTTGATCCTGACATTATCGCTGTGCTCCCTGCAAATACTTCATGAGCTAAGCAGTTGTGATGATCAACTCTCCTTTCCATTTCGAAAAAGTGACTTTCACAATGTTTATTTCCTTGATGTTTGATTTTTGTCACGATCAGAAAAAAAATGTGAGTGCTATTTGCTTTTGTTTCTCAGGTAAAATTTGAGAAGAAACAAGTCAGATAGAAGCATGGAAGCTCTGTTGTTATCTGTTTAGATTTAAATCCTTAGCATTTCTAGGTGAGCTCACATGGCTTCTTAGTTCTTTTTGACCCAGTCTAATGTAATGTGTACAGTATTTTGGTGTGGAATCTTTCCCCTACCAATCATAATTCATAATTTGAAAGTTTAGGGTGGGTGATTCTTATTGCTGTTGGAAAGTGACTTGATGTCCTAACTGTATTATGGACAAGGTAAAAAAATATCATGTATGTTCAATTATTTGTAGTTGGCTATCTGTTGATGACTCCATGCCATTCACCTCATTGCAAAACCAATACTTTGTGAAGCTATCTCAACATAGAATTGCCTCACAGATCTAATTCTGTAATTACTGCACGGGTCTCTTGATCCTTTTGGATGGACATTTATAGGAGGGTGCATGAGTCTGTTGAAATGTTAAGGCTTTACAATTTTAAGAGAATTTCGCTGGAGGCAGTTGATGAGAAAGACTCAGTGCTTGTGAAACAAATATATCCCACACATTCTGCACATCAAAGGTTGTGCTTGTAGACCAAATTATAGATACGTGGAACAAAAATCAGAGTTTGTTGCTGTGCTTAAATTGTGTTTGAATCTACCAGCACGAACTACAGCAGTTTTGTAGAATGATAAGATTGGAGACCTTCAAAGCATTAAATGATGAAGCTGGGAATTGAGAATGAAATAAATTTTCCTGAGAGGCAGAAGGCAGTAATTTTTTAAAGTCCATTTTTAGAAAGGTTGAAACGATTTCTTCTTTCAACTTGTGATTATGTTTGCTCATATAACCGAAAGATGCTAGTTGCCATGGTATCTCTAAGTAATGTTTTTGACTTACTGTCCCTGGTCATGTGGAGGCAAGGCACATGCGTGGTCAGTGTACTTTGCATGTTATAGCTGGATCACACTGTTTCTGCTGTTTTAGAAATGAATTATTTATTCGATACAAGCCCTACCAAAACATAAGCATACTAAATGAATCAAATAGCACACATATGTGAATTGTTTCAATGAAACAAGAAAGGGCTGTTTTCATTCAGGATGTCAAGTTCAGGTCTTGTTAGTTGTGATTTTTTTATGTATTAACAAATACTTAATGTTCATTTCTTGCTTAATTTTTCCCTTTCATTTCCATCTCCTAAAACTCTCAGATACCAATGTAAATTTAGTATTCATATATGGAGAAGATGACAGTCTTTGCCTTATTATTTAAAGAAAAACTTATGGTATCACTAATATACAATTTTACATGATATGCTAAGAATATTTTTGAGGGGAAAAATCCTGATCAGGTTGTGGCTACTAAAAATATCAAGAATATGAATATTGATAAGATTCCAAAATTGGCAGAGATGTGCTCATCCATTTACTTACTAAATTCTAAATTTAGTCTCCAGCTAGAGTCCACATTAGTCCTTTTCTGGAGCTTGGCCTCTAGGTACAAGAACTTGGAAATGGTGAATGTTAATTACATTTGCCCTTGGAGAGTTACAACTCCATTTTCTAGCCATCTCCAAGAAACTTTTAGGTAGGTCATAGAAAAAATTGAATTATACATGTGAGGTGCATTTTAACATGATAGGAAAAGAATGGCTGCCAGTGACAAATTTGTTTTCTATGAAATGTTGCCCAACCACTCTTTTTTCAGTGTGGGTATTGTGATACCTGCTTTGTGGTAATCATGCTGAATAGTGCATGTTAATGTCGCTGCAAACTTCCCAGTAAATTGTCCTTATGCAGCCATTGTGAAGTGCAGTTTTTATTAATGTAATAATAACAAGCAAAACTTGTTAAGTGTAAGTATGAGAATATTAATTACTTACCAATTAAATAAGTAATACAAATCATTAATTAGCCATTGCTTCTAGTTAATGACTTAATAAAGTTCTTTGGTATAGGTGTAGATTTAAGCAGGACAAAAAGCCAAAATAAGCTATAACAAGAGACCCGACCATAGACTTTCATGGTCTTGGTCCTTCCTATATGCTAACATGGTACCTACTAATGTAGACTACAGTTTTCAAGACCATTTGCCAAAGCATTTTATCCATTATGCTTTCAAAAGAATTTGGTAGAGTGAGAATGGCAATCCCTGTTTTAGAGATGTGCCATGTGAAGTCTGATGTCATTCTGTAAGGATAGCACTATCCCAGGCAAATTTCTCCTAACTCCTAGTACAAGGATTTTCCCATTCCTTGAAAACTAGATACTTCTTTAAGAAACGAAGAGCACATAGCTTTATAAATAAAACATTGAAACCTTTAGGAGAATCTTGACATTTTCACCTACTTATTTAATAAAAAATAGGGGGCATCCTGCCCCTCACGGCACTCTACATCTGGAGTCCATGAGTCCATTTCTAGCTCCTTGACCTCCATGGATTCCATGCCTAGAATCCATGAGTTCTCCAGGGCACCTGTCCCACACGGCACTCCATGTCTGGAGTCCGTGAGTTCCATTCTTTTTCTTCTCTAATAAACTCTACCTTAATCTTCTAAAAAATACAAAAACAGGATTAAAGCCAGTGACTTAACATTTAAACACAGAATTCCACTTTTGAGCTCAGCGAAGACTCCATTGCAAATCCATGGATGATTTTCAGGACATTTCTAGAGCCCAGTGAAATGGCATTGTTGTGTACTTGGTTACCAAGTTATTTCTGGAACATGGTATATCATATTCTGCATATATTACTACTTTGTAAACATAGACACAGAGAAGATACCCCCAAGTACCCAAAAGAAGCACTTTTTTGAATCACTGCTTGTCATTTAAGTGGTGAGATACATTTCATCTAACACATGCAAGTTTATTGATTGGACTGTTGTATTTAGGATCCTCAGGTAGGACTGTATCACCTAGGAATCTACTAGACTACAAAATATCAGCCTTAAAAAATGTATCATTCTCACTGAATTACACACTGCAGGTTAGGTGACTCTTACTGGTTCTGAGAATTATATGAGCATCCACAATGACCCAATTATTCTTTCTTTTCTCTCTGTGGTCTTCAATTCTTGGCCTTCAACTGTCATGGATCTCATTGTATGTTTTCAACTCATTTTCGTAAGTCATATCAGAGCGGAACATAGAGTGAAGTTGGGGTTGAAGGTACATCATTAAGCTCTCTTACTATATCCTTTCAGAAGGAAAGGGAATTTCCCTAAAGTGTTCCCTATCTAAGGCATTCCTGTGGCCCTTTGGGTAGAGCCACCTCCTTGCTTGCCTGGCTGTCTGTACTTTACGTGAATGAAAGCACCTACATATCTGGTTAAGAGACATAAAGCTGCTGAGACTGTCCTAGAACAATCATAAGTCCTCGTCATGGCTCAGTGTATTGTCACCATGAGGAGACATGGGGCTCTGTTGTTTCAGAAAAAGGGAGCCTGGCATATTCCATCACCCTTCTCTTACTGTGATAGTTTCCCGCAAATTCAGCTGACAAAGTTTTGCTCTTCTTACTAAATTGTGAAACAGCTTGTCAGTCCTAAAATATCCCAGTGCATTAAGTAATCACCATGCACTTAGTTCTTTGCCTCTTAAATATGACAATTGCTTCTAATGGTCCACTTTTAAAGTTGGAATTACTTCAGTAAAGAAAACAATGAATGATTTTATTAAGTGGTGGAGACTAGTAGAACCTGTAAATGATCATTCTATTTTCTGACAAGTGCTCATTCTGTCCTGTGTTGATTGTAGTAGTGATCATGACTGAATGTGATATCTTATTTCTTTCTTATATACCAACTATTATGTACTTCAAATTCTCTAATGGCTTAAACTTGTACAATAAGCTCTCTCTCTCTTGCTCTCACTCTCTCTCTCTCTCTCATACTCACATATGTATATATGCATATATACATATGCATACATATGTTTGTGTGTGCATATGCATTTGAAGATGAGAGGTCAGTGTTAATCTTCCTTGATTAATTTCCACTGCATTTATGGCAAAGTGTCAGTAAACTTAAAGCTCATTGATTTAGGTAGATGGGTTGACCAGTAATCTGAACAGATCTACTGTCTCTAATATCTCAACAGTAAGGTTATGCAAGTGCACGGCCACACCCAGTTTTTAGGTAGGTGCTGAGGTTCAACCTTAGGTCTCCATGCTTGAGCAGCAGGCTCTCTCTCAGCCCCTTGGAATAATTTTTAATAGGAAAAGTCCATCATATCATTTTCAATTGCTCTTTACCTTTTTCATATTGGGCTGTCACAGTGAGCAGAATGACACTCGTTCAGTTTGGGAACTCATTTTGCTACTTATCAAAATTCACAATCTGCTCTCTGGAGATTATGACCACATTCAAACTTTTTTCATTTTTTAGATAGAAGGCAAAGTAATATTCTGCTCAAATACAAAAACAGGCCATCATTTTACTTGATCTACTATTGCATGCCTGTGATGAGCCTAGTAGAGAAATCATGTAATATTTTAAATTCTTTCATGTGCTAGACTCTATCCTTTCTATCTTCATGGAAGAAATATATAAATCTCTACTAAGTTAGCTCATCTATAGTCTATTCAACAAGCTGCTGCAAAGAGACAAGTTGCCACTCTCATGTGTACATATGGGATGCAGTCACTGGCTGAAAAATCTTTGTAAGAACTGCTTTTTTGCAGTTTTTCAAGGACATAAATGTATGGATTAGGAATGGCGTTGCTTTTCAAAGCATTTTAAAATTGCTTTTATGAGGAGGTGTATATTGCTTATTTTTTTACAAAACATTATTTGGTTTCTTTCTTTCCAAAACTGTTTTTCTTCTCTCTTGATAAAAATTTACAGTTCATTTCCTTTTTTTCCCCTCCCTTATGCCCCAAATCTTGTGCAATCTGGAGCTTAGTTGCAAACATGACTTTAAGAATCACAACTAGTCCCCTCTCTGATCTCATCTTAGTATTGGAATTCCATTTTATTTTTCAGCAGTCTCACTCTGCTATTAGGTTAAGTCAGGAGACTTTTGTATCCCTGTTGCTTGTTTCTGTAGATTATGTTGTTTTGAAGAAAAATGTGTTAATCAAGGTTTTCTAGTAGAATAGAACAGATGGGATGAATGAATGTGTGTACGTGTATGTATGTGTGTTTGTGTAAATATAGATATATTATCAAAAGCTATTCATTAATTTGGCTTCAATGATAGGAATCCGATAGTTCAACAACTGACTAACTGCACACTTATAAAGCTGAGAGGCCAGTAGTTTCTCAGCAATGTCAATGTGGTTCTGCAAGTTTAGGTTCCTGGGTAGTCTCTGGTCCTCAGTCCACTTTGGGAGGCTGGATAATCCATGTGCTGGTATCCATGAAAAACAGACAAATTCCATAGCCAGAAGCCAAAGCAAGAAGTACGGGCCTTCCGACCACTTTATATCTGAGCTATAGGTAGAAGGTGCATTCTAAGAATGCTTTCTTCTTACTTCAGCTAATACTTCCTGGAAATGTCCTCACATTTGTGTCTTTGTTGATTTCAGATCTAGTCCAGCTGACAATCAAAACTAACCAGTGCAGACTCTCCCACCTTGACCTGGAAAAACAGATGTTGCCATCCATATAAGTCATCTTGTGATAAAAGCCACCTTGCTCTCTTTAGGTTCATGTCTATTGTAAAGTCCCCTTAGCAGAACCAAGGATTAATAATCCATCAGGTAATCAGACAATCAGTGACCAGATTCTTTGGACATATCTGATAAGTAAGAGGTGGATAAGTCGGGTTTTTGAAAACCAGTATTCTGATTTTATTTTTCTGAAGAAAATGTAGCTTTTACAGGAAAAAACACCCTGCATATATCTCTAATAGGAGACTTTGTTGGCTTAGATAATTTTACTTGTGTGAACGTAATTCCAGTAACAAAAACTATAGGAATTCCATCACATTGCATTTGATGACAAAGGTCTTTGCTTCCCAATAATGTTACCAAGAACCAGATTGAAGTCTAGAAAGTGATGTTCAAAGAGTTGTGCATCAATTCAGTACCAAACAAGGGCTGTTTGTAGAATCTGCTAGAACAGACTTATTGAGATTAGAGTAAAGTTTGATGTGAAAAAGTGGAGGGTATATGGAGAAATGAATGTGTAAATTTGACAGCATTATTGGAGATAAAATAAATGTTAATCTCTTCTGGTAGAAGAGTTCGGGATAGAGGACAAATGGCTACCTACTTGACTTCCCACGTAATAGTCTTTAAAGTGAGAACATGTCTTAAACTTTGGATTTTAGTGTGGTTTTGTTTGTGGTGGTGGTGGTGGTAGTGGCATTTTAGGGTATGAACCACATCTAGGTTTTCTTTTCTTAATGAGAAAAACCATCACTTCCATTTTGAAATGGCTAATCCGAGAGTGAATACTCCTGGAGTTTTGTGCCTGTCCTTCAAAAATGTTGGGCTTGTAAATCATCTGAACTTGTTGACCTGGACGCCATCTGTCCCTCCAGGGGCAGGTTTGTTCACATGTTTTAAATGTGAGGTGGTCATGGCAGGTGGCTATGGGACATTAGGAAATCTCTCATCTCCATGTTGCAAGCATCCAAAGGTCACAGTGCCAACACAGTTTGCCAGGGCACTGTTTCATTAACCTTGCTAGCATCTTGTGTTGGAATCATAGGTTGACCTTTTGAAAACATTTATACATGCCTCATTCCAGGCCAAGCGGGATGCAATGTGCATTTTGAAGTCTAGTTTTTGAAAGATCAGACATGACACTAAATGTCCTTTGAGTAATGTGGTCACTCCAGGAATCTTATAAAAGCGAAGAATTCCTAAGCTGTATGAAATTTAAATAAATAGGAAGAGTGTAAAAGAAAAGAGTTGAAAAGTTGGTTTTCAGATTCGCAGCAAAAGTTTAGGTGAAATTTTACTTGGAAGAGATGGTGTTATTTTGGAAATAATTGTACAATAAAAGTGAATTTTGTCCTTAAGATTGTTAGTCTTGGGGCTGGAGAGGTGGCTCAGTGGTTAAGCCTCTGTCTTGCAGGCGGAAGGTCCTGAGTTCGGATCCTAGACCCCACATATAGACGCCAGGAGGAAGCGGGGGCGGCCTGCGCTTCCGATTCTGGTAGGGCGGAGCCTGTGAATCCCGGGGCCAAATAAACAAGGAGGAGGTGGAGGCTTCCATGGTGGTTCCAGAATTTGTCCGTGGTTCTACACACACGCACACACACACACACATACATACACACACACAATTAAATAAATAATAAATAAAAAAAAACTTTAAAAAAAAAAAAGATTGTTAGTCTTTTGAGGAGAGGTTGGAAAAGCAAGGATATTAGAACTAGCATAAGGCCTCAATAATAGAAAGACTAAATAAGATAGACATGAATAAGCATGGGAGTAGAAATGTAAGATTCTTCCTGAAAGACTCTGATCTGAAAACCCTCAGGACCTTATCACCTACTGCAGGTAGAGATGGGACAAAATATAGGAATTGTTAGCCAGCAAATTGCAGGTTTAGTGAGAGACCTTGTTGCAAGGGAATAAGACAGGAAGTGATATAGCAGGACTTCAATGCCTTCCTCTGATCTCCGTTTGTATACAACATGTCTTCTCTCTCTCTCTCATCTCCTCTCTCTATAAGAAAGGAAAATAAATGTCAATTCCCCTTTTAAACATAAATTGTGTTGGTGAGCAAGAAAGACTAAATTAAGTCATTTCTCATACCAAATAGCAAGGAAGAGAAACCAAAGAGGAAAGAAATCTGTGCCAAAGAACACAAAACCAATGAACCTGTGAGCCAGTGCCTGTGAGCAATTTATAGAATCAAACATTTAATAAATTTCTCCTGTGTCATAAGTTAAGTTAGATTATGATAGATGATTTAGTTTTTTTTCCATTTACTGGTAAGGAAGGTGTAAACGTAATGTTGGTGGCTGAAGACCTATGTTTAGTGACAGAGTTGAACACACAGGACCAGAAATCTTATGTTCTTACACAGAGCTGGTCCCTTCTGCATAATTGGTCATCTTGTTTGTTACTGTTATTGTGTTTTACCTGCTGTTTTTTTCTCTAATCCCTTCTAAAAGGTTCTATTTAAATTTCTGCAGTGGATTTCAAGACTTGTGAGGTCAAGGGAGAAAGTTTTTACATTACAAAGTGTCAAAGGACAGTCACTGTTATGCATCCAGTTTGATAGGAATTTTTTGACAGGGTTGGGGGGTGGGTCCACACTTAAGACCTTCCAACCCCAAAACTTGTTATCTTAAGGTAGTAATAATGAATAGATCTCAGATTCTATGTAGAAGTAGCTGTCCTTTGTCTTGACCTTAACAAGGAGTATATGAATGTTGCTTTGGAAGAACTCTAATAGATTTGAAAATATCTGTCATGGTTTGACTTGTGTCTCCCATAGTCTCATGTGTTTGGCAAGATCATAGCGCTTTGAGGGGTTGAGCCTTGCTGGAAGAAAGTGGTCACAAAGGGTGGGCCTTGAGGTGCATTAAATCTACTCTACCTCCAGGAGGAGTCTGCCTTTGCAGCCTCTGGGATGGGTGTGATATAGCCTGACTCCAGCTTTAGCCAGCCAACCATGCCGCCTCCGCCATGAAAGACTGTATTTCTCCTCTGGAACTGTAAGCTGAATTAATCTCTTTCTCCCTTAGGTTGACTAACTTTGGTTGGTCTCTCACAGCAATAGTTAAGAGTAACTATTACCATATCTTAAATGCTATTATTGCTGTTCATAGAAATATAGGGAAGAATGAATGTAAATTTATCTATCATTAAGAGGGGCTTTTTCATTTCTTATTTTTATATACCTTCAATCTATTATCAAATTTAAGATAATTTCACACTAAACAGCATATTACATGACATGCATGTGTATGTGCATGTGTGTACTTCAGCTACACAATTTGGTATATTAAATTACCAACATATAGAACCATATAGTCTCCTTCACAGTCAAAATTGAATTAAATATTAAATTTTAAATTTAAATTCCGAAGTATAATACTGCATTTTCAGAGGTTCAGTAAGCACTTCACTGATAGTTGTTGCCATGTTGGGAAACATGGATTTACCATCTCCCTGTGTTTGTTTGTTGCATGTTGCATGTTGCATCATGACTCATGATGTTGTTTTTCAGTGGTGTGTAATCGTTGAAGAATAAGTTGTCATTGCTACACAGGTGCTTAGTTAGAAAAGTAAATATCCCTGGGAATACAGTTGAACACCTGAAAACCAGATGACACAGATTTCACAAACCAGGACTTCTAAATGTCTTGATGATGAGATGAGGCACTGCTTTCTTAAACATTTAATGGCTACTCAGGACTCACTTTCATCTCTCAGTAAATTGTGGAGTGAGCTCCACTGGTGACAGGATCAATTAGTTTTCAAATCTGATGCATTTTTCTCAGACCATCTCCAGTAACTCCACCATCATCATCCACTTTAGCTAGTCTCCCTCCCTTTTTGCAATCAAGTCCCAAATAGCACCCATCCCATCTCCTAGTCAACCTGGCTGCAGCTGACTCATCCCCAAAACATTACATTGTTAAACCCTGGTGCCTTCCCATTGCTTCATCACAATCTCATCCTAACTGGCCCTCCTGCCTTCAGTCTGCCCTTCCTCAATTCCATTTCCAACAGCAATTTTTCTAAAATTCACAGTGTTGCTTCTGGATAAAAGTGGCAGATAGGCGCCTGAGCCTCCCATTAAATGGATCTTCCTGCTGTGTTTCCAGACACTTCTCTCTCTCTCCATCCTGCTCCACGCTCCAGCCACTGGGAAGTTATTTTAGTTATCTCAAAGCTGTGCTCTCCAATGTGCAACTGCGTATCACCTGGGACTATTAGAAATTGAATCAATTAGAGTTCAGTGAATCTAAAATGTCAGTTCTGAAGTCACAGCACCATATTTGCAGATGTCTCAGAGCCATTTGTAGCTACTGACTGACATGCTATGCATCAGAGACATGAGAATATGGCCTTATGTGTGCCCAGCATTACAGAATATGCTCTTGGGTGGATGATGCTTCAAAGTTCTGCACTTTGCTTTATCATTGGTCCTTCTAAGATGCAAGAAAGTTACTGGGACAAGCAAGGACCCTTCTTTTTATCTCTTGTCTTCTTCCCTAATTCCTTCTTCCAGTTTTGATTTCACTTGCTGACTCCTCTTGATAGTCTGCCTGAGAATTGCCTATACCTCTGACTCGTCAACTTCCCTAACCTTTGGTTAAGTTCTTGTCATGTGCTCTTTTTCACTCATAGGGTTTCCCATGTCACAGTGGGTTTTTTTTTAATTTTTTTATTATTATTATTGTTTATTCAACTGTGTGCATATGCGCGCGCGCGTGTGTGTGTGTGTATGTGTGTGTGTGTGTGTCTGTGTGTGTGTGTGTGTGTGTAGAACCACGGACGAATTCGTGAACCACCATGGACGCCTCCACCTCCTTCTGCCCCGGGATTCACAGGCTCGGCCCTACCAGGACCGGAAGCACAGGCCGCCCCCGCTTCCGCCTACATGCCGCAGTGTTTTACCATATATATTGTAACGTGGTGGTGATTGTGTGTGGGTGTGTGGGTGGGTATGTCTGTTTGCTTTATGCGTTTATCCACCAAAATCAACCATTTTCAAACCTGTGTTTCTTGATTTTCTTCACATTTCAGAGGTTAGCTTACTATCACATTTTAAACTCTTCAACTCTCAACAAATGCATTGATTAAAATATTTTACTTGAATTAATATTTATATCTAATAAAATTGATGCACAATTAAGGTTATGTGAATTTGAGTCTTTCATAAATTTGACTTCATGCAATACAACAATTTAATTTTTGTAGTCTTTTTTTCTCTTCTTTCCCATGATGAAATATCTGATATAAGAACTGAAGGGAAGAAGGATTTTTCTTGGCTCACAGTGTTAGAGCACTCATCCAATGGGCCTTTGCACCATTGCTTCTGGTCTTTGATGACAGAGTATCATGCAGTGATGACTATACCCACTGTGAATTACCACATGTCCCATGTGGTGGAGAGGCAGGGATAAGGGGACTAGGTATCATCTTCAGCAACTTCACCATCAGGGACCTGCTTCTGTAGGGGAAGACCAACTACGAAGGTTCCACCCTATCTCCCAGTAGTGCTCTCTGCTGAAAATCAAGCATTTGCACATGTGACCATGCAGGGCACTTCGTACTCAGAGCACAACATTGACTGCATCATCGTTAGTCCTACTAATGCACATTATGGTAAAGACTTTAACCCACCATCATGCAATGATGCCTATCATAACAGCAGCACCAATAAATAATAAGAAATGGAAGAAAAAATAATTCTCACATCTTGTGATAAAGACTGTGGTTACAGCAAGCCGATCTGTGTCAGGATGAGAATCCCATTATTGAATATAATTAGAAGTAATCAGCTGTTTTCATTTTTCTGATTGCCGTCTAACCTTTGGTTCTATGCATATATAACTTTATGATTGCCTTCACGCCTCAGATAGACTGTTATTTTTAGTTGTAGAATTAATATTTCATCATGGATGTCTGACATGGACAGTGTAATTATTTTTATGACTATACAACATTCTATCTATTCTACACTGTTATGACAGTGTAATTTACTTACAAATGTTCCCATTACTTCTTAAACAGCTAGACTGTTTTCAGTATTTCATATTTTAAATAGCCATGCAGTGAACATTTTCATATCAACATGCTATTCCTATTGAAATGGAGGTATTTTACCTTAGACCAAATTGTTTAAGCAAAAGAATTTGTAAGTTTCTGGTATTTGACATATTTCTCCAAATATTTCTCAATGTTGCTTTGGATGTTATCATTACATTAACTATTTCTCTAACTTATAAAATGGGAAGAAATGGATTTTAAAGTTGAGAATGTGTTAGAAAATAGTCTTATTCTAAAAATGTTTTAGATCACCTATTATGTTGACAAAATGTAAATTCAAAATGAAAGAATACTATTTGCTTTACTCAAGTAATAAAAATACCTTTTCATCTTTTTACTTTTCTTAGGGACTTCATGTACCAAATATACATGTGGAAGTAAAGGGACAATTTTGTAGAGTCATTTTTCTTCTTCCACTTATACACAGATTCTGGATAGTTGTGGTTGTCAAGCTTTGTGCCAAAGCACCTTAACCTTCTGAGCCTTTTCATTGACCCTTACTTAGTTCTTTCAGCTAAAATCACTAATGTGCCCCACAGAAAAGTTAATATCTGCTTTATCACTTCTGAGTTCCTCTGTGTTCCCACTCAAGATGCTGAGGGTGGGCCACTGGAGTCCACTGGTCTTGTGTGGGGCACAATCCATGAGCTTGAGAACAAACAAGAACCTGTCTTCACCCTCAGCTTGGGCAGAGCAGGGGACTGATTTTCACTCTCCTCTAGGGAAAGTGTTACATGGTTTTCAAACATGACAAGTGGAAGTATTCTGATGTTTACATCCTTTCACATACATTTCTCATCAATGTCATGTCAATTCTTGTTTTTTTATTTTTTATTCAATTGTGCATGTGTTCGCATGTGTGTGTGTGTGTGTGTGTGTGTGTGTGTGTGTGTGTGTGTGTGTGTATGTAGAACCACCGGCGAATTTGGGAACCACCGTGCACTGCCTCCATCTCCTCCTTGTTTACTCTACCCCAGGATTCACAGGCTCCGCCCTACCAGGACCAGAAACTCAGGCTGCCCCACCTCTGCCCAGCATCTATACGTGGGGTCTAGGATCCGAACTCAGGACCTTCAGCCTGCAAGGCAGAGGTTTAACTCCTGAGCCACCTTTCCAGCCCCTCAATTCTTGTTTTTAATTTCATCATGCACAAATTCTTTTTCATGGAGATTTTTTCTTTGTAGTCTGTTAATATTTAAATGTCTCTGGCACATTTTATGTATGTATGTATTTATATAGTACCTGTAGTTATACACACACAATACACACAAAAATGAAAAACAAAGAAAAAGAAAAATCACGGCATGCATGTGAGGTTGGTGTGTGTGTGTGTGTGTGTGTGTGTGTGTGTGTGTGTGTGTAGTTCCCATCCTTCATTGTTCGTCTACCTTATTGTTTTGAGCCTCCACTGTCAGGAGTTACCAGCAGGACTAGTTACACAAGCCAGCTTGTTCTAGAGACTCCCAGGCTCCCCTTCTGGGGCTGCAGTTACAGGTGGTATACCCCATATACCTGGCATTGTATGTGGCATCTGGAGATCCTGATCTAGATCCATTTCACTTGTGGGCTTAAACAGTTCAACTGAGCCATTTTGCCAGCCACAGACATGCTGTTTGGTAAGCTTGAGTTATTTCTCTTAGCTTCACATTGTCCTGGTCAAACGTGTTCCGCACAAGCAGGGTTCATGTTTTATCATGAATGAATAGTTGATTTTGTATATGTATTGAATTTTTTTCCAACTCAGTCATCTAATATTGAATAAAACGGGTGACTCCTGCCCTCCCTGTCATCAAGGTTGATTTCATTTCCTCTGACTTAATGCAAAGTAGTGTCACTACCAGAGGAAGCTAGCCCTAACCTGCTTCCTTTAAAGTGTCACTCCTTTAGGAATATCTACTCATATTTCAGGGATCTTGACAAGTGCCACAGGGAAAAAATAAGGGATGAGTCATAAAATGAAGCAAAGTTAGAAAGATAGGTCATAATGGCTGTAATGTACACAGGCTTCTCAAGAAACAGGAGGGTAGTGGTGGTGGTGGTGGTGGTGGTGGTGGTGTGTGTGTGTATGTGTATGTGTGTGTGTGCTTGTCTGTGTGTGTTGTATGCGTGCACCTTTATGTATCATTCATTATATGTGTGTCTGTGTTTATGTATCTGTGTGTGATATGTATATGTGTGTTTTTTGATTTTTGTGATTATTGATAATACAGTGTTCAAAAAAAATACGATCTCCAACCTGGTTCAGAGAGATTGAGCAAAGTTTAATAATTAAGTGAAATTCTGAGCTGGTCTCTTTTTCTTAAGGAATTGTCTTTTGTAAATTAAATTTTAAAGTCGTGTATGAGATACGTTTTTCAGGTTTAGAGATGAGGGAAGAGGGATGATAAGGTTAAACTCAAAGGTCATGAATGTTTTGGCCCTGAGCATGGTTCATTAGCTGGTGTAACACCTTGCTTGAGATACCTCTTGAAAAAGGAGTTGCTGTCCCTGTAGGCAGTCTTTACAGCACTTTTGATTTTGTCCTTGGTGCTAAAGTTTCTTCTCTGTTTTGTTTTGTAACTTTCTTGTGCTGGAGCTTGAAACCAAGGGCCTGGTGCAGGCCAGGAAAAAGTTCTGACCAGGTTACCTAACATTACCTTTGCTAATCAGTGAAATTTGTGTGTTTTAATCAGTGAGAAGCGCAAAGAAAATCTTAGAGGAAGTGGATTCTGTTGCTTCTCATGTCCCCTTAATTTTCCTTGTCTTTCTGCCCTGCCTTCACATATACATGTGTGTATGTGTATATATGTAATTTATATATGTGTGTGTGTGTGTGTGTGTGTGTGTGTGTGTGTGTGTGTACACATATGTGCAGGCACACATCTTTTGTCTAAGGAACGTCCCTGCTGTTCTCAACAGTGGTTGAAAAACCTAATTACTTCCAACAGTGTATATGAGTCTCTAAGATCACAAACTGGTCAACATTTGTATGTTTTGGTTTTTAGTGCCATTGTAGCTGGGATTCAGTCTCATCTCACTGAAGGTTTGCATTGTGTTTACTACTGGCTTAATATCTATGTGGGAGTCACTGTTTATTTCCACACTTAAGGCTCTTCACAGAATCAGACACTCTCAGGTGCTCGTGGTGACAGTAACAATGCAAATGTCACAATCACACAAACTATCATTAACTGAGTGTTCATCCTGGGTATTGCTGAAAGCATTTAGAACAGGTAGAGCTTTCTTCAGACATTAATCGCCTTATTCCCCATAGCAGGATTATGATGTATGACTGGCTTTACTGCATTTAATATTTGGAAAAGTTTGAGTTGCAGAGGGGTAAAACATCTTGTTTCAAATTTCTTGTCTTTTTCAGTTCTGTTCAGGTTAACTGAGGTTTTTCTTTTTGTATGCTGTATACAATGTGTTGCACTTACTTTCTTTATGCTGATGTGAGAAGGCACTCACACATAACTTAGAGAGAAATGGAGATTTACTTTGCTTATAGCTCCAGAGGGGCGATAGAATCCTTATGACAAGAAAGCCCATGTAGGCGGCAGAAGCTGGAGGCATCTCAGGTCACAAACATCTCATGGAGGCAAAGAAAACAGATGCTGGAGAAACAAGGCAGGGCTGCCCAACCTCAAGGCCTGCCTTCTGTGGTATGCCTCCTCCAGCGACGTTCCATCTTCTAAGGGTGCCAGGATCTTTCCAAACATCACCATAAGCTAAGGATTCAAACACATGAACATGTGGGGGACAACTCACAGTTAAACCAGAACAAATGAATCAAGAGTGTGTTGTATATATACATACATATATATAATATATATACATATATGTATATACATAGATATATGCATATACATACACATACACACATATGAATTGGTTAACCATGAGGTTCTGAAACTATGAATAGAAAATGCATAAAACTTGCCTAGACCAAATTTGTAATTGCACTTTTAGATTCTGTACCACATGCCTACAACTTCTGAGTCTTGAAAACTCAAGACATTGAATTGACTGAGAATCAGCTTGAAATTTTTCTTCCTAACAAGTCACCCATATGAATCTCCCTTTGCCCGCACAGATCAGAGGCCCGTCAGGACAGGCCAGCTGCTGTTCTGCAGTACTCAACCCAGCAACTTTTTTTTTTTACATTTTTTATTATTATTTCCGCTCATACGAACTTAGTAGGTACGCCGTTTTCCTCCCTCCCTCCTCCTCCCCCCACAACCCCCTGCTCTCCCCTTCCCTCAACCCTCCCTGCCCATTTCCCAGTACCCCCCCAAAATCCCCGGAGAATCCTTTAATGTGCATGCCAGACTCTCCGATGACATACAAGGACTCAGTGTCATTTCCCTGAACTCTTTCCTGTGTTCCCCTTAAGCATAGGAATACTACTGTGGCTGTCAATACCTTGCCTCCAAGGATCTTGGTGCCTTTAGCAAATGCTAGACTTTGTGGGGTCAATAGTGTGTTGGACATTGCGCAGGGCATGCAAAGTCCAATTATGATTGCTTCGGCCCTAACTTGTGTGGAGTATCTTCCAGCAACTTTTTTTTTTTAGTTTTTCTTTTTTTTTATTTCTTCCACTCATACAATGTTGATAAGTACCCCATTCCCCTCCCTCCACCCCTCCCTGTATCCCCTTGCTCCCTCCCTCCTATTCCCCTTCCTTTCCCCCCTCCCTCCCTTTCTCCCAGTGTCCCCCCCCCCCCCCATTCCTGGAGCATTCTTTAGTGTGCATGTCAAACTTCCCTCTGGGTCCTCCTCTCTGATGAGGTGTAAGGACTCAGTGTCATTGCCTAAGGCTCTTTTGTGTGTTCCCCTTTAGTATAGGAACACTATTGTGGCTGTTAACCCCTTGCCTCTAAGGATCATAGTGCCTGTGATCCATGCTAGACTTTGGGGGTTCAATGATACATTGGTCATTGCGCAGGTCATGAAAAGTCCTATTATGATGCCCTCACTTGTGTGGAGTATCTTGCATATCGTTGCTCCTCCCCATCTTTAGTCAGACCAGCAACTTTTATGGTGTCTTTTATTGGTAAGCGAGTCAGCGGAGCCTATGGACCTTTGCTTTCTCCACAGCTTGAGAGTTCTCATGACACCAACCAAGAGTGGGTCAGGTGCACCTGTGCGAAGCTGCTTTTCTGCTATAGCATCATGCACTTCTCAGTGTCTCTGGAGTTCGGGTTCTTAATCTCTGCTGGAGGGATGCTGATATATAGATATCATTTGTCCCTTAAGACAGCCATGAACAACAAAATGGGGTGTGTGTTCTTTTCTTTCATGATATGCCTGTATATCCTTTATATCCATACTCTTTAACAATGAGAAGAAGGAAGTCACTGATACAACAGCACGATGGATAAACCTCTGAAACATTAAGCTAAGTGACAGAACTCAGATGTGTCATATGTTTTATTTTATGAGATATACCTAGAGATAGCCAATATATACAGACAGGAAGTAAATTAGTGGCTTCCTATGGCTAGCAGTGGGTACTAGGATTGACTGCAAGCAGGCACAGGGGATCTCTTTGGGGTGATAGAAATGTGGTAAAATTGGATGATGGTGATTACTGTGCAGTTCCATAAAGGTACTAAAATCTCTTGAATTTACAGTTACAACAGATGGGGTTTTACACTATGTAAATTATAACTTAGTAAAGTCTTTAGGAAAAAACCTAAAGATGTTTGACACAGCCAGATTCCTTAGTGCTTTCTTATCTTCTGATTACTTGTGGTGAGGGATTTTGCCATAGGACCCATTGCTTGGATGGGTTTCAACATTTTGTCAGCTTTTTGGATGAAGACGGGCTTTCACATTTGAGAATGACACAGCTGGAAGAGATAACAAATAAAATGGAGGTCCAAACCAAGGCTTTGAATTGTTTTGACAGCTGAGAAACTGGGCCAAAACAAACAAACTAAAAGAGATGGAAATTATAAAAACTAAATGTAAAGTCTGGTACAAACTGACTTCCTCAGGCAAGAAGAGAAGTTCATGCAGGTGTGACATAGTTAGATACAGATGTCAACCTGATGATTGAGGGTTTTGAGCTCTGGGAACATTTGTAAGAATTAGTAATTGACTCAAGCCCAGAATGAACTTGTAGGAAATTGTCTAGTGGATGACCCACTAGACACACATGGTGGGTAGGACTAGTCCCTGACCAGGTGAATAAAGTAGAGAAAGATGGTTGAGGAAGTTGGCATCCTTCTAGTCTGGTATGGTAAGTAAGGATCGTCCCTCTCTCAGCTGTTATGTAGATATGGTGTGTCTAGTCCCCTTGGGCCCTGTTGGTGTGAGTTCTCCTCCTAACCTGGACAAGCAATTATAACCAGGAATCATAAGAGAAAATATACCCCTTGTTCCCTTACTCAGTTTTGTCATGATTTTATTAGCAATGATGCAGAGTAACTACTGCAAGGTGGATTCTCAAGCTGAAAATCACTTATTTTAAAATGTTTATTCTTAGGAGGAAGGAAATCTTTAAAGCCTCAGAAGGAGCTTCAGCTTCAAATTTGGAGTCATGATGAACCCATAATATCTTAGGGTTTGTGTTATTCTGGAGGAAGACTCTGTGTATATCCCATGATTTGCATTCGCATAATAATCATATGTAAAATGATAATGTTCAGTGCTTGTAATATCACAATTTACATAATACATGTTTCATGTGCATTACTATCTTTATCACTTATCATGTTTCGACCTGTTTATTCCCTGTACAGTGCAGGTCTGAGACCTACAGAGTGGTGGTCCTAGTTATGAAGCAAACAATGGGAACACAGGGCTCCTATCTCCAGCTCTTCATTTGACCTCCTTCTTACATAGTTCATTAATAACTGAATACAGTCATTCAACTCCTCAGCAAAGGGAGCCTACACAACCAGAGGGAAACAGCTTCTAAGCTTTAGGGATGCGGTGCAGATGATCTTACCCATAGTAGGATTGGTTTATTTCAGTGCTAATCGTCAGGGGGGCTGTTGTCCTCCACTATGCTCTAAACTATAGCATTCTAAAGAGCTGAATGAAGATGCCTAGAAGATGCAGCTGATGAAGGAAGAAGACGGTCAGCTCCGTAGGAACAGTTGCTTAATAAGAAGTTATCAGTGGGTCAGAACACACAGGAGATTGTGCCAATGTAAGATCTATTTTTAAATTACTTTGAATATAGGCACTTAGGCATCCATATGGGAAAAATTCACCAATGTTGAGAAGTTTCACAGAACATTGTATCTTGTAATATGCCTGTTCACTATGTCACCTCTGAAGCTAAAGGAAGGGAGGTAGGGGCTTGTGAGAAAGTTCAGAGGATAATGTGCCTGCTCTTGAACCCAATGAGCTGAGTTTAATGCTTTGATGCCCACATGATGCATATATGCTCTCTCTCCCTCCCCCTTTCTGTCTCATTAATAAGTAAAAATTAAGTTAAGGGAAGTCACTATGTCTTTATGAGAAAAAAGTAGAAAATGTGCTTTATTTACTGACATACTTTTAACAGAAAGAAAATGTATGCTACAAGTCATCAAAACATATCACTAGTATTTTGCTTGTTTACAGAGGTCAGGCACATAGACATACGATAGACTGAAGCCAGGCCCAGAGATGTAAGCCAGGCCCATAGATGTAAGATAGAGATTGAGACTCGTTGTACATCTAAGGATCAAGAGGTTTGATGTTCACCTTCCAGCTCAGATGCCATGTGTATATATGTTATAAAAATAGCTCCTTAATTAATGTTAAAGATATGAACAGGAAAAATGTATATTCCTGATATGGATATGTAACTCTTAAGTTGACTTAATTTTTTTTTGCTACATTACATTCTCATCACAGCTTTGGCAAAAAAAATATATATTTTGTTCTCTTCTCACTGATAAAAGCAGCATATATTAACCACAGAAAAATGGCATGCAATTGCTGAGTATAATAATAGAGTATGTGATAGTTTTCTCACTTTGCAAAGAATATCTGCAAATTCTCATAGCACATAACATGCTCACTGGTGAGCAGATTGAAGTTGTTACCAAAGATGTCCCTTCTCATAACTATTGCTTTTCTACTTCATATCAGACATTCTCTATAAGATACCAAAACTATAGAAATTAATAGATTGGGAAAATAAAATTACAAATTACAATGAAATCCAAGTGAACTTAGAATTCCTTTAACTAATAAGCATTTATTATAAGACCGTATGGTGCAGTTCACATATAGGAGGAAGTTATTACCTTTCCTATATAAGCATTGTCAAATAGAATTTGAGACAGAAAACACAATGTCCTTTTTAGTTGATGTATCAAAAATAACACAGTTGGTATGAATCCAACCAAATATACACTAAGACCTTTATGGGGAAAACTATAGGACTCTGAGGAACGAAACTAAAGAATTGAGTAAATTGAAAGATGTTGCATGCTCATAGAAAGATAGCCAAATCTTTCAAGATGTTGGTTATTTCCAAATCTATTACAGTTGGATTTTCACCAATTGATTCTCAGGATTGTATGACCTAGCATTTCTAACTCAGAACTGAAGAGGGAACAAAGAAGGCCCGTAATAGACAGTAGTGTACTTACTAGGATGCTATAAAACTTAAGATAGTATATTCTAGCTGAGGGAGAAGATTGAGGGACAGAATAAATGAGTCAGGGATGCACTCCCTGACCTTTAACAAATAAGTAAAGGCAACACAAGGAGAAGAGTCTTTTCAAAGCACTGTACTCTTCATTAAAAGTTTATCCAGATTGAATTAAAGACCCAAGTGTGAAATGGAAAACTACAAAGATTTTCTGTGCTCCATGTCATGGAGTGACATCAACACGAACAGGTTGCCTCTACACATCTATTAGATTCATGAAAAATCAAGGAACAAGAACCTCACAAGTTAGTGAAGATAAAGAAAAGGAACTCCATCATTGGTGAGAATGAACAGTGGTAGAGACAATTGGAGGAGAAGCTGGTAGTTTCTTACATTATTAACATGCTTTGTCAGATAATCTAGCAATCATATGCTTTTTTAGATGCAACAAAGTTGAAAGTTCATTTCCCCACAAAAATCCTTCACACAATTATAGTCCTTTTTACCAGAAATGTGAAGCCAAGAGGTTTTTCGATGGGTAAGAAGACACACTATTGACTCTCCAGGTAACTGAATGTTTGTCAGAAATGAGTTATCAAATCATGAAAAAACATGGAGGAAGGAACTTGACATGCACATTGCCCAGTGAAAGACATCTGGAAAAGCTAAAGACTGTATGATTGTAAGTAACATCCAACATTAAGTAGAACAATGAAGACAGTCAGAGATGAGTGGCATATAGGGGATGTAGGTGGGAGGGCTGAGCACTGAAGATGCTTAGAGTAGTTAAAATACATAGACTATAAACAGAGAAACAAACTTTCATGTAAGACATAGACTGCAAATGGCAGTACCACCATCATAGATTCATTATTGGTAAGAAATAGGTTATTCTGGTCGGGAAGGTTGCTGATGGGAGGGACTATCCATGTGCAGAGCTAGGTATACATGGATGTATGTAAATGTAGATAGTTTCTTTTAACAGCGGAAAGTCTAGGTTAAAACCCTTAACTTGTATCATGCATGCAGACACTTATTTATGGAAACAGTCCCCTTGGTTCTTCATATGTGAGAAGTGCCTTGAATTTTACCCTGTTTGATTTGTTATATGATGGTTGGGATGATTTAAAATCAAAACTTTCTCAGTGTCAAATGGATTTTAATATAATAAAGAAATGAAAGCTCTAAATATATTTCTTCCTTACCTGATGCTGGTAGCTATCAGCATTTGTGTTAATGTCTCAAAATTCTCACCCTATAGAAATACAGATTTGATGTGGCTGTTCAAATCACCTGTCTGGATTTAAAAGTTGCAAGTCAGCTTTCTGTCACTATACCACAATGTTTGTTGCTATTAATTTATTTTTGATCCATGACCTTTTAAATTTTGAGCCACCATCAAGTGGACGTGTTGATCTTAAAACTTTGATTTTGATGCCCAGAGAAAATGGTAGAGAATGCACTGCACGGTATACCATCTGCTCTCCACATGACCAGACAGGAAGGGATAGAGTAATGTGTTAAGGTTCCCACCACCCACGCAACCTAAAGATCTCAACAAGTCTGATCCTTTGAAAGAATCATAGCAACTCCCAAGAGTACCACTCTGGGATCAAGCATTTGACAGATGGAAGACATCAACATCCAGCCTGTAGCAGGCTGTCCATCCAATGCTCTTGTCAGACAGCACTGCTTTTGGTAAAAATAACTTCTGGTTTCTAAATTGAATCTGCATAAATAGGAACTATAAATGGTCCGTGAGTGCTGGGATAGATTGTGGTGCCCAGGTTTTCTCTGGAATGCAAGAACTAGTGGATGAATACATCCTTTAAGGACACCTTGGAAGCTCTTCTTGGGTAATTGTTGAAATACATGATCACTGCTATGGGACAGGAAGCACTTAAATAAGGGTAACCATAACAGGAACTCACTGTGGCTCTTGACTCCTTGTCTATGGGCTGCCACCAGTGCAAACTGCTATAACAGCTCATGCAGAAAGTGACTGTCTCCTTTCTACTCAGCTATCCAAGGTGACCTGACAAAGTTTTAGCAGGTGGAAGTTCAATGGGAATCTAAGAAAAGCCTTTGCCCTCTTCAGTTACACCTTTTAGGTAACATCATCATAGACACCCATGTGTTTTTCTCTGTGAAGATTGTGGATCCCAGATAAATTGACAATGAAACTGAAACATTACAGAGAACTACTAAATGTAAAGTATTTCCTGAGCTCTTTTATGAAATAAATGTACCATTTCTATAGCACTTCCTTCATTTTTTTTTGACTTTTAAATTTTGTTTATTTATGTGTGTATATGTATGTATCAGAGGGCACTTTGTGTGGAGGCTCATGTGTGACTTTAGAAATCATCCTGATTGCTTCTACCTCCTTTGACTTTGCTCTGGGGTTTCCCAGACTTTACCTTCCAGGTCCAAAAGTCTAGGCTACTGCTATCATTTCCATCTGGAGTTTTAATGTGGGATCTGAGGTCCAAACTTAGGTTCTTCTGCTTGTGAGGCAGAGACTTAACATCTGAACCATCTCTCTAGCTCTTTTCCTCTTTTTAAAATTAGGTTATGAGGTGCTTTCTTGCTCTAATTCAGATGCACACGATCTGGACAGATGGCTCAGTGATTGAAGTCCTTACAGCATAAGGACCTGAGTTGGGATCTCTAGATCTCAGGTAAAAGTTCTAGACAGGTGTTGTGGCCCACCTGTATTTCTATTCCTGGAATATAGAGCAGTCTCAAACTAGAATTATTGATGTCTTCTGGGTTTAATTAGAGACCCAAACTCACAATAATAACATTGAAGAATGTTTGAGGATGATTCTATTATCCTTAGGTCTCCACAGGCATACATTCGTTACTCATTTACACACACACACATACACACACACACACACACACCACATGCAAACACTTACACACATGCACACACCACATGCACACATATATGAAAGAATAGACCAGATAAACATTTGTAATCATCTTGACATTACAAGCTACTAAACACCCTTCTCAAAACTGTTTGATACTCTTGACATGTATGAGATATCACCAAGCACCATAAAATGCAATTTATACCAAACTCCTCTTTATACAATTTAGAGGTTCTTTCCATTGTGATTTTTTCCAATGGTAACCAATTCACTGATGACATTTCTAATGTGAAAATAGTTTTGCTGTATATAAGCATGCTATTTCTGAGATTGATTCTTTTCTATACTTGTTAAGTGCTTATCTCTACTACAGTATATTGCCTTTTACAAGTATTGCCACTTCTTGGTGGCATTGGGATTGGTTAAACTTAATGAAGAAAAAAACAAAAAAAAAAGCCACTAGGTTTTATGTGGCAGTTGGACTGGAAATTGGTTTAATGATAGGGTCATTTTTTACCATGCACAATCTCCTGGATTTAATATCTAGTATTATATTGAAAAAATATTTGCACATACAGAGCGAGAACAAGAAAGAAAGAGAGGATGAAAATACATGATTTGATCACAAAAAAGTCAGTCAGTCTTTCTGTTATAGGAAGACTATAGCATTTTCAAACAATCCCATAGAATTTTTCCTTAACTAAAGATATGCAATTGAAAGTATTTATAATGCGGAGATACCTAAATACTTAAAATGTGATGACATTTGTAAAAAGCCAACTGTCTACTTGATGCAGGAGATTGAGAGAGTCAAAAAATTTAAAGCCTTTGGCTAGACATAGCATGGATATTGATCTCTCTTTTCCTATGTCTTTGTAATTTCAGAAATATATGAGAAACTGTCTTTTAGACTTTCCTTTCACTTTCCACTCTAGCATGATATTTGACACATAGACTTGGAAGGAAACTATATCAGCATTTGTTGGTAAATTAATTGTTGCAAAAACAAATGACATATAATCTGGTAAGTTTTATTTGTTCATGGAATGAATTTAGGCAGTAAAATTATGATTCCACAAATTTTAAAACTGAAAATAGAAACCAGGCTTGCCAATTTTTTACAGTTTCTCTTCTTGTGTATACCTTGCCAATTAATACCCACAATGTGATTGAACTGTTTGTAATTATCTGTATCACAGTTTTCTTTCCTTGAACCTTAGCCAAAATGCACATTTATAATCCCTCACCCCTCAAGTAAGACTATCATTAATTATTTACCATGTCTAGATGTGGGGTATTAGAAATTAAGAATATACATCCATGTTTTCTGGGAGAATATAAACAAATCTGAATTTGGGGACTTGTCACATAACTTTGAATGCTTGGTCTTCATGAGTTAGTACATCATTATGAGCCCCTTCAATTGAAATGATTGCTTGCAGGTAAACAAGGCAACTATGATAATGCATTTCATTTTAATGTAGGCTCCATACTTAATAATGGATAGTCTGGAACCATAGATAAAAAGGAAATGATAAATAATACAATGAACTCAACTCCTTCATTTTCATGTCACTTTGCAAAGGCATGTTGATTTGTGTCTGATATTTTCCTGGCAAGAAGCTTTGTTTGTTTATACAAATTATTATTTTTTGTATGGAAATGCTTTCCAAACAAGCATGTATAGATCCAATTTGCTTTCGTTGAAATATTCAGACAGCTCAGTTGAAAGGATTGTTTGAAAGCTATGGCCAATCTTACAAAGATAAGAAATTTGTGGGAAATCATATGGTACCCTCAACACAGCACATCATGTGTTCAGGTTCTACAGAATTCTTATAGGCACTAGCAGTCACTCTAATATCAAGTTCACGTCAATTGATCCCTAAATTCCTTTTCTGCACCTTGCTGAGTTTGAAAGATGCTTATAAGTGGAATACAGTGTGGATGCCTAGAATATGATACCTGTATCACGGTTGAGAAAAGTGATGAGTTGCAATCAGTGGTGGGGATGAGGAGACACACACGTGCCACTGCACAACTGTGAAGGCTAGAGGAGCCTTTCAGGTGACATCCTCACCTCTCCTCCTTGGTTGAAATGGAGTCTCTTCTGTGCTATTATGCAATCCCAGGGGGACTGACGCTCAATTTTCTGGAAATTCTTGAGTGTCTAGCTCTCATTTTTCATAGACTGGGATAACAGATGCATAAACGCTTGCATCTGGCTTTTGTAAAGACCTGGGTAGATGCAAGAGCTACAGTCACTGAACCATATCCCTAACCTTAAATTCATCTTATTTTCTTTCTTTCCTCCCCTACCCTTCCCCACTCATTTTCTTTGTTTTCATAAAGGAGTACAGGAAAAGTCAGATCTGTGTGTGTGTGTGTGTGTGTGTGTGTTGTGTGAATAAAACACAAGGCTGTTTCTTCTAGTGACTCAGGTCTTTTCACACTGATATCCATAGAAGCAAGTGGTAGCTAGAGAAATGGGCAGTCATATTAGGTCATAAATCTTTTGGGGCTGGGGTTGCTGAGATAGCAGCATTGGAATTAGTATCTGCAAAAAGAAAGGACAAAGTGCTCAGCTTACAGCTGCATAGGCAAGAGTTTTTCCAACTCTATTTATAGAGAGAAAACAATAACAACCTAAAGCAGAGACACGGCAATCCCACGCACCTGCCTCAGGGACTTCCTCCCCACAAGAACTCTCTCACTGAGTGGGCTGTTGACTTGTGACAAGAGTGCTTTCTCCTGGGACCACCCTACCAGCAATCCCAGTGACCTGAAGCATGCTGCCTACTGCCAGAGACCACTATGGGTTCTCTCCTCTTATTTTATATTCTGAAATGTCTACTGTGCTCAGCTACCTGCTGATGATACATGAGATAACTTCGAAGCAAGGCACCAAGAATTATGTTTGATGATGTCTTCACATGTGTAGGGACCTTAGGTGACCCAACACAAGTTTGGTTTTTGTCTGTGTCTGGTGTGTAATCCATTAGAGTGAGCTTTTTCAAGTACTTATGTGTATTAATATGTTAGAAATCTTTGCATCAATGTAAGACTCCTATTCAGTTATGCAAGTGGGGACTAGGTATAAATTGCAGAAATGCCAAAAAAGGACATATATGCTGGGCTATATACTTAGATGCATTTTGTCTACTTTGTGCAAATTATTAAATGTTTTTGGATATATTTCATATTGAAATATGGTTCTGAATGAAGAGCACAGTCATTTTTCAGATTAATAACCTAAAGCCCAAAGAAACAAGCATGCTTAGTACAAGCAACTTAAGATAGAAAAAAAATATAAGGGAAAATATAAGAATTCTAGGAGGGTACAATAATTTTATGGGAATAATAAATAGGCTTCTTTATAGCCTAGATCGATGGTGAGTAAATGAGAGCAGATATTAAGTTTAATATATTTTACCTCCTGTACTGTCCAGTTCATAGTAGTCACTTAGAAAACAATATGTAGAAAATATCATAGTGTTCTCAAAAGGAATTCTCCATGGGTCAATTTGTCATTGACAATAAAATACAGTTCTGAGACTCAAAGAACTGAATGGCAAAAGAATAATACAGTAAAAAATTAGAAACACTCTCCTATTATGTTATTCTAACTAGATAGAAGCCTTACCTCTAGTGGTTAACAAATGACATGAAAGGAAGCGAATTGCACAGAAATACGTGTACAGTAAGTATTAGCTCTGTTGAATATAGATGGGATATAGGTAACTATTATTGTTTTTTCTAAATTTAAACACTTGCACAATACACACTTGGATGTAGTAGATAACTGTTTTGCATGTCTAATAAGGGATATTATCAAAACTTTACAAAACCTCATCAGCTCAGTAACAGCCTTTTCAAAGTTTATATTGCATTATTTGAACTCTCCACCCTGTCTTATTCATGTGTTGTTAATTCTCTTTCATCGTGATCTTGGTTTCCTGTCTATGATTACCTGTGAGTCTTTTCTTGAATTTTTTGATACAATCTATATAGTCAACTTTTTAGACAATGATTGCCTTAAGTTTTAGAAACATTTCAAGTATATGTGAGTGAAAGAATCATGGCAATTTTGGCTTTATCTTCTTGCTTTGATTTTGATTGTCTTTTTATAAGTGTCTATGCACCCTTTCAGTATATCTCATAATAAAGACTAGATTGAAATCTCACTGAAGACAGGAAATACTGCCTCTAGATTACAGTGCCTTAGACAACAAAGTGCAGTAACTCTGCTCATAGCAGCAACATGAAGATGGCCCACACGCTTTGTAGATAATTCACATTCTTTTCTAATAAAACCTTTTCTAATAAAAACTTATAAGTGCTACCTGAGACCAAGGAGATAAATGATTAAAGTAGTTGCCACACAAGCATAATGAACTGAGTTAAACAACAAAGCACAAGTTTTATATATCTGTATCTATATATAGCAGAAGTCATATATTATATATATATGTGTATGTATGTATGTATAAGAGAGAGAGAAAGAGGGATGGCTCTTGTTTCTTATCCCAACTCTGGGAGGTGTTGACAGGCAAATCCCTGAATCTCCCTGGTCAAACTAAATTGGCAATCATGAGGAACAGTGAGAGACTTTATTTCAAAAAGTAGAATGGAGACTTCAAGAACAGTAAAAAACTGCATTTTAAAAAATAAAGGTGATGCCCTTTCCCCACCCCGCTCCCCCCGGTCGGACGTGCGCCAGTGGTTCAGGCGGGCCTCGACCTGAGACCTAGGTAAGCTCCACCCACGCCCACCCACCAGAACTCCAGGTCAGCCAAAGGGACCCGGCTCCGACCCCACCATCCAGCTGGAGCCGCGCGCAGGGCAGAGGGACGAGGAGGACCTCCCCCTGTGCCCGGGCCTGCCCCAGCTCCCCTCAGGTTAAATAGCTCCAGGCCGACGCCAGCATCCTCTTTCCCCACCACGCTCCGCTGGTGGGGACGCGCACGCAGTCCAGCCGGGCCTCACCCGCGACCTAGGTAAGCTCTGTCCCTGCCCACCCCCAGAACCCCAGGCCAAATAATTCTGTTTAGTAAAATTGAAAGATCTTAAGAGTTAAAACGGACAATGCCAAAGTCAAAGTGCAAATCCATGAGAAGCAACATTCAAGTAAACAAATTTCCCACTGAAGAAATTAATTCCATAATGTTAGACTCCAACCAGAACAAAACCCACGGAAAAAGGCCAAGAAAGCCTGACCCAGATTAACGACTTTCAAAATATGATCATTACCATGTTCAATACTATGAAAGAGGAAATCCGGGAGGAATTACATAATCGAATCAATCGCTTTGAAGAGGAACACAACAGACATATGGAGGAGTTGAGAAAAACAGTGCAAGAAACAAAAACTGGTATAGAGCAGTTAAAACAGACTCAAGCACAGTTTAAAACTAAGCTACAAGACAAGTTATCTTCAACCCAGAACTCCACAGAGAGTCTTATCAACAGAACTAACAAAGCAGAAAACAGAATTTCAGACCTTGAAGATAAAGTGGGAGTACTAAACAGCTCAATGGAAGAGGTGGTTAAAGCTAAAAGATACTTGAGAGAAATATCCAAGAGATATGGGACACCCTGAAGAAGCCTAACATGAGTATTCATGGAACACCAGAGCAAGAATCTCAATATACCACCCCTGAGGAAATATTTCAAACGATCATCAAGAAAAAATTCCTCATATAAAAAAAGAGAGGCCCATCCAAATACAAGAGGCATTCCACACCCCAAACAGATACGACCAAAATAGAAGCACGCCATGGCAAATAATAGTTAAAAACACTCTACATTCAGATAAAGAACTGTGCTGAGAGCTTCAAGGGAGAAAAACAAGTCCTTTAAAGGTAAACCTATTAAAATAACAAATGACTTCTCAGTCGAAACAGTAAAAGCAAGAAGAGCTTGGAGAGACATACTTCAAGTATTGAATGAGCAAAATGTCAACCCAGGCTGATTTACCCTGCAAAACTATCAGTCATGATCGAGGGAGAAAGAAAAATCTTCCAGCACAAAGACAACTTTAGGGATACATGTCCACCAAACCAGGCCTTCAAAAAAATGCTAGAAATGATACTCAAGCGTGAAGAAAAAAACAGGCTATCCAGGAGAACACAAGGCAAGTATAACACCATTAAAAGCGAAGCAATATACTTATAAAAACTACTAAACATAATAAATGTCTGGAATTAAAAATAGTTTCTCCATTATAACACTACATGATAATGTAATTAATTCACCGATCAAGAGACACAGATTACAAACTTGGATTAAAAATACCAATCCATCAATCTGCTGCCTGCACAAAACCCATCTCACCACAAAAGATAGGCACAATCTAAAAATAAAAGGCTGGTCAACAATTCTACAAGCAAATGGAAGCAGACAACAGGCAGGGGTAGCCATTATGCTATCAGACAAAGTGGACTTCAAACCAAAGAAAATTCTAAGAGACACGAATGGATACTACATTTTAGTCACATGTACAATTCACCAGGAAGACTTCACAATACTGAACATATCCACCCAATACGGGCACCTCCACATTCATTAAGAAAACCCTACAGCGTTTAAAGCAAGAAATCAACCCCCAAATGATAATTCTTGGGGACTTCAACACCGCCCTCTCAACATA
>JALPQD010000981.1:0-96808 GCA_023101885.1 Typhlomys cinereus
CTCAGAAATCCTGTGGCTTCTATGTCTCCTGCCACACTGCAACCAGGATCATAAACAAGAATGAAACCCCATGTTCCCTTAGGTGGTTTGGCTGTGAATTTATCAGCAACATACAGATATGCAGCGCTGCGATACCAGGCCTGAGGCAGAGACCAGATCCAAAGGCGAAGGAGGAAAGTCGAGGGCAGGAGGAAGGACACAGAACGGGGGCTAAGAAGGGTGGGAGCGGAACGTGAAATCCAGGCCAATGAAGTTCTTCTGCAGTTAGACGGCGGGGGACCCAGCACCCCTCCGTTTCTTAGGTTGACGTGCGTAGGGCAGGCTGGGGGCAATTCATGGGGTGCGCCAATTGCCAAAGACCAATGACCCGCAGCTAATCAACTAATTCGCTCACCTTCAGGGAGGCGGGTCAAAGCCTTAGGATTGAGCCAATTAATCACGGCCCAGAGTTGCGCTTGGCGCTCCAATCTCAGCAATAGTTTTCTTGACCTTTCTATAAACCATACAACTATCCCTCAGAAGCCCTTAACTGATTGCATTTTTCATCCTCAACTGGCCCGTGGCTCCCACTCGAACTCTGGAAAGGGGCAGCATGAGACCCACGCGTTCAGAGCCTGTCCCTGAGAAGCAGAGGTGTTGGCGGGTGGATGGGGGAGCGCTAATCCAGCCGTCCTGCTAGGCGAGAGACACACAGTGCTCCCTGCATCTTTGCATGTGCCTAGAAAGTGGGGAGCGACTGCACTCGTGGCCAGGGGAAATCTGGGATGACAGGTGCCTGGGTGGTAGATCATTTCCCTCTGCCCCCCTCTGTTCCCCCCTCTGCTCCCCTTTCCTCCCCTCCCTGTGCTCCTGGCTGGGATCGCTGTTTTGGACATAGGGCGCTCTCGGCCAGGCACTCAGGGTTGTTATGGGAGACACTGGTAGCTTTGGTCCTCCACTGACCTGCTTCCCACACTGAACTCGCTCTGGTTAAGCCCTGGCTGTTTTCCATTTCAGAGGCTAAGCTACAGCCTGGGCTCTTGGGGCTGGAGCTCCCGTTTGTTCTCTGCCTACCCATCTATCATTCACCCATCCATCATCCATCCATCATCTATCCATCCATCCATCCATCCATCATCCATCATATATATCCCCTCATCCATCCTTCCATATACCCATCACACATGCATCCCTACCTCCATCCACCCATCATTTACCTATCATCCATTCATCATCCATCCATCCATCCATCCATCCATCCATCCATCCATCCATCATCCATCCATCCATCCATCCATCATCCATCATCATCCATCCATCCATTCATCATCCATCATATATATCCCCTCATCCATCCTTCCATATACCCATCACACATGCATCCCTACCTCCATCCACCCATCATTTACCTATCATCCATTCATCATCCATCCATCCATCCATCCATCCATCCATCCCATCCATCCATCCATCCATCCATCCATCCATCATCCATCCATCCACATCATCAATCCATCATCCTTCCATCCATCATCCATCCATCCATCCATCCACCATCCATCCTTCCATCCATCCATCCATCCATCCATCCATCATCCTTCCATCCATCATCCATCCATCCATCATCCTTCCATCCATCATCAATCCATCCATCCATCCATCCCATATCCATTCCATAATCTATCCTTCCATGCACCCATCACACATGCATCCCTCCCTCCATCCACCTATCCACCCATCATCCACCATCTCACACCCATCATCCATCCCTCCCTCCTTCCATCCATGCATCCTTCCACCATCCATCCATCCATCCATCCATCCATCCATCCTCCATCCATCTCCATCTATCCATCCATCCATTATCCTTTCATCCATCATCCTTCCATCCATCATCAATCCATCCATCCATCCATCCATCCCATATCCATTCCATAATCATTCCATAATCTATCCTTCCATGCACCCATCACACATGCATCCCTTCCTCCATCCACCTATCCACCCATCATCCACCATCTCACACCCATCATCCATCCATCCCATCCATCCCTCCCTCTTTCCATCCATGCATCCTTCCATCCACCTACCTGTCAGTTTAGCCATCCATCTATCCACATGTTCCCCATCTATCATCCATGTATGCATGTATTCATCAATCTACTCCTCCATTTACTTACCCACCCTATCATGCAAGTATCCATTCATCTACCCATTTGCACACACACACATTCTTCCATCAAGTCATGCAAAATTAATCCATCCACTCAACCATCCATCCATTTCTCCATCTACCCACCTATCTACCATCCATCCATCTTTCTATCCACCTTCAATCTCCACAGCCATCCGTCATCCATGCACATTCATCCCCCCCATCCACTGTCATTCAACTATACATCTATTCCTTTATCCACTCACCCTATCCCTCATCCCTCCATCCCCCATTCATTTCTCTACCTACCCACCATGCACCTATCCATTCCTCAATCCATCCACCCACTCACACGTCTACCATTTATCCATCCGTCCGTCCATCAGTCCATCCATTCATCTTCCATTATCCATCATCCACCCATGTACCCACTCATCCATCACCCACCCATCTTTCTCTCTGTTCACCTATCACCCGCTCATCCATCCATCCATCCACCCATCTACCCACCCGTCATTCATCATCCATTATCCACCTGTTTGCCCCTCACTTACTGATGTCATTCTCCGCTGAGCCTCACCTATGCCCCAGCACTGCCCAAGCAGTGGCAGATCATCATGAACTGGGCAGGGAGACTGTGCATGCCAACCCAATTCCAGCCCAGAGTGAGGTGTACAGTGAAGCCAGGGCATAGTTCACAGGGCATTCAGAGCCCACGGCGCTGGAGGACGGGCGTCTTGGAGGAGGCGACATCTCAGCTACATTTTCAAGACCGTCCCTGCAGGACAGGTGGGCCCAGCGGAAGGGGCTGCTTCGTTCTTGCCTAGTGCCCTGACCTAGGACAGCCTTCCGCACAGTCAGCCGGTCCTCTTCTCCACCCCTCATTTTTATGTATATGCGAATGTGGGGTGCAGACACACACAGGACGCATGCATGTGTGGATGTGTATATGTAGGTGCAAGTGCATGTGCACAACTGTGCATGCGGCCTGATGTTAGGATTCATCCTTGACTGTTCTTTACCTTACTTTGAGACAGATTCTTTCGCAGTTCTGTTGCTGATAAAATCATGGCAAAACATCTGAAGGGAACAAGGTTTATTCTCTCTGATTCCTGATTACAGTTCTCAGTCCAACTTGGCAGGAGAGCTCACACCTACTCCAGGGCCAAGGGAACTGGCCACATCATCTCCACACAACAGCTGAGAGAAGGACGACCCTTACTTGCCAGACCAGCATGTCTGGCCAAGTATATAAAAGGACGCCGACTTTCTCAACCAGCTCTCTGTATTTTATTCACCTGTCCAGGGCCTAGTTCCACACACCACGGGCTGGGCCTTTCCTGTCCGCTAAACAATCTCCTGCACGTTTGCTCTGGGCCTAACTCAACTACTGATTATTTGAAATATGCCCAGAGCTCCAACCCTCAACCAGCAAGTTGACAGGCAAATACTTAACGATGAGAGGGTCTCTAATCAAAGCCTGAGCTCACTGAGAGGGTTAGTCTGCCTAGACAGCTTGCTCTGGGAGTTCCCAGTCTCTGCCTTCCAGGGCTAGAGTTACAGGTGGGCTGCCATGCCTGCACGCCTGGAGGCTCCCAGAGCGCAGTCTTTGGACTTTGCTTTCTGTCCTCCAGTTCCAAGCCTGGCCTACGTCAGGAGCATTTTACATGGATCTGGTTCTTTCCCTTGCATGCAAGTGCTCGGACCTCTGAGAATCGCCCCAGCTCCTTGTCTGGAACTCTTCTGGCATGTGACTAGATTTGCATATCTGGCCTGTGTGGGGAAGGGTCTTTCCTTCCACTGGGACTGTGGGTTTGGGGGCTTTGGCTTTCCTGTCCACCCGGTTTGGCTACATTCGCCAACATTTTCATGAACCCTGGAGGGAGCAGACGGAGTCACACAGGCCCATGTCCACGTGAAGAAGGTTGGTTCTGACGAGCTGTTCTGACGCAGGTATGCACACCGCTCATGAGGAATGGGTACATACCCCAGGTCACACGCAACGTTAGCAGGTGCTGCTCCCATAAACCAATGTGATTGTCACCTGGCCGGTCTAGTAAACCAGCCCCCAGAGGAATATCTTCACCCCCACAAAGAAGCACGCTGGGCGCCTTCCCTTCAGACACACAGCCCGCTCCCTCCATCTCTCATCACCCACTTTTGGAGCACAAAACCTGGGCACTGCCAAATATTTCTTGAAGAAAAACCACAGCGCTGGCAGGTGAGAAACGGCAGCTGCTGGCCGGCCTGGGCACTGGGGGGACAGCGTGGGCTGTGAGCGCGGGCAGCCGACCCCGCCCGTATCTGGGGCGTTTTGTTCTGACCCCGCCTGGATTTAGAGCCCTGAGCTTGGGGCCTCTAATCCTTCAGGAAAAGCCTTAAAAAAATCAGGTTTTCTGTGAGATTTCTAGATTTTTAGGATGGCTCAATTTTTCCTAAAACGACGTGTACGCCAAATACAGAGGAAGGTCTGCAGGCTCCATACAGGTGACCTTGCCCCCGGAGGCTACGGGCTCTGGCATCTGCGGGCTGCCATTTCCAGGAGCACCCCTACATGTCAGGAAGTGGCCAGCAGGAGCAGGAAGACCCAGGATCTAGACCCTGTCACTAGTAACACTACAGATCTTAGGGTACCTTTTTGGGACGCTCCAAAGACTTCAGGCCGGGGAGCCATCATTCCGGAGCTCAATTAGAAAATGGGTTCACTTTGCACTGCCTGGTCTGGGCGCAGCCTGGAGCAAGACTGTCGCTGGATGCTGGCTTTTCAAGAACTCTCACGCTGGTGCCATTAGCACAACAGACTGGATTTTTGGGACCGAGGCTGACGTCGTTGGGAGTGCTACATGTTGGAGACTTGCAGTCACCCACCAGAGCCGGCCATGTATCTTCCCCTAACCATGCCCGTCACAGTGTACAAGAACGGAGTGAACACCCCTAACCCCAAAACCGCCCAACCTCCAAATGCTCCAAACTCTGAAACCCGTCGCGTGTCACCACGACACGGTGGAAAAGTCCACGCTGCCATGATGATAAAACAATGGTATACTACTGCCTTGGAGGTGCTGTAGGGGCTAAGGAACAGAAGCGAGTCCCACATTTAGACTTCGGTCCCATCCTGAATGACTCTCATTATGCACGCGAGTATTCCCTCCACCAAACTCCAGAATTCGATGCTTCCCAGTCCCAAGCATTTTTGATAAGGGATGTTCACCACATGGTTTGAGGCCAGCCATGGTTTGAGACTGTTTTCATAAACACTATGTGGGCCGGAGAGATGGCTCAGGGGTTAAGCCTCTGCCTTGCAAGCAGAAGATCCTGAATTCTAATTCCAGAACCAACTCAGATTCCCAAAGTCACCTTTGGGTTTCCACAGGCACACACGGTACCTTGTGATACTCATGGACATACACATACACACAAATAAAAAAATGAAAAATTAAAAAAGAATACCACCTATCAGATCCCCCTCCACCTCCTCCCCCCAAGAGCACGTTGTTGAACAAGGTCCGGCAGACTGTTCGTATCTATCCGAGGGGTCCATAATTTGAGCTTTATTCCTTTAAGGGAAATCTGTTCGTGAAACTAACATCATTGTTAGTTTGGTTCTGCCAAAGGCCAGAGCAGAAACATGAACAAGCAAACATCCAAGAGATGCTGAGAGCCAAGGAGGATAGGCCTATTTCATGAAAGGGAAAACGGGAGAGAGAGAGAGACCCTTCTGGCCCACAAAGTAGGACTGAAAACCAGAGAGAAAGATCTTTCTTCTACCCAGAGGCCAGCCCAAGCTGAGAGTATGAACGCTGATCTTCCAAGGGTTAGGGGGGACATCTGCCTGGCTAAAGGGTTAGGATTTGTCTCCAGGGAGGTGAGTGATTAGCAAGGGCAGGCTGAGAAGCTTCTGGAGCAGGCTGCTCTGTGTTCTTCAGGGCAAGGAGGCTGTTCTTGGGGAGAGACATTCATATTGCTGGGATACCTCTGACATGTGACCTGAGACCCCTGGAACACAGCCTTTGGGTCTGCCCTTGTCCCTCCAACCCTGAGCCTGGTATGTTTCAGTGGGTGGAGGGTCTGGCCTGCACCGAGAACGGGCTGCTGGGACTCTCTGCTTCCGGGCTGTGCTGCCTGTCGCTTGCGAACGGCCCTCTCTGAGCCTCTGAAGCTGTCAATCTCTAGGCCTGGTAGGAGGGCCTTAGGGGTCCCTCACAGGAGCGCGGGGGAGCCTGCTTTGATTGGGATTGCTCTACCGGCAGAGGGTCACCTACAAAGTGTCCTTCACGAAGGATGCCCGACGCCTGTTTGTTTAATTGCTCCTCGCCCCATAAACCATGGGGTGATGTTTCCTCCCGGGTGGGCCGTATGCTCCTGCTTGGGAGAACTGAATTGTCATCTGTGGGGGGAGGAAGCCGCCCACCGTAGGCTGGAGCTTGGGCTTAGCTGCCCCGCCCCCTCCACACACACCACGGAGCGACAGCCACCTGCGAGGATCGCGGCTTCTACCCAAGCCTGGAGCCTCCAGAGAAGGCCAGAAGCAGGGACCACCCCCCACTTGGGCTGGGCAGACGATGTTGGGGGGAGGCACAAAAGGATGTAGGGGGCAGAGAGCAAGAAGCAGGGAGGACAGAACATTGGGGAGTCGCGGGTCCCGGGAGCTGTGGCCCACAGTGACTAGGGACCCTAGTGGGGGCACCGGGGGAGTCAGGGCTTCGCACTGCAGGCTCGGGGCAGTATGGAGAGAAGGAAGCAGGAGGGAAGACCCTCCGTGGGCCTGCTTTTCAGAAAGAGCGCGGGACCCCCACAGACCTCGTACCAGTGACAGCCCTTCATCCTCTCACCCAAAGGCACGGAGAGTCCTGAACAGGGAACCCTGGGCGACCTCCTTCCAGGTCTGGATGACCTCCAGTCAAAGCAGGTGGGAGTTCTAGAGCCTCTGTCACCTGAGAGCCCCCTGACGCCTCCCTCAGAGAACGAAGCAGAGCGCGAATCGAATTCACAGCAGAGGCCGGAGCCCTGCCAAGGCCGGAGAGACCGGGGAGGCCCGTCCTTCGCCTTCTTCCTCCCAAAGCGCTGAGTCAGGCCTGGTTGGGTTAATGAAAATCCAATGCTGTTATTATGCAGGAAAATCTCCGACTGCCCAGACCCCCTGGGAACCAGCCGCGGTGAGGAGGAAGTCTCCGGCTTTATGAGCCCTGCCATTTGATCACCTTCCCCCAACTCACCAACCCAGGATGGGGGCCACCAAGGATGCTCGCCCACCTCTGCCTCGGTCAGCATTTAAAACCAGGCAGGGGCTGCTGGATCCCAGTCTATAAATAAAGGATTTACAATTATAGCTATTAGCATCGGATGGCATCTAAACACGGGACCTGGAAATGCATGCACATAAATAATCACATAATACATTTCACTCTCAGTAAAAAGGAAAAAAAGACGAAAGCCCCCATAAGCGCCCTTTCCAAGCCTCGGCTGGACCCAGCTCCTGAGCCCGGGACGGGCTGGGTGCCGCCTCATGGGGTTCCCGGGCTGTGACTACTGAGACAGGCCACCAGGCGGCAGACTTGCCCACCTGCCCAGCGGGCGTCTCTGGGGCCTGACTTTGGTCAAACCCTTGTTCCTTTGCAGGACACACACATACACCACACACACACTGCTTTCCTGGCCCTGCATCCCAGGAGTGCTGGGATCAGAGTCGCTTCTCTGTCTCTAACAGGTGGTGGCCATTTTCAGGGCCCAAGGTCATGGGACAGAGCAGACCCCGGCTCTCACGCTCCGATATCAACATCTGCCTGGGCCCTGAAGCCCCCACCTTTGGAGAAGACACCAGCAGGCCAGATAAGAGGCATTTTGATGGGGGGGGGGCAATGCCATTTCAGAAGCCGTGTGATGTTTAATTGCCGTTGTGAACCTGACTGGATTCAGTATCACTAGGCGCACTTCTGGGCATGTCTGTGACGGTCGATGGACGGGTATGTGTGGAGAGGGTCCATCCAAAATGTGGACAGCATCATCCCATGCCTGGGGTCCCGCACCTAGTAAAAGGGAGAAATCAAGCCGAACACTAGTGTTCATCTCTCCCTGGCTGCTGACTGCGGGTGTCACGCGACCGGCTGCGTCTGGCTGCTGCCACCACGACCGGTTGCACCTTCGAGCTGTGAGTCGAAAGAACCTTCCTTCCTTAAGTTGCTCTTGCCACAGCAACAAGGACGGCGACTTGTTTGTGTCCCAGCCAGTCGCAGTCGTCACTACACATTCCTTCAGTGGCTGAAACCTACAAGGCCCTGCTTAGGGCTCCCCCACCCAGGGCAGAATGCTGCCTTATCCCGACAGTCAGTGGCACAGATCCTTCTGGAATCGGTGTGCGGCCTTCATATCCTGGCCACTCATCCTTGCAAGGCGACTCCCTCCCTCCTTTCTTCCCTCCATCCCTCCTTCTCTCCATCCCTCCCTCCCTGCCTCCCTCTCTCCTTCCTTCCTTCCGTCCGTCACTCCCTCACTCCTTCCCTCCTTCTCTCCCTTCGTTCCTCTGTCCCTCCATCCCTCCTTCCCTCCTTCCCTCCCTCTCTCCTTCCTCCCTCCCTTCCTCTCTCTCTCTCTTTCTCTCTCTCTCTCTTTCTTTCTTTCTCTCTCTGTTTCTTTCTTTCACAGTTTCAGTGTGTGTGTGTGTGTGTGTGTGTCTGTGTCTGTGTTTCTATGTGTTTATGTGTATATCAGAGGGCATTATATGTACCTGTGGAATCCCAAAGGTCACTTTAGGAATCATCCTGAATTGCTCTACATCCTTGTTGCTTTGCTCTGGGGTTTCCCAAGCTCTGACGTCCGGGGCTGGAAGTGCAGGTCACCACCATTTGTACCTGGCATTTTTACATGGGGTCTAGGATCTGAACTCAGGTCCTTGCGCTTATTTTATTTGTTTATGAGAAAGAGAGAGAGAGAGAGAGAGAGAGAGAGAACATATGGCACACAGGTGGAGGGCAGAGGACAACTTTGGGAAGTCATTTCTCTCCTTCTGCCCTGTGGGCTTCATGTGGGGTTGAACTCAGGTCATCGGATTTGCTAGTGGGCACCTTAATCCACTGAGCTACCTCTCCAACCCCACAGCTCATCTTTCTTGGGTGCATTCTCCCCCCTCCTCCTTCCCCTTCCCCTTGCCTCTCTGCTCCTCTCTCCTGTTATTCAATTATCTTTCTACATCTTTCCCCAAATGGAGAGTCATTTGTAACCGGCAGAAGGCGAACCGCTTTCAGATCCCGGAGGCGGCCTCCAGCACGCGCACACACGTGGCCGGCCGCCGGCCTCGTTTCCTAAAGCCCCTGTCTGCCACCTGTGGGGTGGCCTGGTCTCAGGAAGGAGGAGGAAGGGGCCCCCGCGCTGGGCACACGCCTCTCTGCTGCGACACCCGTCGAGCCTGCTGGGTAGTGGGGACCTTGCATCTATGCCTGCTTCAGAGGACCCGGCAGGACAAGGTGGGACACAGGGTGGAAGTGGGTTGAGTGGGAGTGGAAAGCTCCTCCCGCCAGGACCCCCCAGGTCCCTTCACCGCTGAGCAGGGCGGTGATTACAACCTGTCTCATGGAAGGAGGATTCTGCACGCTACGTGACACAAATTCGCGTGGATAATGAGTACACCATCTCCGGTGGCCTCTCTTGCTCGGGCCTGATAGGGCAAGAGGAGGCGCTAGGTCGGCAGGAAAATGTCCTCTCTCGCTTTCCCGGCTGTTGCTGTTGATGCAAACTAAAAATAGCAGCAGCCCCGGCCTCAGCCTCCCGCTGGCTGGGGGGCGGGGGGGCCCAGAAGATTAGGATAGCTCTTGTGTGAGGGAAGACTAATGGATTTCTTCCTCGAGGCAATTAAAAACTGATTTGTCACCCCGGAGATATATGGCTTTATATCGGCAGATGAAAAGCCGGAGGAGGGTGGTGGGTGACGGTGGCAAGGCTCCCGGCTGAGGGGACCCTCGGGGGCTCCTAGAGGAGAGAGGGCAGAACTGAATAAGGGCAGGGGGCAGGACTGGAGGGACAGACCCCGCCAGGGAAGGCTTGGAGCCTGGACAAACAGACTGCAGCCTCCGGAGACTCTCTGGCTTCAAGGAGGAAGCTTCTAGAACATATCCTAAGATCTGTCCAGTTGCAGAAGTGCAGAGACCCACACCCAGGCGCTCCCAATACTCTGTCACACCTTCTCCTCTCCGGGAGCTGAGGGAGGGCCTGGGGCACACTATTCCTGCAGCTGGGCATAGCGCCCCTCTAGCTGTGGGACAGCCTGCTCCCCTCTTGGGTCTAAGGACCGATGGCTCTGCAAGGATGTTTGGGGCATCCCACACTTGCGGCAGGCCAGGGAAGTCCTGCCTGCAGCCCTCTCTGCAGATCATCTCGGCCGCCCGATGCCCAGGATCCCACGTGCTCCGACTTTCGCTGGTCCCACCTGCTGCCCCACGCCTCGGCAGGTCCTGACTTCTCCCACACGTCTCCAGTCGTAAACCACACTCCCCCCACACCTGGGCAGGGGCCATAGCTTGTGTACACCTGGGCCAGTCCCACCTGCTGCCCCCAAACCCAGGCAGGTTCTGACTGCTCCTCGACAGGTCCCAGCAGCTCTCCCAGGAATACAGCTGCACTTCACCCCAAAGCCCCCAAATCATTCTTGTTCATCTCAAGAGTCCAGACTCAAGCAGAGACAGTGAGATGCTGATCAGACACCGAGATCACATTTTCTCCTACCCTTCCTTCCTCTTATCTTTTAATGTTTGACTTTTTCATCTGCCATCCATCCATCCATTCATCATCCATCCATCATCCATCTATCCATCATCCATACATCCATCATCCATCCATCATCCATCCATCCACCCATCCATCCATCTATCATCCATCCATCCATCATCCATCCATCCATCATCCATCCATCCATCCATCATCCATCCATCCATCATCTATCATCCATCCATCCATCCATCGATCATCCATCCATCCAGTATCTACCCATCTATACAGCTATCATGCATCCTCCCATCCATCCTCCTATGCATCCATCATCCATCCATCCATCCATCCATCCATCCATCCATCCATCCATCCACACATCATCCATTCATCCACCATCCATCCATCCATCCATCCATCCATCCATCCACACATCATCCATTCACCCACCATCCATCCATCCTTCTAGTCTATCCACCATCTATACATTTACTATGCATCCTACCTATCCATCTTTCTACTCATCCACCATCCATCAATCCATCTTTCTATCTATCCATCCATACACCCACACACCCATCTACCTACCACCCATCTACCTATCCATTTACTTAGGTATCCATCCATCCGCCACACATCCAACCATCCACTGACCATCCATCCATTCATCCATCTTTCTGCCATCCCCCACCCATCCACCTTCTACCCATCCATTTCAATATTCACTGAGCATGATTCTGTGCTAGAAATTCTTCAGTGAATTTAAAAATCCACATTCTTTTCTTATGGCCACCAATCATATTTGGGAGGAATAGAAACGCCCATTGAACAAGTGGCTACCGTGTGCCCGCCAGCCTCAAAGTGCAAGAAGCTTGACTTGGACACACCCAAGTGGATCTTGGTTCTGCCTTTCTGCTGTGTGGTCTTGGGCAGCTTCCTTGCTTTCTCTGACCCTGGGCTCTTCATCTGCATAACATTCTGGGAGTGGTCAGAGGCTATCTGGAAAGTGCTTGCTCTATCACGCATGCGGCTCTCTGGCGTGGGCTTGGCTTCATAAATCACAGAAATAAACTCACATCCTCCGCTGCTAGGGACCGACCAGGTACCGCTCAGCATCGAATCAATAGAATTCATATTTAATAATAATCTGCTGAAAGGCGCTTTGGTCAGCTCTGCGCATCAGCGCCACACTAATAACAAATTACTTCTTAAATTGTTCGCCTTGGTCCCTTTCATCAAGCTCTGATTATGTTTCTTGCAGGGGCGCAGCCCCCCTGCCCCCCGCTCCTCCCGTCCTGTGCGTGCAGACTCAGGGGCCACACATCCAGGGACCTGCAGAGGCTACAAGCTCAAGGTGGAGGCAGGGCTGTGCTTGCGGTTCTGCTTATAGGATGGGCTCTGGGGACAAGCTAAGGTCTACACTTGGTCACCCCAGGCACTGTGACACAAGATCTGATGACATGGACAGGGAGAGGGGAGCCTCTGTTGCCTCTGTGTGTGCCTGGGACCTCTTGGGGGAGCTCTCCGCCCAGCTTGTCCATTGCCAGCGGGTGGCGCTGGCCAAGACGCCCAGGGCACCCCGCCACGGGCTGCCTTATTTAAGACGTATTTTGTTCTTTATGGATGTGGGGTATGTGTGTGTGTGTGTGTGTGTGTGTGTGTACAAGAGGACAACTGAGTATATCTGCCTGTGGAATCATCCTGGATTGTTCTTCTACCTTATTGCTTTGTTCTGGGATCTCCTAGGCTCTGCCTTCCAAGGCTACCCCCAAACCCATCAGGCATTTTTACCTTGGATTTGGGGGGTCTGAACTTAGGTCTTTTTTGCTTGTGAGGCAAAAGCTGTACCCCCGAGCCATCTCCCCAGGTGATCTTGCACTATTTTGACGTGAAAAGTACTGTCTGAAAGATTGTGTGTCCTGTGTCCTTGCTTCACCCCTTACATTCTGTATCAAGCTGTGCTTTACCCTTTTCGCCCTGCTTCTCACCAAGTCTGGGTGCGCTCTCCTCATTCCAGGTCCTGGGGGCTGGGGGCTCCACACACCCCTACTGCAAGCGGCCAGGGACAAGGCTCTGCGTGGGGTCAGTGGGTGCCCTGGATGCGCTGGGGAGGAACGACTTGTGGTCAGGCTGTCCTGCTCTGGCCGTGGTGTGAGATGGAAGAGCACAGGGTGGGTGTCACTAGGAGCCTTCTTTGACTTATTCCAGAGGGGGAGGTATTGCGGGGAGAGGAGTTCTGGGGGGGCAAGCGCTCCTCTTCTCCCAGTTACCACTACTGCTTTGAGCCCTGACTCAGAAAACCATGGACTCTGTTAGTCTTCAATTCAGCGGGATTCTGCCTGAGGCCACCGATTAATAATAATATTGCTATTATTAAAGAGATTTGCATAGATGGGAAACTGTTCCCTTGATTAAAGCAACAATGATAACAGCCAAGGACATGGATTCTAGGTCATCCCGTGGCTGCGGAGGGGAGACGACTTGTGTCTGCAAAAGGCTCCGTTCCGCATAGGGCAGCAGCTGGCAGATGACAAGTTACAAGATCTTCTCCTTCTCACCTATTCTTGTGGAGGTGCTGTGGCAAATTCCCTGGGCTCCTGACGCGGTACAAACACTTAGGTCCTGATGAATTGTACGTGGATAAACCCCTTGTTCTTGTAAATGGCTTGGGTCGTATAGTCATTATAGCAATGGAAATATGAAGCGAAGACTAGTTTGATGCTAGATGAGCGGATGTTGCTGTGAGACTCAGACAGTTGAGGAATGGGCAAGGCAGGGATGCCTGTCTTACCCCCAGCCCACGCCACAGAGGGAGGTTGAGTCATGGAAGGAGGCAGCGAGAGGCCTACAGATTGGCTAAAAAGTAATCAGCCGGCCCTGCAGATGCGAAGATTGCTTATGTGGGGCCCAAGGATCCTGCAGGCAGCATCCTGGCGCTGGGAAGCGAGGCCCAGAGAAGATAGGAGACACGCTGGGCCCAGGAGGTCTGCTTGGTTCTGTCTACAGTGGCAAAAACACGCGGGAGACAAAATTGAAAACACAGTACAGCTCATAGCAGTCTGCGGAAAGCGACATTCTCAAGGGTTCTCCTTGCAAACTGTGCGTGAGCTCTGTGTGCCCCAACTATAGGACGAGCGCCCTCCAAGAAGAACTGACCAGCCAGGGCGTCCCTTGTTCATGAAGCGGAGACCCAGCCTGGGGAGGGCTCAGTTCCAAATCTAGCAATAGACAATGGAAGTTCTAGCAAAACCAAAACAGCATGTGTGTGTGTGTGCGTGTGTGTGTGTGCGTGTGTGTGTGTGTGTGTGTGCACGCGTGTGCTTGCACATCTCTGCATGTGTAGATGGAGGCTACTAGGGGTGACATCTGGTGTCTTCCTTGACTTTCTTCGTTGAGATCGGGTCTCTGTTGTAGTTACCTCCTCTGTTGCGGTGAGACAACACTCACGCACAAGGTAAGGCAGTAAGGGAGGGTTGTTTGGCCTCCACATCCACAGTCCATTACTAGGGGAAACTCATAGCAGAAGGCAAAGTTTAGAGGCAGCAGCTGGACTTGGGTCAGGTCACAACTTCCACCAAGGTGGGAAGGACAGAGAAAGAGAGATAGATAGATGGAGAGAGATAGAGATAGAGAGAGATATAGATAGATAGATAGATAGATAGATAGATAGATAGAGAGAGAGAGAGAGAGAGAGAGAGAGAGAAAGAGAGAGAGAGAGAGAACAGCAAAGCTTGGAAACCAGGGCTGGGCCACAAGACCTCGAGGCCCGCCCCCGTGACAAGCCTTCTTCCATCAAGGCTCCACCTCCAAAAGCTGTCACGACCTTCCCAAATATAAGCATCAGCTGAGGACTTAAGCCCACGAGCCCATGTGGACAACACACATTCAAGCCATGACCGTCTCCTGTTGGAACGGAGCTCCTGCTTCAGCTCGTCTAGCAGGTTAGCTTGCTGGGGGTGAAGGGGGGTGGGGGGTGCCCTGTCTCTGTCTCTCGAGCGTTGGAATTATGGCTGCCATGTCTGTCCAGCACATACATGCATTCTGGGGATTTGAACTCTGGACCTCACGCTTGCACCGCAAGCACTTCACCTGCCGAGCCATCGCCTCGACCTCCAAAGCAATATTTTGGATAGACAAGCCTGTCCTATAATTATGCATTTCTGTGTAATACCTCAGGCCCTGGACCGGCTTCAACTATGTTGACAGAGAAGGACAAAGCACAGGCAGTCTGACATCCAGGCTGGCTCTGGAGTGACAGCAGTCAGAAGAGCCGGAGGTAGGAGGAGGGACAGACACACATAAGGATGGACAGACTGCAGAGCCCAGACACAGCCAGAGGCCAACATACGTGCTCAACTAATTCTTGACAAAGGCACAAACGTAGAGAAGTGCAGAAGGGCCATCTTGTCACCAAATGTGGGTGTGGTCACTGGAGAGCGTAGTGACCTCCCCTCCAAAGTCAGAAACTAAAATCCCAACTTAACCCAACACCCGCCGAAGGAAACTCCAGGCGAACACACAGGCCTCCTGCACGACTTAACTAGATATTGCTCACGGACGGAAGCTGCAAAACTGATGAAACTCTTAGCTAAGACCTGCAAGAAATGTCTGGGCTTCAGCCCCGAGAGACCCCACACTGAAAAGCACATAAAGTCGATAGGCTGAATTTCGTTGCAAATAAAAGTTTCCATCTCCTGCAGGAGCTAACCGGAAGAAGGCCCACAGACTGCAGACTTGGAGAACACAGATTCGCAAGCCATGTGTCCAGCGGGGGCCCAGGATGCGGGCTACATAGAGACATGGGGAATTCAACAGTAAAAATGGTTGGAAAACAGACAAAACCACAGACTAGCAGTTCACCAAGATGATGAGCAAATGAGCGATAAAAGATGAGCCAGGGATGGGGAGATGGTTTCGGGGGAACAGCAACTGCCAGGCAAGAATGCAGAGCTGAATCAGATCCCCCCAAACACGCATGAGGAACACTGTGCATGGTGGTGGGGAGGCAGCGACGGGAGGGTCCCCTGATCCCATCAGCCTGGTGTCCTCAGAGATTCCAGGCCAATGAGAGATCTTATCTCACGTTGATAACAACCAAGGAAGGACAGCCAAGGCTTCTTCTGGCCTCCACGTGCAAGCACACGTGCACACGTGTGTGTCTGTGCATGTACGCATGTATGCATGTGCAGGCTCAGGCACACCTGTAACAAGAACGTAAACGCACAGAGAAGATGTTCGCTATTATGAGCTTTGCAGAATGCACAAGTGCCCTAAGGCACGTCCCACTCGGAGTAACTGAAGGAGCCACGGAGCGCGTAGGACACACCGAGAAGGAGGAGATGTGGGTGGAGCTGGGAACGTGTACCGCCCCTCCAGCAAACACATGAGGGCTTGTTTTAAAGTCAAACATGCGACTCTGAAAGGACCCAGCAAATATATACACGGGTGTTTATAACAGTTTTAAAAGGGCACAAAACACTATACAGGACACACATAGCGGGTTTTGTTGGTGACGGCCGGAGAGCCCCACAGTCAGGTGTGTCCTGTGGTTGAACATCCGGGTGGTGACACATGGGGACCAAAGGGCACTGGTCTGCCGTGGGCAGGAGTAAGCCACTGACACACACCAAGGCAGTGGAGACCAGTTCAACACCCCGGATTAGATGACAAGAAACACACACATGTGCACACGCAACCACATGATAAATCCAGGCAGAACTAGGGATGGCTGATGGGTGAACTGCACTGGTGTTACACTCTGCCTGGGACATTATACAAATATTTCTCTTGTTGCCTGGGGGACACTGAATGATGGACTCAAGGACCCCTCCGTGTTGCTTCATATGACTGCATACATGTGCACCGTTGTCTCCATATAAATACTCTGATTAGAGACGGCCAAGGATTTGGTGGGGGGTGACTTTGCGCATAGTTGGGTGAGGAGTTCTGCTTACTGTGTTGGAAGATTCATGTGATGTGGATCCTTCTAGTCGGGAACTGTGGATTTGGTTGGGTTTTTGGACAGTGGGTCCCTTTGAATTTCTGTCTTTCGGTGTTGTGGGATGCGCTGTGATGCTGCGTTTCTGTCTGTGGTTTGGGAATTTCCTTTCCTTTACAATGTTGTGAAGTCTACTCCTGTTTTCTATTTTTCTCTGAAACAATAAAGTTGACAAATAACATTCTGATTCCAAGAGGGGAACAGGCAGGGAGACTGTCACTTCATTTTGCTCGGTAAGCGGGCTCAGTACTTTGGCAAGCCAGCAAGCTGGAACTCTGGTCCTCTCTGCTCTTTCTGCGGATACGGTGTGGCTGGTTCCCCGGTTCCTGACGCTGGTATGAACTCTCCTGCGATGCTGATCAACAGCCACCAGAGTCCGCAAGCCAGGGATAAGCCTCTCCCTCCTTAAGATGTTTGGGTCCTGTAGTCGTTCAGCCACGGGAAGATGAAATGAATGTACCTTACCTCCTTCTCATGTAGTAGGTGCATGTGTAAGTGTGGGAGTGGGCACCTGAGTGTCTGCGGAGACCACAGGAGGGCACTGGGTGTCCTCATCACTCCCCACTTTTCCTCCTTTAAGTTACTCCTTGAACCCGGAGTGCATGTTTTTCCAGCTAGACCGAGATCCAGCAAGCCCAAGTGATCCGTCCTCTTGTCTTGTCTCCCTCCCGTGGCCTGTGTGAGCTCATTCCTGGCATGGGGTGTGGCTGCTGGGATTTGAACTCAGTTCCTTGGGGGTTGCTCGACAAGTGTGTTTGACCACTGAGCCATCTCTCCACCTTAGTTTGAAGACGGGGTCTCTTGCTGAACCCGGAGCTCATAGATTTGGCTACATAGCCGGCCGGTGAGCCCCAGAGAACCTCCTGGCTCTGTCTCCCCAACGCTGGGATTGTAGGTGTATGCCATGACACCCGGCTTTTTATTATTATTATTATTATTATTATTTATTCAACTGTGTGCATGTGCGCGTGTATGTGCGCGCACGTGTGTGTGTGTCTCTGTGTGTGTCTGTGTATGTGTAGAACCACGGACGAATTCGCGAACCACCATGGACGCCTCCACCTCCTTCTGCCCCGGGATTCACAGGCTCCGCCCTACCAGGACAGAAGCGCAGGACGCCCCTGCTTCCGCCTGGCGTCTATATGTGGGATCTGGGATCCGAACTCAGGACCTTCTGCCTGCAAGGCAGAGGCTTAACTCCTGAGCCACCTCTCCAGCCCCACTTTCACCTTATTTCTTGACATTGGGTTTCTAATTAAATCCAGAGCTCGCCGCCAGGGCTGGTCTGGGGATGCCCAGTCTCCACCTTCCATGGCTAGCAGTGCACATTGGACATAGGGATCTGAACTTGGGTCCTTTTGCTTGTGCAGCAAACACTCTCACCACTGAGTCATCAGCCCAGCCCTGACCAGATCCTTCTAGAAGCCTTCCCACATGCTGCTTCCTCTGTCATATGTGATGGTCAGTATGCTCAGCTTGACATATGCAAGGCAGGCCTCTGGGTACATGGTGGGCGGTTGCTTAGTTTGCTTCAACAGAGGCGGGAAGACCCTCCCTCTAGGTTGGGGCCATTCTTGGGATGGTATGGAGCGGAGGAATTGGATGGAGCACTTGCAAGCAAGCCCCCTCGCTGTGACTGCCACGTGATCCTCTCCTTCAAGCTGCTGCTGTGACTTCCCCGCCGTGACGGATGCGACTTGGACCCATGAGCCAAGTAAGCCCCATGGCCTTGGCCCGGGTAGGTTGAAAGAAACCTACGATGGCACAAGATGACAAGAAGCAGGACACGTGGCCCTGCTCTGTGTGAACCACGCGCGTGATGGCGTCTAAAGGCGACCGCAGCCCAAGGCACCCAAGGAGGAGCAGCAGGCTGTGCCGGGGTCCCCAGAGCATGGATGTCCCCGCTGACAGGGTTATGACATCTGCTTGCTGCACAGGTTGGAGGTGGGGAGGGGTATGGGGGGACTGCTTTGGGGCATATTGAAATTCTCAGCATTACGGTTTGAACGTGAGTTGTCCCCCCTAGGCTCATGGGTTCGAATCCTTAGCAGTTGTTAACGTTTGAAAAGGTCGTGACACTTTCAGGAGATGGAGCCGTGCTGGAGGAAGGCGCGGCACAGGGCGCAGGCGTCGAGGATGCTTCTTCCTGCCCTGCTTTGCTTGTGATCTGCTCTTGGGTCTGCGGCTTGCTGTCCGTCATGATGTCTGCAGTGACCTAAGCCACCTCTAGCTCCTGCCGCCTGCCCTGCCGCCTGCCCTGCCGTGATGGACAGATCGCCCCTGTGGAGTGGCACGCCGAATGCGCCTCCCTTTCTCCCTTTGCTGTGAGCGCGTCTCACAGCCGCAGAAGAGGAAGTGTCACAGCTTCTGTCGTAGACAGAACAGACTCCAAGTTTCCCCTCTGGGGAGGACACCGTCCCCTGTGGCCCGGCAGTGCTGTGTGAGAAATTCCCCCACCAGGGAATCAGCTGACCAGTGCGGAAAGAACAAGTCGCTGGAGTGTGCTAGGTGCAGTCCCCTCGGGTGGAGGAAGCTGGGGTGCTTGCGGATGTGGCGGGTGGACACCCGTCATCCTGAGAAGATGCTACTCAGCGGCAGATCAGGGAAACCATGGCGTCCATTGGAAACCCCCAGGCCTACAAGTCACGTGCCTGCAGGTGGCTGGAAGTTCGTCCGCCAAAGCGTGGAAAGCAAGGGTCCCCGAGTTGGGGGATTTCATGCAAGTGTCTACTAATGTTTTTCCTTTTCTGTCTGGTTGGATCTCCAAACGTGGGCAGAGGCGGCTTCCTGATTAGAAAATAATAATGGACTATGTGCATCTCAGAGACAGGTCTCACAGCAGCGACCTTTGCGCATACGTCACAGGCCTATGCCTGTTTCAGTATAAGCGCCGCCTTCTTTAGGCAGGAGGGGGGTGTGTGGGGTACTGGGGGCAGTGTAGAGACTCTTGGTGGACTTTTCTGACCTCTTGGAATGAGATACCCTTGGACTCTGTTCTTTTCCATCTGGGATTTCCAGGATGGCCCCCTGGGTGCTTCCTGCTCCACAGAGGGGGTCCAGCATGTGTGAGGCCAAGGAGCCATCTGGTCTACCCTCTCCCCTGTTCCAGCAGCCCAGCCACCGGTCCGCATCCATGCGTGAGGGTGCAGGCCAGCGGGCTCCCGGATGCCACCCGCTGCCCCCCCATGGCCCCTATTCCCCTCCATCCACAGTGTAGCGCCAACAGGGGGCCTTGGGACAGCAGAACAATTTAATTCCGATTACAGTATAAAAATTAATAACATTAAAATGTCACGATCATCCCACACTAATTAAGCATCTAATGAATAATTAGCTGTGGACACAGCTGACGTTTTTGGTCATTAATTTGAGCAAGTGTTTTAAGTTCCAAACAAAACCCCTCTGGGGTGGAGCCTTCGACTCGGCGCTCGGAGACAGAGCAGGAAGCACACAGGTATGTGTGTGCACATGCGTGTGCGTGCATGTGTGTGTGTGTGTGTGTGTGTGTGTGGTGGGTAGTGGGTTCTCCTTCCCAGCTTGGGGCTGCCTGGAGCCAGCCAGCCAGCTGACTTTCATGGGGGCAACTGTAATGTGAGGTGGAGACAGACGCATAGACTCAGGGACATCTTCGCCCTGAGCCACAGACTCTGAGACACCAGGTTGGACAAACCTGTTCCCTTGGCTGTTGCCACCTGCAAAGGTCCTTTCTGGAGACCCATGTCCCTAAGCTGGTGGTCTTGTTTCAGTCTGTCGAGAGTTTAGGAAACCTGGGGTCTTAGTGGAACTGTAGATCCTGGGAAAATGATTCTAGGTTCTCCCAGGGCTGACAGTGGTCAGTTGAGAGAGACGCTCACAGTGGTCACCCTAGAGGGGTGCCGTAGTTCTCAGGGTCATCTCTGCTCTTTGACCTTGGACTCCCCCTTAGCTTTGTGTGCTTGTCTTTCCCTTCAGGTGAGCTGGGGGTACACGTGGGAAGCTGTCCCATAGAGTATAATTGGCTCCGTGCTCAGTACAGCCTTACTGAAGCAATGGGGCACAGAGAGGTTAAGTGAGTTGCCAGTGGTCACACAGCTGGAGAGCTATGACACCCGCACAACGGCCAGGCAGTCTGGCGCCAAAGTCCCAAGCAAGACGTGATTTCTACAGCCTCTTTCTTCTTAATGCCTGGCAAGGCCACTGAAGGACCTGCCAGGGCCGGGAAGAACTGGCCTGTGAGCAAAGTCCACAAGGGGAGCCCTGGGGGCACATGCAGGTGTCTAGGCCAGCGTGGAGTCCCTGCCACGCATCTCAGAGGGCCCGAGGGAGATCCTCGACCCTGAGAGCCACGGGTCTGGTTGGGCAGCGGCATGGGTGCCCCATGGAGGACGGGTCCCCCTGTGTCTACTTGTAGCCGTGCACTGTGTCCAGAAGCTTCTATGCTCCACACCCTCTCTGCCCACTTGGGACTTTGCCCTGGAGTCTTGTCACTGAGCTCTGTCTGTCTTGGATGCAGAACAAGCTGTTTTTGTATGTTCACAGCGGTCTCATCTTTTTCCGGGGGACAAATCTCTCCCGCTTCTAAGTCTGCCTGAGGCCGTGCTGTAGTCCCTAGAGTTTCCTCAGATGCATTTCCAAGTCTGCAGATACCATGGCACACAGTAGGTGCTTCGTGGCTCCGCTGCCAACTCAGTGCCAGCACAGTGTCTGGGCTACTGAGGCCAGGGACCGGCGAGGCGGAAGTAGGGAGTGGAATTGTACTCGTTTCAAGACGACTGTGGACGGACAGCATGTGGCCCGTGACAGCTTCCAATCCGTTGTTGCCCACCCATCAAGCAGCACCTGACTTGGTGGGCGCGTGGAGATCCTTTACGGGCTGCCTCTAGGGCCGAGTGACCCGCCTGACCAGGGGGACGGACACCCTTCACCCCAGGACACCCAGCCCTGGCGACCCCATCTCCCCCCCTTGCTGCTGCTGCTCCCACCGGGAGGGGACCCTGAGGCCGAGCAGGGTACAGTCCAAGCCTCAGGCCTTGATGGGTTTTTATGGCCGAGTTATAAACCTCTGAGAAATGGGGTTTATAATGGAAATCCTGACATCACCTAAAATACGGCCACACTCTTGGGCGCTCCCAGCACGCGGCCCTAATTTATAAACCACTCAGGGATCCTGGGCCATTTCGAAACTTACGGACAATAATCCAGAAATAGAGTAAACCAGGAGAGGGAGAAACGGCGCCCGAGTCCGAGGGCTATAAAGCGTGCGGAGGACGACAGTGCAGAAATCAGCCCCTGTCACAGCGCTGGCACTCTGTCCTGCATCCTGTCTGCTGCCCCCGAGCGCCAGGCCTACGCGCTGCCACTGGCCGCTGGCCGCTGCTTGGTGCATCTTTCAAGAGCGCCGCACCTTGGCCTTCTGATGCAGAAGTCTTCACCAGAAGGTTCCCTGTGACCCCTTTCCCACAGAAAGGAGAAGGAAGCAAACTGGCTGCTTCTGAGACCCCGCCCCCTGCCCCCCTCCATCCTTAGAAAAAGTTGGAATCAGCTGTTGCATGCTGTCCCCAGTTGTCTATCTAGTGGTCCAGGGATCAGACTCTTCCTTGTGTGTGTGCATGTGTCTGGACATATGTGTGATGTACATATATGCAATGTTAGCATGTGCGTGCACACATGTGGATGGGTGTGCCTATGTGCATGTATGTGCGTGTGTTCCTGTGCATATGCGAGTCCTTCCTGTGGGGGGTTGGGGCAGCTTTCTCCACCCACCACTTTTAGGTTACATCAAGCCAGAGGCAAAACCCCCACGCGCAGTCAGTCCCCTGCCGTGCAAGCCCCGCCCAGCTCTTCCTGTTCCCTCCTGCCCGTCTTCTCCTCCCCACTTTCTGTCTCTGTCCCTTCTTCTTCTCTCACTCTGCTCCTCCCAATTTCCTTCATCAGTTCCCTCCCGCGAATACCTTCTGACAGTTTGCCATATGCTTAAGCTGCTTGCCAGGGACACGGCGGCTGCCCCCAGTGGTGGGTGAGGGGGGCGCGAGGACTGAGTGGAGCGGGTTCCCGTTTGTGAGTGGGCAGAGGCTCAAAGCACATCTCCCACTGCTAAGCCTACTATGTTCCTCTTTCCCACTGCTCCAAGGGGTTCATAGCAGCTGGCAGCCCACCCCTTCAGGGCTCCACTCCAGCACCCAGAACCTTCTGAAATGCCCTCTGAATGGGCAAGAAGCAGCGTCCCTGCACATGACGGGAACCCCCCCCCCGCCCCGTCAGGGGCCAGAGACCAGGGTCAGTCCTTTCTCGGAGCGGCGCTGGCTGGAGGCCCTGAGCACCGGCTTCTCACGTGTAGTGCGGGGACGTCACTTCAGAGGCCATCGAGCAGACTTGACGAGGCAGCAGCAGGTGTGCGAAGAGCCACAAACCACCATGGGATTGTGGAAGGAGCCACAGGCTTCCAGAGAGGAATCGGCATGAGCCAAGGTCCCGGGGCACAAGCCAGCACTGAGTCAATACGTACACGTTGTCGAGCTGCTCTCTGACCACAGAGTCACCTCCAGGGCAGAGTCTGTTGGGGGGCGGCCTCAGCCGAGGGGTGCCGTGGCTTATAGCAGGGTGGGGCCAGGGCCTGAGAGGCAGAGGCTTGGATCCTGCTCCTATCCAGGTGTCCCCAGGGGCCTGTAGGGCTCTGTCTCTGCCCGTGCCTCCCAGCCTGGCACTCCCCGGATTCCGCTGGCAGCTCCGCCCTCTCCCACCCTCCTTCCCGCTCTCCTGTCTTCCCAGCTCCTCGGCAAAATGCAATTTGAGTCAAGCCACTTTCGATTACTGCGCCGCAGTGTGCTGAGCCCGCGAGGTAATAAAGGCCCCGTTTCCCTTCTGGGAATGTTTGAGGTTCTCCAGGCGCCACAGCAGAGCGGAAAAGGAAGCAACGCTAAATGCTGCAACAGGAGCAGACGGCTCCCTGGACCCCCAGGGCGTGGGCGTGTGCCCACCCAATCGGGGGCTTGGGGGAGGGCTGGTGGGCCACGTGCCGGGGGAACCGGCCCTGATGGGAAAGAGTCAGGAGCGCTCAGGACAGCGGTGTGCCTGTGACGGGCAGCGCACGCGCGCGCGGGCACGCATTGGGGAACACGCGCGCATGTCTACGTGCGTGCGCCTGTGAGTATGTGAGTGTGCACGCCGTGAGATGTGGACGAGTGTGTCAGAGAGCAGCAGGGCCAGGGCACCGTGCGTCAGTGCGTGTGAGTGTGAGGGGCAGTGAGCTTGGGCGTGAGCAGGGATGTGGCTCCACTGTGAGTGTGACTGTGTGACTGTGTGTGAGTGTGTGACTGTGTGACTGTGTGTGAGTGTGAGTGTGTGTGTGTACCAGGTTGTGCCAGCAGCGGGAGGTCCAAACCCCTCTCCAAGGCCCCCCATTCTGGTGCTCGCTGCTCCCCAAAGCACTCTGGCTCAGCCCCGGGGGAGGGTCTCTGGCAGCACGTGGACTACATTCAGCGACTTCCGGGATGTTCACGTCATACCCAGCAGCTGCCCTGTGTCCACCTGCCGGGCATTCCAGACTGCCAGTTTCCTCCCCGCGTCTCCCTCGGAGCCAGGCTGTGACCTTCCTGCCAGCTGGGTGGACGGCCTCATCTACTCTCTGTCACCATCAGCCCCAGGGGAGCTGCCACAAACAAGCTTGCGGGTTCACAGCCCCTGCAGGAGGGTAGGGGCACGCAGGTGCCCACAGAAACAGAGCCCCACGGGTCCTTCTTGGCCAAGGGTCACTCCTCCAGTCACGCCCCCCTGGGGGGGATGGGGAGCCCATCCCCGGGGAGCCCAGCCCTCTTGCTAGGGGGCAGGTTTCCAGGCACCGAGATGAGCCGTCCGTTCCCCAGGAAGTCGTGCACACCTGTGGAGGGCAGCACTGCCCCGACAGAGAGGACCAGGCAAGGACGGCTGGCCCCGTTCACAGGCTGTCCAAGGTCATTCCAAGGCTGTCCATCCAGGCCACGGGCTGCCCTGTTCTGCCCTGGGTGGGCTCTCTCTGGGAGCAGTCTGCTCTCAGCCCCTAGCACTGTGGGTCTGGGGACGCCTCGGCCCTTGATGGTCAGGCAGCAGTGGTGAGCCCCGCCCTCAAGGGACTCTCCCCCCCCCCCCAGCCGCTTCAGGGCTGGCCAAGCTTCCTCTCAGATCTCTGCCTACCGGCCATCTTTGGAGGCAGGGAAGGGGGGGCTAGAGTTGGGGGGGCTAGAGTTGGGGGGGCTAGAGTTGAGGGGCTGGAGTTGGGGGCGGGACTGGAGTTGGGGCGGGGCTTTCCGTCTCTGGGATAGCGGTGCTTAGCATGCCTAGATGACCCAGGACCGGTCTCATCTGGGTCTCATCTGCGTGATATGTCTCTCTCTAGGATCTGGGGGACCCGTGTGGGCGGCAGTCTCTGGACACTGGGGTCTGGCAGGGGAGGGGATGAAGGAGACTGAAATAACTGTGTATGGAGAAGCCGCAGTGAAGCACTGCTCTGTAGAAACTAGCCGGGAAAATTAATAGCAATAATGAAAAGCCAGCTGTGTGGGGAGGGACCCTGCAGCCCGACTTCCGAGGACGCTGACCTGAGACCCTGCTGGCCGCTCACCATGTCTCCTCCTACCACCCTCTCCCAGCCAGATGCTGTGCACTGTGCGTTTGGCCTCCAGGGGGCGTGACATACACAGCACCGAGAGGCGCCTGTGTGCTTGGGCCGTGCAGGCCGTGAAGGAGGCATGCGGGAAAGGAGACCCCTCGCTGAGCCTCGCTCAGCTCAATCTCACTGCAGACCCGAGATCTAGAATCATCCCACTGCCCACTACGGCGGGGATGATTCTGGTGAGGTTCACGAGGAGGGGAGGGCCCAGCCACTGGGGGCAGCACTGTCCCCTGAGCTGGGGCCCTGGGCTGGAGGAAAACAGCCAATGGGCCGCACGCCGGTGTTCACAGCTTCCCGACTGTGGATGCCCGGAGCACTGGTTGCCACCTTGACTACTCCCCCATGATGGACCGTGCCTGGAACTCCGAACCAGATCAAACCTTTCTTCCCTATGTTGCTTTCGCCGGGTTATTTTATCACAGCAATGATATTAAGACACCCTGCCTCCCGCCACCAAGTCTGAATCCCAGCGCAGGGTGGGTGAGAAGTACCATTCTGAGAACATCCGTACCACCACGGGGACCCCCTCACCCCCAGAGCTTGTCCTCTCCAAAGGAGACTGTTTCCACCAGCCTGGAGGGCGCTTGCCCTCTTCCCTATGGGAGCAGGAACCCGCTTTGCACTGGGCAGTGCGTTTGACCCAATCCACTTCTCCTTCCAGTGGGTCCACTTCGTGCGACCCTGTGGGAAGCCGGAAGCCCTGGACTCTGTATTTTAGGGTCAGTTGACAAGAGCTACCAAGCTGTGGGCCGGGAAAGGACTTGAGTTCGGATCTCCAGATCCCATGTAAAAATGCCAGCAGGTGTGGCTGCAGCCTGCATTCCAGCCCCGGAAGACGGAGCCCGGGAAACCCCACGCAAGCTGTAGCCAGACTAGCTCTGCTGGCTGCTCTGGGTTTGACTATAGACCCAGTTCACAGCAGTCAGGTGGAAGAGCGATTGCCAGCGTCACCCTTGGGCTTCCAAGGCACACGGGTTGAAGTGCACTTGCGCACACAGACGTACATCCTCTCACGTGCAAACAGACACATGCACGTTTGTGTATGTGCGTGCACGCGCGCGCGCACACACACACACAAACAACCCACACGGTCCACTTTCTGCAGTACTTCGTATTTATATCGTAACTGACTTCCGGTCCTCCTAAGCGGCAGCTCTAGGTCTGATACAAGAACCACAGGACTGAGTTACCAAGCCCTGGCATTCCCTCCTCCTTAGAGGCCAAAGGCTCAGAGGGGACTCTCGCCTTTGGCAAGAAGCAAGGGCTGAAGGTGACTTTCAGCTGGAGCCAGCCCTTCCCTCCACGCCCTCACTCGAGAGCCATGTGCAGATGAAGTCGAGCTCTTGCCCAAGCCAGGGACCCAACGAGCACTTGGAATTCGTGCGGAGCCTCCACCAAGCTGCCGGAGCCCATCAAATTTTTATTGAATGCATTTCCTCTGGAGAACTTGTGTACTAAATCCTGCCTAGGCCGTATTAGAGGAATAAAAATTCCACACACAAGCCTGACGGCCCACGGGCCTGCCAGGAGAAAGGATGCGCTGCCTCGAAGGCCTCTTCTGGACACCACCGACCTGGCCTTGGCCTTGGTCAGGAACTAGAGGACAGGGGGGGAAGAGGGGGAGCTCTGGCTGCAAGGGGTAGGGGGACCCTCCGGGCAAACCCTGACTGTCAATCTGAAGCCTCTCTCGGTCTTAGCATCATCCCGGTCACCTGCAATCTTCTCATTACCGCTTCCACAAGTTCCTAGCTGGGGTGGGAAGCCCCTCTGTAGCCTGCACCCGCATGCTCCTTCCGGGAGGGTCCATTGGAGCTCAGGAGCCCTCGGCTTGCTCCCACACCTCTACAGCCTCTGGTGTTTGCCTCCAGGGCAAACACCAGAGGCTTAGATCTTCTCAAGGAGTCTTCGGCACACGGGCACCCCATCAGTGAGGCAGCCAAGACATTTGGGTTACTACCAGGTGACCACCCACCCCCGCCCCCCCCTCCCCCAGCAGGCGCTCAGTGGGTGAGATGATGGCGTGGCAAGAAGAGGTACAAAGAAAAACCCACAACAGACGACTGCTGGAAAGCCCAGAGGACACCATGCCATGGTGACGAATAACTGATCAGTCCTATAAGCAAATTCCAAATTGGGTGGTGAGGGTAGGGACACCCTAGTGCTTAAATTGAAAAAAAAAAAAAGAAGAATCTGTCATTTCTCTGCAATTCAAAAGCAATGGAGCACCCCAAATTTTTATTTGCGGAAATGTGGCACGCCCACAGACTGGCCTGCGGGTTTACCGCAGAAACCCCTCCTCCTTGCTCCTCAGCTGCCCCCACCACCCGTCCCCCACAGACGTGAGGCTCCAAAGAGATGCCTCCCGAAGAAAGCCTCTCCCCCGCGGGCTCCAGAAGACGGAAATGGGAACTGACAGCACAAGGCAGCTGGCAGCTGCGAGGCCACATCTGGGGATCCTGGGGGTGACGGATGTCCTCAGGCCTCCCCTTCCTCCAGAGCAGGCCCTGGAATCCCCCCCATCCCTCTACCCTACCTCCCCTCCACACCACGCTGCCTTCTTGCACTCTTGCTGCTGATGAAGGGAAGGGATGAGGTTGCTTTCTAGGGAGATCCTCCGGGAAGGGGGCTGTGGAGAAGATTCTGGAATCTGCTTACGCGGCTTTCCTCTACTGAACATGGCTTTCCTCCAGTGCCCCATCACAGACTGGCGTCACAGGACAAATAAGGCTCATGTCACAGGTGGGTAATAACTGGCTGCCTGTTCCCTTGCACCGGCCTGCGTGAGGCGTCCTGGCCCCGGCAGGGGGGTTGGGGTCCTCTCTGACAAGCCTTAGCCTGGAGCTTCTGCGGCCAGTTGAGTGTCCCCAGCAATGGGTGATGCTTTCTGGGGCCCACAGGGAGCACAGCCTGGGTCCTGGGCTGCTTGGATCACCCAGGCTTGAGGCTGTAAGAGGACAAAGGAAGCAGGTACTACATACGCCCTTCTTTCTGATGCTAACTGCGGACCCCAAGACAAAGGAAACAAACTTTGGCTCCCCCCATTGATGCCGCCAACTCGCACCTGTCGCTCAGAGCCACCGTAAGCTCGATAAGTTGAGGGCGCAAATGGACTGGTCAGAGAGGAGCCCCGAGAGGTTGCGCTGCTGGTGCCAAGGCTGGGACGACGTCTGGGGTGCAGGGCTGTGCCCCTGAGCCAGGGCGCACGGGGAGTAGAGAAGAGGTGTACACGAGGCACAGCAGGGACCCTCCGAGAGAAGGAAATGCTAGAACCACCACCCACGAACCTCATTCTCGCATGTGCATCTGCACACTGCCATATTTGCACATACGCACACCTTTGCACACTGTAACGGCCACTCTTAACTACTGCTGTGAGAGAGCACCCAAAGTCAAGCAACTTAAGGGAGAAAGGGAGGTTTATTCAGCTTCCGGTTCCAGAGGGAAGGGACAGTCTCTCAGAGCAGAGGCAGCATGACTGGCTGGCCAAAGCTGGAGGAGGCTGCGTCACTGCAGACATCCTGGAAGCTGAGAGCTGCAGGCGACTTGCTGCAGAGGCAGATTTTTCCTGGAGGGAGGGTGGGACTCATCCACCTCAAGGCCCATCCCTGTGACTGCCTTCCTCCAGCAAGGCTCCACCTCCTCTCAAGATGCCATGACCTCGCCAAACACATGAGACTGTGGGGGACACATTTCAAACCATGACACACACACATGACATACATGAACACTCACCCCCACATGGTCTCACCTGTGTACAACACTCACAGGGACACGCATGTGCACACGCATGCACATACACAAATGCCACATGTATCAGAACGCTTGCATGCACTCAAAGGCGAACACTTATAAACACACACGCACGTATATGCACCCACACATACTGTGCATAACAATGGAATAGTCACACACCCAGCTCACACGTGCACACGCTCATATATGCATATACTAACGTAAACCACAGCACGGTCCCACGGACACAGCCCCACAGATGTGGCCCCGCAGACACATTCCACTTTACGGGCACCGTCTCATGGACACATTCCACAGCCACCATCATGGACGCGGTCTCACAGACGCACAGCCCCGTGGACGCACCAGGACCTGCCCCCACCTGACTCCTCATGTTTTTGGATGCCGCGTCCACACTCAGACACTTAACTTCCCCTGTAGGAGCTCCTCGCTCCCAGAAAGTCACGAGTGGTCCCACTAGCAGTGTCCTTCAGAAAGCCAGACATGACCCCCCACCACACACACCTTTTCTCCTTATGCCGGACCTTCCACATGACAGCCTCAGGCCAAGACAGCAGGAAGAGGGTAGCCATTTTGGTCCACGGGCTCCTTCATCCAGGAGACCCCCATCCCCTGCCTGAGTCAAGTACCAGAGGAAGGTGGTCCTCAGGTCTGAGACGGGGGCTTCCCTCCACCTGGGACGGAATATCCAGGAGACCCACCGAACGAGACAGAGGTAGGTAAGAGGAGCCCCACTGCCCGTCTCTAAATTCCTGGGTTTGGAGTCTCTCTGGGACTGGATGATGCTGGAGAAACTGGGGAGCGTTCTGCTTGAACGGGTCTAGGGACCTCCAGGGGACAGGACCCGGCCGTCCTGGTTAACCACGTTCTTGCCGGCTGTTGGAGCTGACCGGTAGGTGCTCCGACCCAGAAGGCAACATTGCTCTGAGCCCTCCCGGGCTGTGGGGACTCTCCGGCAGTATCCTCTGGGTCTGGAGGGAGCAGCCAAGATCATCAGCCTGTGGCTTTCACCTGGATGTGCAGGAGACCAGAGGTCTAGGCCACGGCGGGCCTCGGATCCAGTCTTGCCGGAAGTGTCAGACCTTGCTGCATGCAGGAGGGCAGGAGCGAGCTAGCTAAGGGCAAGTCGCTTTGGAGAATCTGTATGTCCATGCGTGTGTGTGCGTGTGTGTGCGTGTGCCTGTGCATGTGCATGTGTGCGTGTGTGTGTGTGTGCGCGCGTGCACGTGCATGTCTGCACATGTGGGGACACATCTGCACATGTGGGTACATACAGATGGAGGTCAAAAGCTGATATCAGGTGTTTTACTTCATTGTCTCCTGCCTTGTAGTTTGAGGTCGGGGCTCATGCTGGACTTAAACCTGCCATTTGGCTCTCCTAGCCAGCGAGGTTTCCGTGGGGGTCCCATCTCCATCTCCCGAGGGCTGTGCTCCTAGGCAGACTCTCCATTACGCATGCCCGTCCGTCCTCATGGACACCAGGGACCCAAGCGCTGACCTTCACGCTTACGCTGGGACGCGCTTCGCCCACAGAGCCCTGAGATGTGTGGTCTTACGAAGGTTCTGACGTCACAGGGAGTCACCGCACCCCAGCCCCCACCCGCGACTTGATTCCAGGCAGGACTGCAGGCTCCGGTGGGCACCCATCACAGTGAGGCTGACTGGCCAAGCTCCTGGGACGTCACTACGTCTGTCTCTCAGGAGGATACAGACCTGCGGCCGGGCGGCCATAATTGCTTTATTTCTCCATCTTCTATGAGTCTGCGCCTCTCTTGCTGCTGCGGCAGCCATACAGAGTCTGCTAAGTTTGAAAGAAGGTTTTGGAGAGGGCGATAACCGTCCGGAGTCGAGCTCGGTTTAGTCCAATACCTGCCTCACTTGCCAAGGAACGAGGAGTAGGATGGGGCCATGTCACTCATTGAGTGACTCTCACTCCCCAGGGGCACGAGGGCGGACAAGCTGCCTGGCGCTCACTCCCCTTCCTGCTCATCTCTGGCTTCTGCATGGACGTGTCGACCTCTGCACCCCCACAACCTCTGGAACCCCCCATGACTCCCCCTTTCCAGGACTCCCTGAGCCTTAGGTGCCAGGCTCCCGGTGCGGTGCGGCCGGCAGCTTCAGAGCCTACCCCGTCCCCTATTTCCAGGTGCTGTACATTTGGATGCGGCTCTTCCAAGCTCCTGCCCAGAAAAGGATAAATATTTCTGATCTATAGCAAATGTGTTTCCTTTAGCTAACAACCTGGCAGGCGAGCACACTAATCTCTCAGGAAAATCTAGGGCCTGCATAGCAAGCAGAGGGTTTTCTTCTTCTTTTTTTTTTCCCTCTCCCCTGAGCAAATAGAAATTCTAAGTTGCTTTTTTAACGCCGCGCTTTCTCTCTCTCTTTTTAAATAGCAGATCTGGAGGAAAATCACAGTCCACTAAATCTGCATCTCTTGAAAGGAAAACGCAGGACAGCTCGCCATCGGAGGCAAAATGGGGGTGCAGCTGTGCTCTGAGCTTCTGTAGCTCAGCCTAGGGTGGGACAAGCGGGGTCAGTCATGAGGTGGGTGTGACGCTGCAGTGACCCCACAGATGAGTGACAGGTAAGCCCACTGAGAATTCTGAATCTCTCAAATGTCCCCCAATTCACAGTCCCTCAGTTTTCTACTGTGGCCAGACTTAGGTCAGAAGGAAGACCAGGGGATACATGGTCAGAGAACCCTCAGAGGGAACCCCAAAGAGAGGGTCTTGGTCATGCATGCTGTAGAGATGTTAACAGTGCCCCCCACCCAAGGAAGGACACACACACACACACGCACATGCATGCACACACATGAATGCACACGCACGCACGCACACACGCACACACATATGCACACTCACGCACGCACACATGCACAGAGTCCTCTGGGGTTGGGGAAAGAAAACTCTGTTATTGAATGCTAAGTCTAAGGAAGGGTCCCCAGTGTGTGGAGCTACTGTTGCATGCCCGGTACCTTCTGGACGTGTATGTGTGTGCACATGCACGTGTGCTCACATGTACACACGTGACTATGTGTTCAAGTCCTAACGACTGCCTTAGAATGCTCTGTCTGTGCTGTGGTACTGTCTCCCACCTGCCCAGAGGCTTCTGGGAGTCAGAGGCAGGCAAGCATCTGAACCAAGTGATTCAGAATCAGGGCGGGATGCTGTTCTTATCTCTCCTCCATGATACGCAGCCAGCCCTGGCCGACCTCGATGGGGAACCACACGAAGGACATTTCTTCCTACCAGGGAGGTGGTAAAGGATGCCTTGGTCCGGCTGGCAGGGGATGGGAAAGAATACCTCGGCCCGAGAGTGTCTGCCTAGCACCTTCCCAAGTGGGGTACCCTGTCACCATAGAAATGACAGCCCTTAACCAAATGGAACCTCTTGCATCCTAGATGGGTGGCTTTGTAATCAGATGCCTCCCCGAGCCTTCAGCTTGGACCACACTGGGTTGAAATCCCAACGTGGCCACTAGACTTTGGAAAGGACCTGGACACAGTTCAGCCCCAGGAGTGGGTGTCCATCGGGCGAGCACCCAAGGCTCCGCAGAGGGGCCCATTAAGCTTGTATTTCCCATCACGGAGCAAGTAAACAGAGCGGAGCAAGGGCCGCCCACCACAGCCTGGCTTCCCGACAGGAAACCGTATGAGTGACTTCGTTTTTAAACATTATTATCTTCTTGAAAGCAAAAGATAAAGGACGCCTTGGAGCAGCCAAATTGCTTTGGCTCAAAAATCATTTTAAATACCATTTCCTTTAACAAGTCTGCTGCCCAGGCAGCAGACCAACTCTATTCATTTTACCCTTAGTCAGTAAGGGTGGGGGAGGGGAGAACAACTGCAGAAGTGCTCGCAATTATCCAAGGCCCCCCCACCAGCCTCACCCAGATTCATTAACTAATGACCCAACAAGGTATCCCAGGTCCTGTCAGACTCAGGGGAATGTGGGGGCTGAGGGCTGCTTCCTGCCTTTTGCAGAAAGTGGCGGGGGGGGGGGGGGGGAGACGACGAGCGTTCTTTCCCCTACTGCTTATGTTTGTGGAAGCACCAGGTCAGGGCGGCAGCTTGCTCGCGCCTTCAACATGAGCAAGTGTGGGGAGACCTCATGCCAGGATAGTGCAGGGCCCCCTGGGGGTCCTAGGGGAGCGGGGTAGATGAGAGTGCGGACAGATCTGGAGGATTTCGGATGTGCGTAGGCGGGACCCAGGCTGCAGCCTCCTGTTTTTGTTTAAGAAATAAAGTGAAAGTAATTTACATTCGGTTACTTGCAAACAAAAACCAAGAGTTCAACCAAGTAGGAATGACTGTAGGGGCATCCACAGAACAGGGGCCGAGTGGGTGGGCAGAACGATGTCGAGGGGCTGCCTCCAGGCCAGGTGGGGAGACCGTCTCAGAGGGGGATGCCTCGTTCTGTCCCTGTTCCCCAGGGGAAGAGCATCCAGTTGGAAGGGGAGAACGTTCATCGCCTCTCACCCAGGAGGCCACGCCCAAAGACCTCACCCAGGAGGCCACGCCCAAAGACCTCACCCAGGAGGCCACGCCCAAAGACCTCACCCAGGAGGTGGGCACAGCCTTCCAGTCAGGTAGGAAGACCCCACAGGGCTGCGCCAACAGGAATCGACAGCTCGCTGGTGTGCCCTGGCCAGTCGCCGGAAAGGTGTTGCACTCAATCATTCCGGGTCGGCCTTGGCTCAGGGACAGGTGTGGTGTTGCTGGGCAGAGCCTTGAAGCCCCTCAGCTGCCGAAGGCAGCTGGGACCCCAGTAGCCGGTCACCCCTTCTGCTCTCAGGGGACCAGACGTGGATGTACACAGAACCCATCCCGACCTTTTAAGCCACAGCATACCCCCTGGCTCTCATCTTGCCACCCCTGGCCTCGTGGGGGTTGATGTAACAACCTCTGTCCCACTTCAAAGATCGGAGGCTCATGAATGTCTGGATTTGCAAAATGCTAGGCAATCCTTTGCTTTCCAAAGCACTCAGCGACGTAGTATGTCTTCCGTCTATGTGTGCTCCCATAGCAGGCTTCCTGGGGTGTGGCCCATCATTCCTGGGTCCCCTCATCCCAGTCCTAATGGTATGCTGGGATGTGTCTAGAGCCCAGTGTGATATCCAGCAGCAATGCTCCAGTGCATTCGCCATGCATTGCCTTGTGGAAGGACCGCCAACAGGCAGCCAAGTCGGACCCCCGCAGCTCCTCGCTCCCCTGCAGCCGAGTCAGACCCCCGCAGCTCTTTCTCTTCCTGCAAAGACCCTGTGAAGGAGCTCTCAGGTGGAAGCATTATTTAGCAATGCTCTGATTCCTGAATGTTCTTCAGCGCCGGGAACTGGGACGCAGAGATAAACAGGAGCCAGCTCACCTCACTATGAGGGGAGCCCCGACTAAGAGTCTCCCTGGTTTTCCTGTGTGCCTGGTGGGCCTACAGAGCCTGGAAAATGCCACAGAGAGCCCTTGAGGGTTTGTTTGCATAGGTGTGACCTGGGCATGAGTGAGAAGGGAAGAAGGGAGGTAACAAAGAAGAGGAGGGAGAGAAGGGAACCTAGGCCCTTAGACCACCACGCAGGGGAAGCTCTGACTACTTGGGCTCTTTCTTCAAATGATGGACCTAAGGCCCTGAGAAAGGGAGGGGCTTCCAGAGGTTTCTATAGAACGAGAGCGAAAGGACCCGAGGTTACACAGGTGACAAGATTTTACATAGGACTCCAGAAAATATTTATGGGGTCCCTATAAGGTCAGTCTTGTGGGACCCGTGTGCCTTGAAGGCAGAGCCCGGGAATCTCCAGGGCAAACTGGTAAAGTCTGGGTTTAACTGGAGACCCAGGCACAAAAGAGTGAGGGAAAGAGCAATTGAGGGTGAGGATGATTCCCCAATATCGCACTCAGGACTCCATGTAAATACACACACACACACACACACACACACACACACCCCACGTAGGTTCACCCTGCACACATCCACATGAAAAGCACAATGAAAGAATAAACAACAGGGCCCTGGTCATGCTCAACCGGTAGACAGCTCTTCCCCCACTCCTTGATCTCGCAGAGACGTGGAAGGGTTTCACATGGCCTTCCAGAAACTTCCATCAGAAGGAATGCACCCTGGAGGACTTCCTGGCCAGGCCGACTGCAGTGGAACTGGGTCCTGTCCATGTGAGAGGTGTGTGTGGGGGGATTGTTCCCCACGGCTCGCCAGACCCCATGACTGGCGGTCTCCATGGTCTGCGCTGAATCCCTAGCCCTTCAATCTGATTCTGCAATCTGGGCTGCACATCTGACATCTTTTCCTGCATCAACAAAGACACTGCATCCAGTGGCCCTTTGGTAAATTTACTGACTCCTCTAATTCAGATTAACCAGCAGCGAGAGGCCACGGCTTGCAGGCCTGCTCATGTCGGTGAGAGGCCGCGGCTTGCAGGCCTGCTCATGTCAGTGTGAGGCCATGGCTTGCAGGCCTGCTCATGTCGGTGAGAGGCCGCAGCTTGCAGGCCTGCTCATGTTGGTGTGAGGCCGCGGCTTGCAGGCCTGCTCATGTCGGTGAGAGGCCGCGGCTTGCAGACTTGCTCATGTCGGTGAGAGGCCGCGGCTTGCAGGCCTGCTCATGTCAGTGTGAGGCCATGGCTTGCAGGCCTGCTCATGTCAGTGCCTGTCTTTCTTAACAGAGCAGGCACCTCGTCTGCTTCTGTCAGAAAGTCGGACAGTCACGGGAATCAATAGAGGGCCCTGGTGGGGGCCCATCAGCCCTGGGAAGGAGAGAGGGTCCCCTGGTTGCCCCACGCTTTCCAAACCTCCCGGCCCTCCTCACACATGTGCCCTTCCAGACAGTTTTTGAGAAGGAAACCCATGTGCTTCTTGATAATGTGTGTGTAGGAGTGTGTGTGCACGAGTATATGTATGCATGCATGTGTGTGCATGTGTGCATGAGTATATGTATGCATGCATGTGTGTGTGCATGTGTGTATGGGTGTGCATGTGTGTATATGTGTATGTATGCACATGTGTGTGCATATGTGTGCGTGATGTAGGTACCTGCTAGTGTGGCTTTACACACATGTGTGCACATGCATGTGCAGAATGGAAGTTAGCATTTGAGGGTCTTTCCTTAATTGTTTCCACCTTTACTTCTGAGATAGAGTCTCTCACCCAGTCTGAAGCTCATTGATTTACTGATTCTGAGTGGCTGACCAATGAGGTTCAGGGGTCTTCCTGCCTCTCTCCAACTCCCACACTGAGGTAATAGACACATGCCATGGTGCCTGGCTTTGCACATGAGTTCTGGGGAGCCCAGCTTACTTTACCTAGCCTTTGTCTCCCCAACTCTGGACGACTACTGCTGTAAGACAGGATAGCTCTGGGCCCTTTTCTCTGATCTCAGCTAGAGAGAAGTTCACACGGGCAGGTCTCTGTTAATATCTGTCCTTCCTCAGAAGTACCAGGGCTCATGCAATGCTGGGGGCTTGTGTGTGCATGCATGATGCATGCTATACATATAGGTGCATGTATGTAATGCACATATATGTTGTGAATGCACACTTGTTTTCATGTACATATGTCTGCACATGCAAATTCCATGTGTACAATTATGTATGCATATACTATGTGTATATGATGAATATTTTATGTGCAGCACTGCATATGTGCACATGCACATAAATGTTACGCATGTATTTGCAATGTGTGCACACAATATGTGCATACAATGTATGTGCACACACGTTGCATGTATGATAAATACTTGGTGTGCAGGGGTTCATGTGTGCACACGTATCTAATGTTGTACACACATGCTTACTTGCATGTACATGTGATTAGTACATGTGATTAGTACATGTGTGATGTGTGCGTGTTCCTGTGCATCTGGGCGCTGCTCTGCATGCGATGGCTTCTCCCTGACAACAGTCCCCCGGGGAGCTGTCATTGTCTCCACTGCAAAGGAGCAGAAGTGTGGGATCCACACCTGAACTTGGAAGGCAGTCTGCAAGCCCCAGCTCCTGCCTCTGGGGCGTCTCCCAAGGACAAGGTGGAACCTTACCTCAGTGCTGGCTGTGGGGTCCCCAGAATGAAGCCTCGCTGTGACCTAGGAAAGGTGCACCAGGGTGGGCGCACATGTGGAAAAGGGGGTGCTGGGGGCAGGGTGAGCTAAAGGCTAGGGGTTGGCATTATCCTTGGAGACTAAGCTCAGCCTTCAGGTCGAGAGGTACTGAGGTCAGCAGCTGCTTGAGATGAGAGGACACAGATGCCCTCCGAACCCCAACTCTCAGCATGTTGATGCTACTCATTCTTGTGGAGATTTAAGAGAGATTCTGGGGTCAGAAAGATAGCTCAGCGGGTTAGGAGCCTGCATGCAAACTCAACGACCTGGGTTCTATTCCCGGAGGCACACGTGGTAGAGGAAGAGAACTGACTTCTGAAAGTTGTCCTTTGACCTCCACCTGTGCACCATGGCAGGCACATATTCTCTCTCTCTCTCAAATAAAACATTTTTTAAGACAGGACCCGCCTCTCATTTCAAAGGTGTGTTTTCAATCTAGTACTCCTACCTCCCAGGTTGCTCTTGGGGAAACTTGCAGAAGCAGGAGCTATGACGTCCTTGCCTGCTGCCCCCGGTCCCTGGGCAGGGAGACCCGAGCTAGTCCTAGGCGAGGTTGAACATGGCTAGGCTCACTTCTGGTCTGGGCCACATGAGACAATGCCACTGTGGCATACTGGAGCCGGTCTGCCTTGGCTCACAAAAGCTGTCTGCTAAGGTTTAGAGAAAGACGCTAACAGGCGGAAACCCCACTGGAAGCCTTGAGTCGGCAGCGTGCAAACTCGGCATTCACTTCTTGGAGGGTACTTGCTGGGCGTCTACACACCCCAGCTCTGTAGGACAAAGTCTGGCCGTCCTTCCATCTACCTGGCCAGCCAAGGGGCAGATGCTCATCTACCTGCAGAAGACAATCCTCATCCCCAGCAGCAGCTGAACCAAGTATCGCTTCTGGAGCTGGAAAAGTGGGATTTGCTTCTGGCACCAGAATGATCTTTTATCCAATTAAGCTCGACTCGGGCTAATGTTGTGAGCGTGAGTTCTCTGATCAGACACCAGCGGCTGGCGGCTGAGTTGCATGCTGGGCCGGCCCAGAGAAGCTGGCCTGGAATGTTAAAACTGCAGCAGATCACGCCAGGTCTGCCTGTGAAGGAGCTTTCTTCCCACAATTGAGGCCTGGCTTGGCACGTACAAAGCGGGGTTCCAGCTCAGCTCCTTTTGCCATCTCTCTGGGTACTCTTAGGTTGGGAGGGGGCTTCCTGGATAATGGTTTTCCTTTGCGAAACAAGGGGCTGCGCAGCTGGGGATAGTGTGTATGTGCGTTTTGCATGTCAGTGTGCATACATGTATTGGGCATGTGTATAAGAGGGCATTTGAGAATGTGTATGTAGAGGCCCAAGACTGACACTGGAAACCATCCAGGACTGTTCTACTTCCTTAATGCTTTGCTCTGGGGTTTCCCAGGCTCTGTCTTCCAGGGCTGGAATTGCAGGCTTCTGCCTTACCAGCCTGGCATTTTTACATGGGATCTGACATCTGAACTCAGCTCTTTTTGCTTGTGAGGCAAAAATTTTAACTCCTGTGGCTGGTTTTTAATATCCTATGGACACTGCTAACAGTGCCAAATACCTCACTGCTCCCAGGCCCCCAAAGAGGGGAAGCTTGTCTGGCCTGGTGTGTGTGTGTGTGTGTGTGTGTGTGTGTGTGTGTGTGTGTGTGCATGCGCGCGTGTGTGTGTATTTGTGTGTGATTAGATTGAGGGGCATGACCTTGCTTCGTTGGGGGGGACTCTACCCAAGGTCAGAACCTCAAGGAATCCCAGCAGCGGAGGGCCCTGTGAAGGAATGGAAGAATCTACAGAGCCCCAGATCCTTCTCTCTCTCTCTCTCTCTCTCTCTCTCTCTCTCTCTCTCTCTCTCTGGGGCTGACCCCTTCTCCCCCCACCCTCGTGGGGGCCTCACGCCCTGCACATTGTCCTTCCTCATCTGCCACTAAAGCAACAGCTTCCGGGAAACAGGGAGTGGCAGAGTGTCCACAGGGCTAACCCAGCAGAGGCGCCTCCTCTCCTGCCTGGGGCGGGGATGGGGAGAGGCGAACGGGAGTGTCTGTTCTGACATGCGCTGTGATGGGGACAGGGGACAAGCCTCGTGGATGCACTGGGGGTGCCAGACTCCCCGTGAGATGTCAGGGGGGCGGGAAGGCAAGTCACAAGGATGGAGCCAGGGATGATTAGGGCACAACCCCCGAGTCCAGCTACCCGAAGGGATGGGGTTCGGGTTATTCTGAGGATACTCCTGGGGTTGGTTCACTGGGCAGGAAGGCAGTAGGCAGGCATGGGGACACTGCTCTGCAATCAGAGCCCGGCAGAGCAGAGAGAGAGAGAGAGAGAGAGAGAGAGAGAGAGAGAGAAGGATCCAGGACGTCACTCTGAGGGGCCTGGCAAGGGGCTGGGGCCATGATCACAATGGCCGAACCGTCACGGCAGTAGCTACAGTGACATAGATTGAAATTCTTGCTACTGCGCTACACCATTCCATGTGAAAAGAAACAGAGCCCAGCTCTGGGTCATAGTCTGAACTGTCACAGTGACAGAAGCAAGATTAGAACCCAGCTCAGCTTGACCATCAAGGCTAAAGCCTTTCCTAGGCTTCCTGGGGGTGGGGGCAGAGGCCTCACCTTCTAGAAGCATAGGTGGCTTGGGACAACCTGGAGACCCTTTCCCCTGGCCCCTTACAGGGAGTCTCCTATGTTCCCCCAGAGGGTCTGGCTTGGGGCTGAGGCTTGGGATCTACGCAGAGCTGTACTGTCACTTAGGGAGCTGGTGCTGGCACACAAAGTCCCCTAGTGTGGAGGCAGCTTTCTTTCCTGTGACTGCCCAGGCCCACAGTGAATGCCGGGGGACCTGCAACTCATTCCCCAGGCTACAGGAGCACTTGTCTATGAGGGGCAAAGCTAGGCCTTAGTGGAACAAGATGGGCCCCCTCAAGCCATCTAGCCAAGGGTCGATGATGGTGTGACAGAGATGCTAGGTCCTCTGCCACCATGAGGGGTGGGACCAGGTGGCATCTGAAGTGTGCAGGGCCCTGAGAAGTGGACAGTCCCCTCTGGCTGCTGGCCAGGGCTCTTATCTTGTGTACCCAGAACCAACAAGAGGTACATGAGGGTAGGAATCTCCCCTCTTGGGTTGGTTGAGCCTTTCACCCCATTCTGCCCCTAAGTCTAGGGCCAAATCCAGCACGAGGCAGGGTCTCACCTATTCTTGGGGGGTGGAGCTTTGGGATGGGAGAGGTAGATTCCACCACCAGTTGGAGAAAAGCAATTCCCAGAACAGAATCAACGTTCCGTCCAGATCCTCCAGCCAGGCTGCTGTCTCCACAAGACTCTACAGGGTTGTTGGGCTCCTGCCTGGGAACTCTGAAGCTCTTGGGATCAGACCTGAAGTCTTAGGTGGGGCTTGTCCACAGTTCACATTCATCCTAAGGTACAAAGGGCCGTGGGTCTGAGCTGGGGGATGGCCCACAAATGTGTTCCAAAGAGTCACATCCCTTCTAGCTGAAAGGAATCCAGTGGGAGTTCATTTTCCCCCTCAAATGACAGTGTTCTGAGAACAGCCTTTAAGTGGAAAAAAAAATCCGCTATCAATTCAGGGTCAGCAAATACTTCCACTTGGGATTTCCTCCCAACCCTCCATGCTAACCGTGGAGAGAGTTCTGCTGCCTCACGTCCCCGGTGGGAGTCTTCCAGGGTATGCCAGAGAATTCCTGCTTGTGAATGTCTGTGTCTGCCATGCACACTCAGGGGCTTGTGCACACTGGTGGGCTTCTGCATACACCCATCTAGTATATGCCACAAGTATACCACATGGCATCTATTGGCACGTACAAAGCCTGATCCCGAGGGCTTTGGAAACATTAAGTGGTGAAAGAATTAATGACATCATGTCCCAGCACCTCCTTATTCAACAAGGGTCCTCATATTCCCATGAAGACCAATGTTACCCTCTGGGGCACAGCCAGGAGGCCAAGTGAAATGCTGGAAGCCACCTGCAGAGCACATCAGAGACGCCCCAAACGCTATGTAACGGTATCTGAATTCTGCTCTTGGCCCTTTGAGCTCCTTTAGCGGCGGCACGGAAAGCGGTTCCTCGAGGCAAACTTTCGTCTTTCGCTTTGGAAAGTGCAGTGGCGACAGGCTCCCCTTTGCTCCAAAGAAGACGAGGACATTAAGGACAGGATGTCAGCTCAAGATTACAAGAGGAGGATAATTAGACAAAAGCCGCGTACTGTAAGCCATCTAGCTGGGAAATTAAGCAGCTTTCACATTCTCTTCCTCTTTGAAGGGTAGGCTGTGAAGGGGAGCGGGAATTGTTTGGCTCGATAGATAAAGATAGTAACCAAATCGTGTGGCCTATTGTTCCGCCTTTATATTAAAAGCAATTGCTTAGCCAAGCTGACACCACCCGCCGTGGAGACACAAACCCCTCTGCAGACCCGAGGATTAAGAGACTGACAAGTTCTGGATAATAAACTAATTAATAATTCCCATCTCCGAGGAACTGTGGAGCCAGCAATTTCATCCTTCCTTCATCTCCCAGCTGGCCTGGGCAGGCCCAGTCTGTCGAGACTAAGGACAAAGGAGAGCATGCCCACCAGGCCAGGGGACATGGTGCTTCTATCAGGGGGCCACGGGGCAAAGGAGGCCTGGGTGGGGTGCAGGAGGCAGCAGATGAACTACCAGAATGCAAAGATTCCAGGTCACATGAACTGAAGGACAAATTCCCACCCAAGGCTGTGGAGGAGCAAACCAGGCTTGGGGATCTGAGATCCCATGCACACACTGGAGACAGGACTTTCTGAGGGGCCGTGTCCCACCACTATCCACCCAACCAAAGTGACGGAATAAAACCTTTGGATGTTGTCTTGGCAGGGAAATGACATCACACAGCCTGCCAGATGTGCTACCAAAGCCTTCACGGGTCTGACCTCCGTTCATCCTCACAGCGGAAATCTGATGGTTGTTTTTATAAAAAAAAAAAATCAATCCAATTCCCTTTACCAGAGTCATAGGCTAGCAAGGGTGGGGTTAACTGCAAACCTAGAGGATACCACTATTACTAAGCCAGGAAGCTGGAAGCCCCACTTGCCCAGCGGATCGTCCTATCTGGCCTTGTCCACTAGGGGGAAGCAGAGGGTCCAGCAGCCCCAGAGGGCGCTACAGTACTTTCTGTGTCCACCAGGGGGAAGAAGAGGGTACAGCAGCCCCAGAGGGTTCCGGTCCCAATACTCGCCTTGTCCACCAGGGGGAAACAGAGGGTCCTACAGCCCCAGAGGACTTTAGCTGCAGTACTTGCCTTGTCCACAGGGGGAAGCAAGAGTCCTGCTGTCCTGGGGGCTCTGGCTGTGCCTGCAGTTTCTGCACCCTGTAACCTGCAAGCTGAGGCCAAGCCCAGGCTGGCCCATGGGCGCACAGGACGCCTGGCTGCCCTCCATGCCCTGCCCAAGGGACCTGTGGAAAAATCCAACCAGACACTCTACATCTCCTCTGCCCCCCAAGGAAGGATCTGAATGAGGGAAACTTCTGGAAAATGCCCAGTGACGTTCCTCAGAGAGGATAATAGCTGGCTTTGGGGGCCTGCCATAATTTCTGGAGGCTCTAGGTGGGCACAGCCGTGGCCTTGGCATCGTAAATCGCAATCAAGAAAAGACTTCTGAGGAGGAAATACTACCCGCTCCGCCACGCAACCTTGGCCAGGGTCCTGAAATCTTAATGGAATTGAGCATTTTTTTTTTTTTTTTTTTTGCATAGTGCCGTAAATTCCTGGTGCCTACCTAATCTCCTGATCATGTTATTCAGGGGACATTAAATGGAGAAAGATGGAGAAGCTGCTGGTTAGAACGAGAAGCTGGGGAATGAACTCTCCGCTCACCTCGCTCTTCTCTTCTCCACCCTCCCCCCAGTGGCTCCTCCTCCACTTTGCTCTGTACCGGTCACCTGTCTTGTTGCTCCACATGAGAGCTCACTGACTTCAGTTTAATTAATTCTGGCCTGGAAGCTTCCAGACTCAGTGCTTTCTCCCTTCAGCCTCAGTCTGTCCAGGTGGGAGGAGGACGTGGATGGGGGTCCTTTCTGCCTGCAGCATCCTCGACCCGCATCCCTCCACAGCCCAGCCCTGCACTGCTATCACGGGCCCTGCCTCTTTCCCTCAGTGCGCAGGTCTCTCCTGCTGTCCTCCCCCATCCCTGACTCTCCTGCAGGCCCAGCCGACTCTCTAAGCAGTGGCAGGTCAACTGGAGACCCCTGAGGTTAGCTGCTGTCTGATTTGAACCCAGATCCCTCCTGCACGTGGAGGCTTTCTGAAACCATCCTCTGCACGAGTCTGACACGTTCTGGGTCTTGTTTCTGCTTGACAACTTTAACCATTTACCGGCCTTGCAGGGCCTGCAGAGGGCTGGAAGGCCAACGCCAACGTCGACTCTGGTTTTTGCTGCCGCAGACAATGTCTGTGATGATGGCGATGGTGGTGGTGATGGCGGCTACTTGCCCCGTGGCTGGAGAGGCCACCTAACTGCCAGATGGACCGTGCTCATGAGAGCCTTGGAGGACTTTCTTGGAAGCTTTGTTGTCTGTTTGTTAGAGACAGGGTCTTGCTACGCTGCCCAGCAGACCTCAAACACGTGTGCCTCAGCCTCCTCACCGTGGGATTATGGGTGCAGGATAGACTCCTAGTGCGCCACAGTGGGACTATGGTGTAGGTCAGACCCCCACTCTCCACAGTGGGGCTATAAAGACCCCCACTCTCCACAGTGGGACTATAAAGACCCCCACTCTCCACAGTGGGGCTATGGTGTAGGTCAGACCCCCACTCTCCACAGTGGGACTATGGTGTAGGTCAGACCCCCAGCTCTCACAGCGGAGCATGGAGCCAGATCCCCCAGCTCTCTACAGAGGCTACGCCCCAGTACCCTCCACCTTGGCTGCTCCTCTCCTCCCTCACGAGCCAGAGGCAGAGGCGCAGCCCTCGCCAGCTGGATGCAGGGGTCGCCTGGACAGCACAGGGTTTGGGAAGTCAGCCGAGCAAGCTCCGCCTGGCACCGCCAGGGCTGAGCAGTGCAGCCTCATTCCCAGCACTGGGCGACAGCGTGCTGTGCGCCACGCTGATAAATAGCTTTCTTTCATTTCATTGCACGTGTACGTGCGTGTGCATGTGTTAAGTGTGTGAGTGTTGAAGTATGTGATACGTGTGTGATGCTCACATATACAGGTCAGGGGGCCACCTTCTTGGTCACTAAGAGCATGTGTATTAGGACTCTGGCCCCTCACCTTCTCCCTCTCTTCCCGCATAGGTCATTGGTCACCCCAAGTGACAAAAGGCCTAAGAGACCCTGCCTAGTGCCTGGAGACCTCTGTCCACGAGCCCAAAGAACCTTCTTTCTTATTGGATCCCTTGGGTGCTCTGCCACAATAATACCCTTGTACTACTATTTTGTAGGGGGCAGGGCTGTCGGAGGCTCATGGACAGGCACGTGGAGGGCAAGGGCCACGGTCTCATTCACACTCCAGACCCCTGCATGGCCCCAGGGTGCCCAGCAGTCTGTCTCCAAATGTCACATCCTCAGAAAAGAGTAACGATAATACCCCACAGAGAAGCAGGAAAGAAGGTCACGGCGAGAGAAGTCTCATGACAGTTGTCCTCCAAGGGCTGGGTGGCTGGGGCACGTGGTGAAGGTTCACTGCCCGGCCAGGAGGCAGTCGGTCACATGGGCACAGCTGCGGATATTCCAGGTGAACCAGGGAGGATTGGAACCCAGCTCCTTACACCCGGAATCCGGTGCTTCTCTCAGGACCCAAAAGTCTAGGATTTGGAGTTGAAATGTCGGCTCTCCCCCACTTTGTGCTAGGGTCTCCCCGAGCCCTGGGATCCCTTCTGGCAGGCCTGTTGCAAGGCTGGGTGGGGCAAATGCCCCTGTGGCTGTGCCCCACGGGCTGTGACCAAGCGCCCAGGCGGGCAGCCAGCCAGTCACGGCGGCGGAGCAGGGACACACCCCCTGCCTCCACAGCACAGAAAACATTCATTAAGCATTTAGAAGACAATGGCAAAAAGAAAAGCACTCATTAGAAGCCGAAATCGCTTCCAAATCAACCTAGCAAGCTGGCGCTGGCAACTGTGAGGTCTGAAGTTGGGGGGGGCGGGGAGCAGCCAATGCTCAAGGGGAGGGGTGATGGCAAGGGGACCCTCAGAGGGGGCGACCTCTTTCCGCTTGGCTCTCCTTTGTCCCCGGCAGCTACAGCGACAGCCACATCAAGCAGTGGGAGTAAAGGGCTGGGGTGCACAGGCAGAGGCTGGAAGACCCTCGCCCAGGGCCCCTCTGGTTGCTGTGCGGCTCCAGGCCTGGCTCTGCTCCCCCTGGGGTCTCAGTGACCGAGGTAGGAAACATGGGAGCCAAGTGCAGTGAAGTCCGGGGCCCCCTGGCGTGACACGACGTGGTAACCCCTGTTGAGACCGGTGGGCGCGAGCAAAGGCCACGTGGTCCCCACCGAGGGAACTTCCTCACGGTCACAGTGGACAAAGCGTCTGAGGCTCTGGCCCTGGGCGGCTGGAGGAGGGGAGGGGCTCTGGCTGAGACCCGAGGCCCCTCCCTCTGGCGCTTGTGAGCTGTGCAGAGACACCTGGGGAACCAGCAGCTCTGGCAATGACCTGAGCCCCGTGGGCTCCCAGGGCTTTAATGACCTACCTTCTGGGGGGTGTTTGCTTGCAGGATATTGGTTATGGGGTGGGGGCAGAGAAAGCGACTGTGCATCCCGCCCTGGAGGAGGATGGATGGCCCAGAAACCCTAACACCACCTGGACTCTGCCCCAAAGCCTCAACCCTTAGTTTGTTCACAGCCTCCTGTGGCAGAGTTTCGGGGTGCAGTCACCACAGCATGGCCTTGGCGAATGTGCTGACTCCTGCCCTGCCTGGGGCCAAGGCTCTGTGCTGGGCACTGGGTGCACCGGGCAGTGAGCCCCTGCCTAGAGAGCTACCAGTCTGGGTGCAGAAAAGACACTCGTCAGTATGCACGGTAGAGGCCCTGCCGCTGTGCCAAGTGGCTTTGGGGTGGCATCTGTTGGAAGCCGTCAGAGGGCAGCAGTGGTCTAAGGCAGGAGCTGGCAGCTGAGCTGATTGACGTAGCTGCGGTGGGGGCTCCTCCCTGGGCAAGCCTTCTTTCCCCACCCACGACCAACTTCTTCCAAATCCCATCTTTGCCAGAAGGCTTGCTACAGCCAAGACGCTCAGGAGGTCGTGGGTAGTACCAAGCCAGAGCCCTTCCCCAGAGCCTCCTTGGCACCTGGTTGCCACCCTGTCTCCTTTCTCAGCTCTCACAGGGGCACAGTCCTGAGAACTTCACACCCTCCCACACTTCTCTGGTATTCAGAGTCAGGTCCGTGCCAGCGTCCCATGGCGTCGTCCTTAATACCGGGGAAATTAAACTCAAGCACACCATCATTGTCCTGGCGAGGTAAGCGGCACCGATGTAAATCGTCCTGAGTGGCGCTGGCTGCCGTTGAGCCCTGGCAGGCACCTTGGCACTCGCGGCTCCTGGGCAAGATGTACCCGGCGCTAACTGCTTTGGCGTGAACTCCTTCACTCTTGTTGCCTGGCAGAGCCGGGGGCCGCGACCCCCATACTCTATCCCCAGGGCCCAGTTCCTGCTCGCTGCCCTGTTTCATGTCAGGAGCGAGGCTGATGCGTAAGGACGGAGGGGAGACATGGGGGTGTGTGTGGGGGGGGTGTCCCAGAGCAGTCGTGAAGAAAGCCCATCCTGTCTCGTCCACCTCTGGGGAGACTCCAGATGCGTGCCCGTGAGTCACCCTCGGTGTGGGCATCCAGAGGCCGGGCGATGGGAGCAGGTGGGTGGCGGGAGCGTCGGCGGAGCGCAGCGCTTTACCCCCCACACCTGGCTGCTGGGAGAAATGAACTCAGCCCCCGCACCGCCCAGCGCTGTCTGATTTCAGCAGAGGAAACTTAGTGGAATTAAAAAGGCTCAAGAGTGTGATGGAATGAGGGGAGGAAGGAGGAGGAGGCGGGAGGGGGGAGCAGGCCTAGTGGAGGGCTGAACCTGGGATCAGGTGCTGGCAGAAGCCCGCCCGGAGGGAGCCGCTGCTCTGGGAAAGTGCCAGCCTGGTAGGCCACAGAGGACATGTCGGGCACTGAGAACCAAAGACTCGGGGGAGCTGGAGCCCCAGAACAGGGTTTCCAAAAACCGCAGGCTGCTCGGGGATAAGGGAAGTTTCTGGAAGCCAAACCCTGAGCGCCCACACCGTGACCGCTCTCACTGGGCCGGGGTACGTCCTCAGGTGGTCCCCCCACAACTCCACTCTTGCTTCGGTGGTGAGAAAACCCTCTGCCCCACGGTTTCGTGCCTTTGGGGCAAGATATATTCACGACGCCCAAGCAACACGCCATAATGGCGTCAGCCAACTTCGTGAGGATGCGATTCCAGAAACGCAGAACCAGGCACTTGGACGACAGGCTCACAGAGACGTGGAGCCCCCAGCAACTGACAGCGGACCCCGCGTGAGGGAAGCAGAATCTTGGCAAATCAGCACCTCCTCCCTAGGCCCAGGCATCATTTGCTATGAACGCGCTGAACCACATTGTTCCTGAGACCTGAGGGAGAACAGACAGTGGTGGGGAGGCCGGGACGGAGGGCCTTGATCGGGCCGAGCTTCAGAACTCTCCTTCCAGGTAGCTCTGTGCCTGTGGATGCTTCCAGACCACCTTTCCAGGGCCCAGGATCCTGTCTGCACAGGTGCTAGAGTCTGAGGGCTCCTGGTCGTTCCCACCCGTGTCCCTAGGGTCGCAGACGCCCCCGAGACACCAAGGCCTTGGCCCTTGCCAGCTCGAGCCTTGCAGGGCACAGAGGGGCCATGGTGGTGATGGGCACACACAGTAGGACTATGGTGGGAAAGGTCTCAGGCAGCTGCTCCTTTGCACAAGTGGTGGGAAGGCAGAATGTTGGGGGGTGTCAGACGCATGGGGATGGACCGTCGACACAGCAGCTGCAAACCAGAGGACATGTTCCGGAAGGGACCCAGGTCCAGCCCCACTGGATGAATCCCTCAGCCCGTCCCGCCACACGGCAGCACTTTCTAGACTTCTCCCAGGATGTAAGGTGGCCTCTGTCCACACCTCCTGCAGCCCGCACAGAACAGAGGCTGTCCTCCCCAAGCATGGCTGACGCTCCTACACCATCATCTCTGTCCCTTCCAGACAGCACGTGTCGACCACAGAGCCACGGCTCTTCCTCCCCGCAGACATCTCGACTGATCCTACCATCCCCGACACGCCTCCAGCAGCCAGTTTGCGTACCTGTGACTCACCAAGAGATCAAACAAATGTGAGGCTATGAACGGCCGGCGTTTCGTCATCAGGGGCCTTGTCCCCGCTGAAGGGAAGCCAAGGCCTCTAAGAACCGGAAGCACCCACCACCTCTCCGGTGCTGACACCAGGCCGGCCACCAAGTCGGCCTTCAGCACACACGGCCAAAGCCCAAGGAGGCTTCCCGGGGGTCTCAGCTGGAAGCCGCACCACGTGCAGAAGCCCCGCAACCCCTCGGCGCCCACCGCAGACCCTTCCCGAGCCTCGGCGACGGACGCAAGAAGAACGCAGTTCCAGCCACCTACCTGAAGGAGCCAGTAGCACCTCCGGTGGAAGGTGGGGATGATGGAGGAGTGTACGTAGCAGCCGTACAAGCACTAGGGAGAGAGGAAAAACGAGAGTTCAGTTGGAAAGAGGAAGGAGGGAAGCAAGACCACGCGTCAGAGAAGGAGCAAGAAGGGTTGGCACTGCCGGCAGACTTGGGGGACTTGAGGCACACGGGTGGGGTCCAGCTCCAAGACTCAGGTGCAGGGACAGTTTCTAAGACAGACTAAGAGGCATGCTACAGTGTGTGCCAGGATGTAAGCAGCTGGCACTGTGCCCTCTGGGGACCGGCAGCATGGGGGGGGGTCGGGACTGCCGGGGAGCAGGATTGCCAGGGGTTGAAATCACGATGCCCACTCCTAGGTCCAGCTGAGACTGTTGGGTGCATGGGAAGGACTGAGAAGATCAAAACACAAAACGCACATTCTAGAATGTTCCTGGTCAGGCAGCCTTGGTTAGCAGTGGCCCAGCGTGGATACGGACAGAGGCGGGCAGCACGGGGGTACACTTGCAGAGCTTGGGGGGGCAGTTTGTTGCATACTCACTGTTGTTTCTGATTGAGGGGTGCTTTATTCTCCCATTTGGTAGCTTGCCTTTTGTACAGATTTGATTTTGGTAAAGAGCCAACTGCCAGGTAGGAGAATGGAGGGGCGGGCTTGGAGGAGGGCTGGGCGTCGGGTGCCCGTCATCTGGGCCGCGCAGACGCAGCAGACTGGGTATCGTGGCTCTGCTTCTTGGACAGCTGCAGCGCACACGGAGCCGGGACACAGGCTAGCTGGGGAGCTGGGGAGGGACTCAAGGGGGCCCATGGGTCAGGTCTCTGCAGAGACCTGAGAGCGAGGAGGGGTCAGCCACAGATGGAGTCGCCAATGCGAGGAGGGCGGTCTCTGGACATCAAAGTCAGACCACAGTCTTTTCTTTTGGAATCCCTGATTCCAAACTGGCTCTGATTCTCCTTCCTCATCCTTAGAATTCCTTGGCTCCCCTCGGCGCATGTTCCGGGAGACAGGTCACGGGAGAGAAGGAAGAGGCCACCCTGAACTCCTCTGTCCCCACCTCCTGCCCACCACGGGGGCCTCTAGTCCACACTGTGGCCCTCCAGAGAGCAACGACCCACAGTTCCACACCGGAAGCTTCCACCAGACATTTTTAACACTCCCTCCTCCCTCCCGAAAAAGACCAAGTACAATTTGGCTCAACCCAGAGTCCATTTGAGCCCTGCCTGTCTGATTAGCAGAGTTGAAAGAGAAATCATTTTGGACTCCGGGATTCTGGCTGTAAGAAAATCAGATTTCCGATATGTTAGAAGTTTCACAGATCTCTGTCAGCTGGGATTTAAGCCCTGTACAACCCAAACAAACAAAGCGGAAATTAATTTAAACAATTCCCTGGTAGTTCCTGCCCACGGAATGTATTTATTATTAAGAAGGCAATATTCTTCCCTGGCTCCCCCGGCCTGCAAGATGCTGCGTTTTGTTTGTGTGGTTGGGAGTTTTTGATTTCTCACTCCTTGCAGCCAAGGCTGGCGGCTGTTTGGATATTTTCTAGAAGCTTTTGGTCTCGATGAACAAGCAGCTCTATGGCTCCACGGAGCACTTTCTTCTCCCACAGAATCTGCATGTTCTCCGGAGCAGCTGCTTTTGACTTTGACCCATGCTATGAACCCAGCGCAGGAAGAAGTGATGCCAAAACGCTTCCAGCGTCCCTTTGAAATAAAGACCCTCCTCCTGCCCTTCCTGCCGTTCACCCTTCTGCAGAGTTGAAATGCACGAGGCTGATTTTCAACATCCTATCTCCCTCGCGTTCCTTCCTATCTGTGGATCCATCCTCGGCCTTCTCAAGCTCCACAAAGGGAGGGTGAATTTACCAAACGCATGCCCACGCAGCCTGGGAAAAGGTATAAAGAATGGGCAAAGCCAGCCTTCCCTGAGCACTAGGGCCCCCCTCCCTCCAAGCCCCCTTTATGCAACCTGCGTATCTGGGACTGGAACTGGCTGGAAGAATCCGATAAGCAAGACTAAGTTAAAAAGAAAAATAGCTGAGCGCAGGCCAAGGGGCCCCTGCATTTGAATTGGGGGAGCCCTCGGCGCCAGGGTCCCGTGACGCTGGTTGCATCAGACAAGAAGTGTGTTCTTAGGAAGGTGGAGCAGAGGGAAGCGGGGTTGAGGCTACACCCTGACAGGGTGGGTATTGTGGGCAGAGCAGGTCAGGGGCCCTGGGCGTCTCCACGTCTGCAGACCCCCATTCAGCACAGTGGTCACTACGGCTACCTCCACCTGCCTTTTTCCGCTCTGGGGTTTGGAGTCTTCAACTTAGGGGGTAACGCAGGACGTGTCCTCTCCCACCCCGAATACGGCCTGTGTGGGGGACATGTCAGGAGAATGAACACTGAGTTTGTCTTCGTGGCATCTGGCCAGGGAGGACCCCAATGCGTAGACGACTCCAGCCAAAGACAGCTCGGAGCTTCTGCTTCCTCCACTGCCCGCCCAGCTTCCGGGGCAGCCCCACGGGGCTGAGCAGCAGCTTCCCATCCGGGTGTGGGGGAGCTCAAGGCACCTCGTTTCCAGCCTGAGAAACTGGGAGGGGCTGGTGGAGAGAGGCGGATCCTGCCTGCCCCTGCCCGGCTCAGAGGCTCCTCCTCCTTCCGGGGTGGGAAAATGGCCCAGATCCCAATTCGTTCTCTCAGTGGGGCGACAGGGTTGAGAAATGCGGCAGCCACAGGCAATCCTGGAGCCTGTGCAGCCCTGTCTGAGGTGTCCTGTGGGTGGAGGTGCGGCAGAGGCAGAGGGGCAGTTGGAAGTGCAGGGGCTGGTTAAGCAGGGATGAGAAGGCTGAGATGGGCACAGGTGTCAGCTTGACGGTAGAGGGTTTGAGCTCTGGGCACAGTTGTAGGGAATTAGTAGTTGAGTTTGGCCCAGAGCAAACCTGCAGGAGATTGTCTAGCTGATGGGGAAGCCCAGCCATGGTGGGTGGGACTAGGCCCTGGAATAAAATACAGAGAGATGGTTGAGAGAGTTGGCGTCCTTGTCACTTGGCCAGACATGCTGGTCTGGCAAGTAAGGAACGTCCCTCTCTCAGCTGCTATGTGGAGATGATGTGGCCAGTTCCCTCGGCCCTGGTGTTGGTGTGTGCTCTCCCGTCAAGCGGGACTGAGAACTGTAACCGGACTGTCAGAAAGGAAATAAACCCCTTGTTCCTTTAAGCTGTTTGATAGTCATTTATTGGCAACCATGCAGACAAAGTGCAACATGAGGTAAAGTTTAAGTTGGGGGTGGAGGCCAGGCTGAGCTCAAGTTCAATACGGAGACCCTTGGGTGGACCGACGTCGAGAATGTAGAGGGGGTGGTCAGTGCGGTTAATGTGGTCAATGAAGTCAGGTCGCCAGAGCCAGGACAGCGGGCAGCAGAGGAACAGGGTGGTTGTGTCGCACAGGATGGCCGGCAGTTGTGTGACCAGGGAGCAGGGGGCAGCCAGAGGATACAGGGGTGCTCTGGGGGAGCCCCGGAGGCACTCTGCGGCCCTGAGCAGCATTAGCAGTGAGGACGGAGAGAAACAGACAGAGTTGCTCGGAGTAGGGAGATCACGTGGCTTCCGGCCGGGCGTGTGCACACATGCGAGGTCCATTCTCTGGCACAGGAACCCCTGGGGTACAGCAGGCTGGGGGAGGGGACTGACTCCTGATTTCTCCTAGGCAACTTGAGGAGCCCACAGGCACCTAGCCCCTGAGAGGGCTAGTGAGGTGCGTGCGCAGCTGCGTGGGAATGGCGGTCAGGTGGGCTGGACACTTGGGAGGCTTTTGGGGGAGCACAAGGCAGACCAGGCAAAAACCTGGAGACGTACGTGGTGTGGACAAGGTGAGTCACTCCAACCTGCGGCCACACCAAGTCCAGACCCCCAGGCGGCCCTACCCCAGCCGGCTCCATCACCAGCCCCTCCCCCGTCATCCGCCGGCTGGTCTAATGACGGTGTCTGACTGGGAATGAACCGCACACCCAGTCGCCAGGCGGCATGTCTAATCTGTCGCCTGATCCACTCGTCGCAAAAGCAATCAAGTTTGTTTGGAACGACATGTGCTGTACAAACTCCTGGAAGGCTCTGGGCTTCCTCTGTTCACACACATAGAAAGAGGCAGCGGGCTGTTATTTACAGGAGACCCAGGAGCAGATCCCCTTTCGTGGAAGCAGCCTTCCTTCTGGAGAGCTCAGGCCCAGCAGCTGCCCCCTGACGCAGCCCCCCAGCGGGGCGGCCTCTCCTCTGAGGTGGTCGCGATCGCTTCTATCGCGCACTGCTGTTTCCAGGGGACGCGAGAGAGAAGCAGCACTCTGTCAAAGCTCCCTGGAGCGTGGGCCACGCCCTGAGCAGCAGGTGGGCTTCAGATGCCGGAGGGTCTGCCAGCGCTGCACAGCTGGCCTCAGAAGGCCAAGGGGCACCTACGCCTTATCACTGGGTAGTGCCACCTGCTTTTTTATATCCGTCCCTTTCTCTACATCTCTCTCTGCCTCTTTGTCTCTCTGTCCCTGTGTCTCTTTCCTGTCCCTCTGTTTTGTTTCCTGTTGTGTCTCAGGTGTGCACACATATACACACACATATGTACACATGAATATGAACACATACATATACACACGTGCATGCATACACATTACCCCACATACATACACACACGTACATACATACATACATACATACATACATACATGTGTACATGCACAGTGCACACAAAACATAAACACACACACACATATGCACACCGGCTCTCCCCTTCGTTTTCTACCTTCCTGCACCCCCAGGGCCCCTTTACGGCAAACTAGGCCGAGCCCAGTGACGACATGGGGGGCTGGAGGAGCAGGGGGGCCCAGATGCTTCTGCTGGCCACAGCCTGGCACTGCCGACGCCCCACCCTGGTCTTCCCAAGGAGGTCCTGCCTCGTGGTGCCCAGAGGGCATCCGGCATGCCTGGTCCAGTCTGCTCTCTCCAGAAGGGGCTCAGGCCTCCCCCAAACCCCTCCCTTGCAGCTTGCTCCAGGCTGGAGTTCGGCCCAGACTCTCCAGCAGCCCCCAGTCCTGGTTGCCCAGGTAAAGTCCCTGCACGTGGCCCGGCCCTGAGCGAGGGGGGGCGCTGCCTTCACGGGGCGACAGGGACAGAGGGTCATCTTGAGGTCCACGCACCCCATTGCCTCGCCTCTCAGGGCTTGTGATTGACATGAGCTCTGTCTGTCCTACTTCACTTTTCCTGTGTGGGGTCAGACGGCCTTGAGCGACGGGCCCAGGTACTGACGTGGCCCGTTCCTGGGAGACCGTCCATGATGCTGAAATTTTGGTTTCCAAGGTTTCACTCAGCGAATCTATTCTCGCTTTGGCCTTTTGTCACCTTCTAAAACCTCATCCTCGCGATGAGATGATACCCCACCCTGTGGTCACCCCAGTCTTTTCCGCTTGTGTTCCCACTCAAAGCCTGTCTCCCATGGGGGTCCTACTCCACCTGGCTGCATCACCAGCCCCTGTCCCCCTTTACTATGCTGTTGCTCCCCAACTTATCAGACCAGGAGATGCATCATTTATACAATCTATTCCATAAAGTTCTCTGAGGTGACTTCTGTACCCTCTGCTACAAATATATCCCAACCCTTCCCCCCGGGTCCCCCCAAGTCACCTACCACTGCAAGAGTCGTTCTGAAACAGCCGACACCCCGTGAATCCAAGTCCTCGCGGTGGTTATGAGGACTTTCCATTTCCCCAACCCAGCCCAGCCTGCCCCCCCTCCTTCCTTACACCCTCCTTCAAAGTTTCTCACTTACAGAAATACTTGAAACCACACTCTGCAAAAACCCTGCACATCATCGCTGCCCACACACGGGACAGCATGTCCCTGTTTGTTTCACCAATAAAGCACGGTTCCGAATCTGCTGCGGCCGGGTCTTCCTTTTCCAGACTTTTCCTTAACCCACAACGACACAGATATCTATCTGAGGAGTGGTCAGAAAGGGGGTCACGCAGCATAGGCACGTGAAAACCATCGATGTGTATTGAACATAGAGACACATAGAGACACAAAGGCCAGGTATGTTAGTTGCATGTAGGGATGTTTCCTTTCCCCTGGGCTCCAGCGTGGATCTGCGTTACCTTTCTCCCTTGGAAGAGACCATGCCCAGAGTCTAGTCCTCTAAAGAAGTCTCTTCTCCAGGGCCGAGACTCCCCACTGCATACTGTTTTCTAGGGTGTACCTTCCACAAGAGGCAGGAGCCAGGGAGCCCCTCTTCCTCAGATGACAACTTAATCCTGCTCAGCGTGAGCAGAGCGGCGGAGTGACAGGCAGCCCACACCCTCCCAGCAGGGCGCCTGAGCAGGCCTGCATCTGCAAGTGGATGTACAAGGGGGTGTAGCGTTGGCCTCGGGGAATGAGGCGTGGCTTCTCTCTGCCCTGCGGGTCCCTCCTCTTGCTGAGGGGAGGCCAGGAGCACCAACGCATGATTAAAGCCACATCAGAGAGCCCAAGCCAAGTACGAAGTACCCAGTGAGATGCGGGCCCGGCCTTTCCTTCGGAAGGAAGAGACGTTCCTCACAAGGAAGACACATTTGTGTTGAGCTAAACAGAGAGAGGAAGGCATGGCCAGGCAGACAGCAGGTGGAAGAGATCAGACGGAGTGGACAGCGGAGGATCTTCTCGGGAAGGGGTACCAAGCCCCTCCCTGGTGCTCTCCTCTGAACTCTAGATGTGGGAGCACTTGGGGGACTGAGCCGTCATGGTGGACAGTTCCACAGAAACCCTCATTTGGACCCAAGACAATCAGTTGACAGCCCTGCGTGTGAAGCAAAGGCCCTGTGGTTTCCATGATCCCTCCCTTTCCCACTGGCCCAGATTCTAGGTTTCTGGGAGGACTGGGAAGCTCTGAGGTGTGGGTTAGGACTGGAGTTATGGATACGATATCGTAGGAGGAACGGACCAGGCAGGCCTGTGTTGTCTGTATGGGCCGCTTGGGCGAATGCAACTTCCCCAAGCTGGAACCTGCTGCCGTGCCTGGTGCTGACGTCAAACTGCCTGGCCGAGAGGACCAACCTGGGACGGGACAACGCAGCAAAAGCTCCCGCTGGGATTTATGGGATGCTGGGTGGGGTATATAAGCAGCCCGATGTTTACAATAAATGAGCCTGCGAGCCTGAGAGCTGCTTTGCCACTTGCCTGACTTCCGGAGTCTATGACGTTGACTTCGCGCCTGCTTACCCCCGCCCCCAAGGGTCTCCGTGGGTCCCCGAGACTGCTGCAGGAGATGGCTTCCTCTTCCCCTGCCCCCCCTCCCTCTTCTCCCCTCCCTCCCTCTTCTCCCCTCCCCCTCCTCCTCTCTCCCTCCCTTCCTGTTTCCATGTCTTACCCACCTGTGCCTTCTGTCCTGCCACAGGTGGGCAATCTGAATGTGCCAGGAAGCCTCCTGCTCGCAGCTGTGACCCCTCGCTTCCAGACGTGGGGTGATTACTACCAGAGAGAGAGTGAGCATTTCGGGGTGGTGAGCTTGGAGCAGGAGGGGCTTGCGTGTCTCTCCTGGAGCCTGGAGCAAGGCCCTGCTGAAGATGGACTCGGGGGACTAAGCGGGGTGCCAAGCCCCCCCCCCAAGCACAGAGCTGCAGGGCCTCAGGGTAGGGTCAAAGGCAGATCCTTTCCTGCTAGAACTCTGACACGCCGGCAAGAGGCGGGCGCCTCTCAGAGAGCAGGCGGCATGAAAACCTTCCAGCACCTTCTGGGTTCGCTCACCAGAGGCAGCTGGAGCAAAGCACAGAAGAGGAGCCCCGGGTCCCCTGAAAGCAGAGCACGCGTGAGACAGGTGGAGGGTGACGTGGGAGCTCTCTTGCACAGATGCATCTTTGGGGAGACCCGAACAGCTCACAATAAAGGCGGGGGGTGAACTAGGAGCATCTTGTCTGACCCTGGAAGCCCCAGTTCCCCTCTTGTAGCACATGACTTTGTTCTCATCTCTCCCCTACAGGGGTACCATGGGCAGGAAGCCAGGTCAGGTGGTCCGTAAGGCCCGCCCTTATCTCCCGGGGAGGGATGAATCCTGGAGGAATTCCGTTCGCGTTAATCTAAGATCAGCCAGAACGGTCCACTTCCCACACGGCCCGCGCAAGCACTGGGCTTCAGGACTGGTTAAAAGGTGAATTGCTTTAAAATGAGATACACAGATCTCAGGCTGCTGGGCCCCGGGGTTGGGCGACAGCTGAGATTTGGAATATCTCTCTCCCGAGACAAGATCCCTGGCAGCTTCCCACATGGCCCCCACCTTGTGATGCCGCGAACTGGGGCCAGGCAGCAAGGAGGTCACGGAACCCCCGGCCCTGACGTCTTCGCGTTACACAGCAGGTGCCAAGCTCCCTAGAGGCCCAGGGTCGTGCCTGGAAACAGCGCCTGTGTCCTGTTCTCATCGGTGGACTTTGGGGGAAGGGTGGGCAGTTTGCTTAAGACGCGTCCTCCTGAGCACCGAGGATGCGCGCCCCTCATCCCTAGCAGTAGAGTGACCCCGTCTTTCTGTGGTGGCCAGCGAACCCAGCATCCTGTGCTGGACGCTGCGTGTGTTGGGGAGGGGGGCGCCCAGGAGGTCAGGGCAGAGTAGATTTGGGAAGATCTTTCTGTCATCCTCCAAAGAAGGGCAGTGGGGGTCATGTTCCACAGACATGGGCGTGAACGTCACGTTAGAATTGGAGCTCTGGGCCCAGGGCCGGCAACATCTTCAGGAGTTTAACCCCCACTCCCTTGGGGCAACAGATCCGGTCCATACCCCGGAGCGTCCCAGGGGACCAGGTGGCCCAGCCTGGTTGTAAAGGTCAGTTCTGCTGAGGTCGAAGCAACTGAGGGGTGGGCAGAAAGTTGGGGGGCAGCAGTGTCTCAAACCTCTCCCCCATGAGCAGCCTGTGGTAGAGACACAGCGCCTCCGAGAGATTCAGAAAGGTGCGATGGTCCCTGGTCCCTGCTCACAAGGAATGAATACCTCGAGACTCCCAATGACAGATGCCCGTAGAAGGGACTTGGTGACGGCGGCAACTGGGGCAAGCAGAGAGGGCTCAGGAGACCATTGGGGGTGTGGCCTGGGGACCCTGGGGCTCTCCTTATGGAGTAAGGCTAGCTCTGGACAGGGACTAGGAGAGAGGACCCTTGATCCCCCCCCCCCCGGCATCACAGCCCTTCGGTTAGCAAGAGGCACAAGGAAGCCAGAGGAGCGCAGGAAGGCTGGGCAAGCACTGGCTTCTCAAGCCAGGGGCTTCCCTGACATCTCCGAAGAAAGTTCTAGATCACTTCTCCAGCGGGACCCCTTTTTGAGATGGGAGGGACAGTGGGAGCTGAGTGAAGTACACACACCGGGGAGAGGAATGGACGAGGGACCCACGGAGGGCAAGGCCCACAGCCCCAGCGTGGGCACCGGCCCGGGCCCAGCCTGCCTCCCCCGCCAGGCTCCTCCCTTGCCATTTCGTGGAAACCATCAAGCGAAGCGCTGTCAGCCCACCCACAGCGGGAGCGAGGAAGGCAGTAAAGATTAAATGAATTTTTAGATATAAAGGCATAAAAATCATGTTTAAAGATATAAATAAAAGTCCCCAGAGCTTCGGCTTTTATTGTGTCTGGAGGGAGGGGCGGTTCCAAGATTAATAAATTAGTGGGTATAACATAGGAGAAGAGCTAAACATTGATAATAGGATAAATATGGATTTGCAGAAGGCATCGATTCCCCACCTCAAGCCTCGGGTCAGGGACGGCCAGGCCCCGGTGGTCTCGGGGGATGCGCTGGCCTTGTTACTCTGCGGGCACCTGGGCGTTCTCCGTCCTTTTCAGAACGTCGGTCGGGCCCAGGGGGTCACTGCCGTTCTCGAGGCCCCACCCCGCCGGGCAGCGCGCCTGATGCCCAGTCCCTTGGTCCGATGGGGGCCCCCGGCCTCTCTCCTCCTGATGTGCTGGCTCCTGACCTGCGGTGGGCAGGAGCTGTCCCCACGGTGGGCGAGTCCCTCATCCCCCACCTCCCACCCACAGGAATAGGTTTCCTCAGTCAATTTCAACATAGCTGTGCTGTTTCTACCGGTCGGTCACGAGTACTTCCTGAAAGGTAGGAGCCCTAAATAATAAATGAATGAAGTGAAGTCTCCCATCTCTCTTCAAAGCGCATTGTTCAGACCTATTTTGTGTGGACTTGTCGAGCGTCGAGAACTGATCTTGATCTTGCCGATGCTTTGTACCGATGACAGCCCTCCTCCCTCTCTTCTGCCCTCTTCCCTCCCTTGTTCCCTCCTTCCTCTTTCCCTCTCTTCTCTCTTCCTCCTCTCCCCTTGCTCCTTCCCTCTCTCCCTTTCTCTCTTCTTCCTTCTCTTCCTCCTCCTCTCCCCGTCTGCCCCTGTCACCTTGTTCCTTCCCTCCTCCCTCTGTTGCTCTCTTGCCATCAGTCCTGTCTTCTGCAGATCTGCCTGTGCTGGGCGTCTGGGTTCTGCCCCGAGGACAGTGTGTTCCCCTAAGGAGGTCTTGACCTGCTCGTCCGTCCCCAGCAGCCCCTGTAGACTGTACATTTAGACTGAAGACGCTGAACCGCAGTCAGAGGCAGGGCCTCCTCTGGGGCGCAGGCTTCTTGCGTTCCCAAGGATCACCCCTCTTCCTTCCTCTCCTCCGGGTCCGACTTCCTGTGCCCCAGAGGGAGCAGAGACGGTTAGCCAGACTCCCACGCTCCCAGACCCCCCAGTAGCTATTCTAAACAGCCCACGAGTCAGTGGCGCCCTCTGGAGGTGAGCGCGGGTGCCGCAGCTGCCTGTCCCTGCCTCCCATCTTCCCTCTGTCCCCTGCCTGCTGGGACCCAGCATCCTGGCGCTCCATCCGGGCACCTGTGACGCCATCTGCGACCATTGCGCCCGACGCTGCGCACAGGGAGAAGTCCGGGAGGGACTTCTGGCTTGAAAACCGGCGGCGACGGGCTGTGCTTGTGAAGCGGGTGGGGATGTGCCTGGTAGTCTGTGGCATGTTAATGCGAGGCTGGGCATCCTGCCAAGACATTAAGCGGAGTGGAACTCCTGAAACCAGCTTCACTCAGCAGATTTTTAAGGTTAGAATTGCTCTCTCTTCTCCAAGAAGGCTTGCCAAGGTTAATTCAGGCCTGAGCGTGCAGAGTTAATGGGCTGGACGGAGGAAATCCGCCTTTTCTGAATTTTTTTTTTTCCCTCTGAAGTTCATGAAAACATCTCTACAAAAGGGGACAGGAGCATGATGGTGTGTGTGTGCGAGCGCGCGCGCGCGTGTGTTGTGCATACACGGGGTGTCCCCGGGCAGGGACACCCAGCAACAGGCCGTTCACCTCAGAGCCAGCATCAGAGATGCAAACAAACTCAGCCGAGGCAGGCGCAGGCGCAGGTGACAGGATGGACAGTGAGCCTTGGGCAGTCGCAGCACCTCAAACACGTGAGATGCCCACTGGGCCCCTCATGCCAGCCCTGCCCTGCCCTGCCCTGCCCTCCCCCAGGGGGCCGAGGGCTGAGTGCATCCACCCTCGCGGGCTCCCGGAGCACAGAGAACCCCAGCTGCTGCCTAGTCTCCATATTCTCATCCAGCAGCACGGAGCCCCGGATTCAGGCTCCAGCGCCGCCAAAAACAGGCGTGATGGTGGTGCGTGCACAGGGGAGGTGGAGGTGGGGGACTGGAAGCTCAGGGTTGTCCTGGGTGAGTTCCAGGCCAGCCTGGGCTACAGGAAACCCTGTCTCAAAAGGGGTTAAAGCCTTCGCCTCCCAAGCAAAAGAACCTGAGTTCGGATCTCCAGCTCCCACATAAAAATGGTAGATGGAAATGGTCGTGGCCTGTAATTCTGACCCTGGAATGCAGAGCCTGGGAAACCCCAGAGCAAAGCATTAAGGAGGTAGAGCAACCCAGGATGATTTCCAGTGTCTCCCTTAGACATCCACAGACGGCCACATTTAATCGCCCTCTGGTACACACACACACACACACACACACACACACACACACACAGATTAGGGAAGAAAGAGATCATGACAGAAAGAGGCCCCAGTACTCAGGGGGTGCTGTGATTCCCCTCTCCTGCCCCCACAGACCCTCTATTCTTTAATATAGGGCCTTGGGGTCCTCTGGCTTCCTGGGAGGTGATCTGTCACCAGAAGATCCGGAACCAGGCTGGTTAAGACCTCTGTCTAATAAGCTGATTGGACCTGGAAATCTCAAGTGGCAGGAGAGGGGGACTTCTAGCCGGCACGTGGAGGACGCATAGTCTCATTGTACTGCCTCTTCTGACATATAATACGCCATCTCAGTCCTTTCTGGTCGTCTTGGAGCGCTGGGCAGACGTGAGTGTCCAGCAGGGATCAGACCTCACCCATCCAAAGACCATCGATGACTTGAGACCCCTGAGTCCTCTCCAAAGACTCCACTTGACTCGGTGGCAACTTTGCACCTCCGGTGGGCTCGGGCCCCCAGAGGGAGGGACCAGGGTCTTATCTGATAGCTTGCATGGAGCTTATGGTGTTGGCTAATCAATGTCTCTTTGAACTTTGCAGAAGAACTGAGGATTATTCCTGAGAAAGTGATCCCAGGATCACCTACGGTCCAGTTGTTGAATGCCTAATTCCAAGAACTGAGGGCAGGTTCAAATACACACATGTATGTAGCAGCACTCTTTGTACAAGATGCAAACAGCTCACAAATGCACCCCCAGAGAATTGCTAAACAAAATGCACCCGAAGGAATATGACTCACCCACAGGAGGAATCAAGACTATAAACATGAACTTTGAAATCAGCTAAGGAAATCACACATCAGTTCTGAGCTGTTTCAGTTACTTTTGCTATTGCTGTAACAAATACTGAGCAAAAGCAACTTTAGGAAAGGCTTATTTATTTACACTGTCCCTTTTTTTTTTCCTGTTTGTTTTGAGACAGGGTCCCCCGTGGTTCAGGTTGATCTCAAACGCACTGTGTAGCAGAGGGTGACCTTGTCTGGACCCTCCTCCTCCATCCCCCAAGCCCGCTCTGGGCTTGGCGGGAAGGGTTTATTTTGCTCCAGTTTGAGCAGCAGCCCACCCGATGGCAGGAGCGCGAGGCAGCTGGGCCACGTGCGTCCCCAGTTAGGGAGCAAAGAGCTGACTAGGTAAAGCAAAGAAAACTAAACAAAAATCCCCCCCCCCCCGTGATCCATTTTCCCCACTTTCACTTCCATTAAGTTTCTACAACCGCCCCAAACAGCACCATCAGCCGGGCATCAAATATTCTAACCCATGAGCCTGCGGGGGGAGGGGGGGCAGTGGGAAGGAGAAGGGGGGGTGTCTGACGATGAGGACAGGGTTCCTTCTTGGGGGTGAGAGTACTCTTTGTCCTGCAGATATGCATTTGACCTCGCTGAACACCACCGGATGACTTACTTAGCAAAGGCTACTTTTACGTTTTGTGAATTTCAATTTAACTAGAACCAACAAAGGAACCCGGGCTCAGGTTCAGAAACACAATCTGTGGGTCTCTTAGACACTGTCTCAGAGCGACCCTCCCCACCAAGCAGGGCAAATTGCAGCCTCGTGTGGTATGGCCGGGGCATGGGAGGGACAGGACAGCTTCTAGCTCAGTCTGCCTGTCCAGCTCACATACACTGCTGCACACTTGTGGCATATGTATGTGTATGCACATGTGTGTACATGTGCATATGTGTATGTGTATGATATGTGTGTATGCATGCATTTGTGAGAGGGTAGAGAGAGACCCCTGGGAAGGGGGTCCCCTCAGGTAGCAGAGCTTCTGCAACTTCCTGTAGCTGCTCTGTGCCCCCTCCCAAGCCCTGCCCTACAAGTGGGCTCACCCAGCCCCTCCTGCAGCTGAGCAGCGCCCGACAAAAGGCATCATCCGCGGGTGACCACAGGAAGCCAGCGGCCTCGCTCTGGCGGCACAAGGCAGGAGGTTTGCTCTCCTGGAGCTGGTGAGGCGTGGGGCAGGGCCGTGGGGCCGGCCGGGGGTCCTTCTGGCTAACCGTGGAGCCCACATTCATGACAGCAGCGCCCTGCCTGGGTCTCTGTGATTGTACCTGCTTTGCCAGCCTCCCCGGGGAAATAACAGACTGTCCCGCAGCTCCAGGAAGATGAGCTTCCCGGGGTGGGGCGGGGGGCTCGCTGCTTGCACCCTACATTTTGAGTTGCTCTCTCCCTGGGTCCTGCCTTTTATTTGCCCGTTGACACACGGCTGCCCGTTTGGGAGGAGAGAGGCTGCGATACTTGAAAGCAGGTAACAAACGACAGGCAGGCTACGGGAGGCGCACAGTCTCTGGGTGGATAAAGTAGGGAGGAAACAAGCTTCCTGTCGCCGGGTACCATTTGGCGGTGTTGAAATATGATCCGTCGGAATCAATATGCTGCCAACCTGCGTGAGGTGGCATCGAATCTTGCGGGCGAGTGGGGGGGGCCTCCCAGCCCCGGGGCACCTGCCAATTCAATCCCACCTGTCTCTTCTGCGGCTGAGCTGCTCAGGAGGCCTGAGATGCAGAGGCTGCAGCCCACCCTACTTCCACGCCAGAGGCGGCCCAAGCTGCAGGGGTTCTGGCCCCCTCCCCCGCCCCTGGCCCGCAGCTGCAAGGAGAACTCCGTCTTAAGTGATGGAGGCACGTGTTCTGTGTCCCAGACGTCTTAAGGTCTCGCTGCGCTAGGGTTTATGTCCCTGGGCCGCTGCAGAGCCCGTCCGGCTCTTGCTTGGTGTCTGCATAGCAGCCCTCCCAGGAGGCCATGAACACCCCACCTTGTAGATGGAGCCACCAGGCCTCAGAGAGACTCAGGGTGTGTTCACAATGCCAAGAGATTCAGACTTGGGGTTACTGAGTGGCAGCCTCTATGGTGTACCCCAACCTCTGTGGTGTTGAAGACCCTCTCCCAGGGGGCTTCTCTGAGCAAGCTTCACATTTCCTCACCCCTGTTTCCTAGTGGAGGAAACAGAGACCCTCAGAAGAGAGGGAGATCCGAAGATTCTGGCTCCCGACTCCCACCCCTCCCTGTCCTTGCGCCCCACCCAGAAGTCCTTTCCTGTTTCTGATCTCTCTGCTGAGAACTAGGGCGAGTTAGGCACCTGGCATCGGAAAGATGCCACTAGGTTCCGATGCAAGTGTCAGATCCCACGCGTGTTCAGTGGAGGCGTTGGCATCTCAGCCCCGATGCAGATGCAAACATGCATCGTGGGCTTCTGGATCCCTGTGCAGCCAAAGTCCGGCGTCCAGGATCAGCCTTTCCCTGTCCTTGCATTGACGCGTGCAAGCCTCGGGTGTCCTACTCACGGGGGCTTCCCTGCATCCAGACTCCTTCCTGCCATCGCCCCAGGATGTGTCCAAGACCACTTTGACATCAATATGGAGATGGTGACTGTTATATTGGGGGAAACATTTTGCTTCTGTATTGGAAGCTACTTCCCATCGGTGTGCCCTGGGGTTCCTTATTGCAGAAGAACAGCCCAGTTTTGCCTGCAGGGTCCCGGTCCCCCAAATGCACATGTCAGAATCTTAGTTCCCAGGGGTGCTGCTGTTAGGATATAAAGGAGATGGCTACATTCACAGGGTATATAGCTCCTGACTGGGATTCCTGCTCTGACCGTGGAGGCTTGGGCCCTTCTGAAATTCAAGGGTGCACACAGCCCTTTTTGGGGACCACAGAACGGTCCTCGCGGACAGTTCTCGCAAGATGCTGCATCTGCAAGACCCTTGGTCTTGGCCTTCCAGCTGCAAGAACACCAAGGAAGACACATGTTTCGTTGATGAGCCAGCAACGGGTGGGGTTTTGTTGTGACGGTGTGATGAATGGAGATGGTCTTTGACCCTCGCTTCCAGAAAGGCTGCCTGCTGCCCTGCTCCTGTCCCCGCTGTCCAGCCTCGGGGGTGGGGGGCAGCAGACCCCCTCTGCAGAGGATCTCGGCCGAGCTCCCCCCCTGGCCACCAGGTTCTCCCTGGCAGATGGTCCTTCCTCCAGGACGTGGGCTCAAGCACATCCCAGACCCACTGCAGCGTGGATCCGCGGCCTTCCTGTTGGCCCTGGAGCCGGGAGGCGGTTCCTGCGGCCGCTGTCATTTATCAGGACTGTGCACAGACAGTGCCCTGCCCGTGCCTGCTGCTGGAAAGGGGAGCTCATCAATCTTCGTGGCCTCCTCCTCACCCCAGAATCTGCCCACGGAAAGAGGGGAGGAGGGGAGGGAAGCTGGGATTTGGCACCCCAAGGCCCCCTTTCTGCTCCGTAAACAGCCACGACTGGTGTGTGGGGGGGGAAGAGGCAGCCACAGAGGGGGGTCCCCTGCTCATCCTGTGCAAGGACTCGTGTCACACGTGGCTGTGGGCGTTCACGGGCCGTGGGGTTTGGACCCCCGGGTGGGAACCTGGTTTCGTTACTGTGTGATTCTGGGCAAAACAGCAGGGCTTCTCCGCATCCAAGTGCGGTGCTGCAGGAAGCAGAGCGCAGCTTCTACGTCTTGCAGGGGTGAGCGCCTGCCTGGGATAGAGCCGGGAGTCCCTCAAGCCCAGCATGGGGGTCCCCCAGGGGAGGCTCAGCTCCATCTTGCCTCCCAGGAGGCAAGAGAGGGGAGGTCCCTGACCACTACGGGAGGGAAGGGTGGGTAGATGGCCCGGACAGAGGGCTGGGAAGGCTGCGGGAAGGGAAGACAGTCCTGGGCGTCCAGCAGAGGGTGCAGAGGGCGTCTGGTCCAGGACCCCGCTGGGAGGATGGGCGGGGGGTGGGGGGCGGGGGAGCATGGAGTGAAAAGTCAGGAGCAGTGAGAGAATACCGCAAGGTCTGGGAGCTGGTTGGAGCGGGACCCGCAGTGTGGAGGCCTGAGGGGTGGGGGTGACCCAATGCTGGGGTGGCATGCTCTGGGACAGCTGAGGAGTGGGAGGGCGGTCGAGGAGGAGGCCAGGGGGGCAGTGCACCAGGCTACCTCAACCGCCCACCTCCTCTGGTGTTTGTGATTGCGTGGACCGAGGCTAGCCCACGCTTTCCGTCTGCTTCCTGTCCCTCATGTCTAATGTGTTTGCCAAGTGTCTCTCTTCCGAGTCTGGTTCTCTGTGCTCCCAGGGGGTCTAGCGCATCCGGGCTATCTTAGGGCGGTCATGGCTCCTGGGGGTTCTCACAGGTGAAGGTCCACCCAGAACGAGCCAGTCCCTCACTCCACTAGCCGCCCAATAGCCCTCTGCAGATACTAGCACCGTCTCTAGGGGAGAGGGCAAAATAGGGGTGTGGACACCACAAGTCCCGTAGGATTCTCTGTGTGGTCCACTTTGGAGACCAGGTGTCCATTCAAGGAATGGTGGGACCATGTGCACGTTTCCACAAACCACAGAGAATGTTCTGCTCACAACCCTGGCAGGGACACCATGGGCTATTCATGGGGGTGACTGACCTCACAGGTGAACAGCTGGAAGGTGGCCCCCTCTGTGTGAGGTCTTCTCCAGACCCCAGAGAAGGGCCTGGACAATCTGGGCTCAGCTCCTAGCAGGGGCAACGGCAGTTTGCCTGCTTGTTGTCAATAAATTCACAACCCAACAGTTAAGAGGAAATAAGGGTTCCATTTCTCAGTCCAGCTTGCCAGGAGAGTTCATACAATACCAGGAGCCGAGGGAACTGACCACATCATATCTACAGGACTGCCGAGAGAGGGGCAGACCTCGCCGCGCCCGACAGCATGTCTAAGTACGCCCAAGAAGACCAAAGCACTGAGCCAGATCCCCTGTCTCACCTGCCCAGGGAACGCTCCACCCGGCACGGTTGCTCAAGGCTTCTCTTGACTACGACTCTTCACAAGCGAGCCCACAGCTCAGCCCTCGGCCGTCAAGTTGATACCTTTACCCACAAGCACTGCAACTCATGTGACTTTCTACACATCATTTCACTTCTCTTGAGGCCCCCCGACCCCCGAGGGCAAGACTATGGATGCCTAGGTCCCTCATCCTGGGCAGCACAGTGAGGTGCAGCCCTGGGCCCTCCCCGGCCCCCTCACTGAGCACCCCAGAGACCTGATCCCCAGCAGCCCCCGCTCCCCCCAGCCTCTGTCAGGCCGAACAGCTCCTGTGATCAAATATTGTTATATTTAACTAAGGATCAGTTAGGAGGCAATTTTTGAGAGGATGAATATTTGATGAAATATTTAAATATTTAATAGGAACTTTTCAAACCCGACTTAATAATCCGTGTCACAGGGAGAGGAAGGCGGGGGTCTTGGCGGAACATTCTCACTTCCTCCAGGGCGCTTGGTGTTTGCTTGCCTTATTTTCTTTCTTTTTTTTCCATAGCAGAGTTTTAATTATACTCAATATTCCAGAGAGAAATTCATTTCTCATTAAAGCCTAACTCTTGCCGACAGCGAGGTGAGTGGGTATGGGGGGGCAGACTCGTTGGCTGGGAACTGTTTGGGGTTGGAAGGAGTGGGTTGGGACAGTCCACCTGCCGCCTGACTCCCTCTGTCCCACACAGGGACCCGATGTCCTCAAGCAGTTAGGGTCTCCTCCGAGGCTGTGCCCAGTGCCTGTGGTGATGCCAAGATGGTAAGAAAACCGTTGCTGGTTCTGGAAACAGCCTTTAAGCCTCTCGAGTGCTTGGTCCAATCCATGTTTGACCAGGAGTTTAGCAAACAGAAAACTCCATCCCGCAGAGGGTGACCGCAGGCCATCTTGGAAGACTTAATTCAAATGAGTGCTGGACTCTTCCAAGGCAAAGGAGGGTGTGATAGAAGACGGAGCAGTGTCACGCCCCTGGGCCAACTTGGTCCTTTCTCTGTGTGAGGCAGCCTGCGCCGGCAGCGGCTAAGTCCTCCCGCCCACCCCAAGTGCTTGGCTGGGCATCTGCCTCCCACCGCCCCTGGAGTCAGGGGGCGTCCCCACCCGCTGCCCTTCGGATGCGATGCTTACTGAACGCCACTGCTTTTCCTTGCTTTTAGCGATGCCCCCAGCCCAGCTGTAGGAGTCTTCCCGCTCCGTGATCGTGGAAGTTCCTGGAGAATTCCACAAGCTCTGTCTTTCTCTTTGACCTTCTGGAACCTTCCATGTGGGGACTAAGTCCTTGCGCCACATATCTCACACCTCCTGGACTTGTTCTTTCTCTCTCTCTCTCTCTTTTTCTCTCCTTTCTGCCTATCTTCTCACATGGAACATTTCCATTCCCAGAGAGCTCAGGAGTCCTTTGAAATCTGAGGGGTCCTCTCTTCCTGGGTTGGAGTTCCAACATGCGCCATGTCCTATACGCCCTCAGTGTCGGGCTGGATTCCATGAGGGCGTGGGGAGAGGCCAAGCTCATCTGTGCAATGTCAGGGTCTAGTCTGGCGTTGGCAAGCAACAGACATCGACCGAAGGAGCCTGCGCTTGCACATTCTGGTCATTTCTCTTCGTGGCGAGTCAGAAGAAAGCCCTGACTGTGTTCAGTGAACGGCTAGTCCTTCTTCGAGGTATCACTCAAACACTTAATTCGAACCACGACCTAACCTTAGCCCAACACTCACCAAGACTATCCTAACCCGAACCTAACCCTAACCCAAATCTAACCCAATTCTAACCTAACTCTAAGCTAGCCCAACACAGCCCTGGCTGTCCTCCAAGCCAGCTCTGATTTGCCCAGGCAGGCCTGCATGTGGGGTTTTCAGGGTCCCCCCAGTCTCTCTGCTCTCCCTATTTCAGCAGGCCTCTGTCTCCTCCCCAGGCTGGGGGCTCCGTGGTTGTAGGACCCCCATGCTTACAGCTTTCTTGGTCTGGCTTAGTATCCATGAAAGATGGGAAAGGGTGATCTTGGGCTGGGCAAAAAGCATGCAGTGGCCACGGCCCTGCGGCCCACCACCGTCTCGCCCTTCCACCGGGCTGCTCAAGTCATGAAGCCAAAGGGCCTACAGGGCCTAGAGCCTGAGCTATCCGACATCTATGTTATTTGGGGTGCTGGGACAAGAGGGGTCCTCAAAATGAACCAGCCTGAATCTTGGGTCTCAGGACAGAGGTCGTCGTAGGCTGGGGCTGCTGGATGGCAATGTGGAGGCCACTCCAGAGAAAGGACATGACAGATGAAGGGCTACCATTGTAGACGAAAAAAAAAAGAAAAGAAAGAAGGAGAAAAAAAGAAAAAAAATAAGGTAAAAAAAAGAATAAAGAAGAAAAAGAGAAAAAAAAAAAAAAAAACACAAAACCGAATAAAAAATTAAATAATGAGTCTTTTAAAAATAGTGATACAAACTGGTGCGAGAGTGGGCTTGTCTGGGCTGTTTTTAGCGTGGGTTTCCATCCAATTCAGGAGTAACCAGGGGAGTGATAGTTTTAAGTCTTCTCACTCGGTAGGCCATCGCAGCATGTGTCCATAAACCAGGTACCCAACGTGGCAGTACCCTCAAGCGAATAGCTGCTGTGTTTTTTCGTAATCATGGGCTCGCCCCTTTTCCCAAAATCCCTACTTCCCGCATTCCCCCTACGCCCGCGCCTCTCCTTCCCTTCCCCGTCCGCTGCCCCGCTGCCCTCGGCGTAGTCACCTTCTGGAGCACCGCCACCCACTGCCACTGCTCCAGAGCCGCCTCTGCTTTCGCTTTGTGTGGGTCTTTACGCTGTGCGTCGATCTGTGGACGTCACGAGCTGGATGTTCAAGGGCGGGCCCACGCAGAGGGAACCCAACCCCCCCTTATGTAAATCTGCCTCATGGCCTCCAGGCGTCCTGACTTCCGCTCAAGTGCAAGGAAAGGCGTCCCCTAAGGGCGCTGTCGACCACACCGATCGTAGCACGGCCGCCTCCCTGAGCGTCTCCGAAATTCAGCGAAAGACTGTCCTGAACGTCGGCGCCTCCCTACAGCTCCGAAGTGCAGGCGTTGGACAGCAGAAGTCTGCCCGCCGGTCCCAGCCGGCTCCGCCCCCGAAGGCCCGCTGCCGAACGGTCGTGCTACCACTTGTCGGGCAGCCTGCTTCGGCCCGCTGTGGGCGCCCTCCGATGCCCTGCCGGCCCGCCTGCGACCGCGGGCGAGGGCCGGCGGTTCCGCAGGGGCCCGCCGCCGCGAGCCTCTCTCTCGTCTGCCAAGTCGGTCGCTCCGCTCCTCCAACGCCTCCCCTGCCGCGCTCACCTGGCCGCGCCGCGGCCAGACGCGCTGGCTCCGTTCGCTTGACTGATGCTCGTCCAGCAGACATAGCATCTTGGAGGCCATGGCGGGCGCGCGGATTCGGGTCCTCGGCTCTCAAATGTAATTTGAGCAACACTCTTCGGAATAGCCCCGTGTTTCCCCCACGCCCTCCTTTCCTCTGCCAAGCGTGTTTATACTTCACGAGAACAAACACAAGCAAAGAGAGAGAAGTTTCCGTGAATAGAGGGATGCACGAGGTACTTTACACGATGACGTCCGCGAAAGAACACGTCTAAACGATCCCTCAACTCGGGTTCAAGAAATGTCAAGAGTTAATAGATCCCACAGCTCGCTGTCGTCAAAGCAAACCGTTTCCACCCTCACGGCTTTTCCCGATTCAGCAACTCCCAGGGAGTGACAGGCAGGATTGGATTTTTACGTGCTGGGGTCACGTGGGTGGGAAAAGGGAGGTTCTAAGCGGCCCAACTCTCCAGAAAGATCTCGCTGCTCTAAGAAGTTTCAAAATCCCAGAATGGTCCAAACGTACAGAAAAGACACTCTTCGATCTATCGAGTCCCTGAAGGGAGAACACAGAAAGTTTTCTGATGCCGCTCGTAAGACCCCGTGTGCAAAGGAGGACGATTTCCAGTACCTGGATGAGTGCTGCCGGGTGCTCTGGCCTACTAGGCTCCGTACGATCCAGGCCAGCAGTCGGAGGCTGCACTGCACTGGATGGCGCTGAAGCTTCTCGTGCACACCTCTGTCTTCTGGTGTCTCCCCCTTTGGAAACTTCCCACTCGTCCAATCTAAGTGGGAGTCTGGGATACATCCGCGCTCCTCCCATATTCCTATCAGTCCCCGACGCCTGATTGACCCACCTGACGCCAGCACCATCCTGCTAAACGAGATTGGAATGTAGCCTTTGTCTCACGGTGACTGACGTGAGCGATGAAAGATGAAGAGAAGAGGTCATGTGGAATGAAAGCAGACTTGCTCGCAGCAGTGTGAAACACTGACGACCATTTTGCTAATCTTATGGAGAACTCTCCTTGTGATTTACGTGTCCACAAGAGCGGAGGCCTGCCTCCGTCCGTGGTAGAACTTCCGTGACCTCAAGTGTTGGAAACCGATTGGTGATGGTCGGTATACGCAACTTGAAAGGTATGAGAGCGTATTCCTGCTTTCCTGAGCCTTCTCCTTCCTGTTAGCCAAATCGTGTTTGTATAACTATCAGAGAAAGAGGGAACAGAGAAAGGCACAGTTTCCGTGAAAATGAACACGAGCGCTTACAGAGTCATGACGACTCCACGGTTTCTATGATCCCTCAACTCGGGGCTCAAGAAGGGCAAGGTTAAAAAATTCCCATAAATCCCTTCCATTCCATCAATCAAATCTGGCCATCGCATCACACGTAGATAATTTCAGCACTCGGAGGAGGTGAGCCATGATGACTAGGAATTTGAAACGGAAGCAGCCTGGCCCTCGGAGACCCTGCCAGACAAATTAGCCAAACACATCAACTAAGTGGGCGAGTGTTAAAATGTAACTTTATTTATTTATCTATTTAGCATCTCTGGCGACTTTATGGATCCATTCTATTGACGTAGCTGATCTATCTATCTAGCATCTGGGCGTCGCTATCTATCAAATCGTCATCAGTCCTCTATCTTACGGATTTATTCTAAACCCAGCTCTTATTTCACGACAGTACATAGAAGACCACCTCCCCACAACGGAACCTAGTAATTCTTATGTCATCCCCGGATGTAATTCGGTCTAAAACCTAACGGGTCTGTCCAGAATTTGAGAACCCAAGCAAAAAAGGGAAACCTTTTCCTAATTTCTTAAGTCTATTTGAAAAGAGAAAACCCCAATCCCGTCATTGGCTGCACAGGTCCAGCCCGCCCGCCCGCCCACCCCCCCTCCCACCTGGAGATGCCGGGGCGACCGACGGCTCTGGGTGTCTGGCTGCACACGGTGGATCTGCTGGCTGTGTATAGACTGGGTGTCCATTAGGCGTTCAACGGTAGGGCATCCACTGTGGCAATGCCCAGCTCGGTCATCTCCTCCAGCCGAGAGCTTGCTGTTGTGGAATTGGGGCGCCTGGTGCGCACGTCGCTAGTATCGCCCGCCGCTTGGCACTGCGCGGGCGCGAGCCCTCTGGGAGCTACCGCTCCCACTGGCCAAATGCTCCCGAGCCCTGCGCTATGCTTCGCTCCGCTTTGTGTGGTCTCCGCGGTGCGTCGACTCTGTGACATCACGAGCCTGGATTTCTAAGGGCTGGCTGGCCAGCGCAGAGGACGCGAGCACCGTTCGTACTTGCCTCATGCCCTCCATGCGTCTGCCTTCCGCTCAAAGTGCAGGAATGCCGTCCCTAAGCTTCCGCCCTCACTACCGATCGTAGTGCACGCCGCCTCCCTGCATCGTATCGAATTTCAGCGAAGACTTCCTGAACGGCGCGCCCCCGACAGACCCCGAAGTGCAGGTTTGGACAGCAGAAGTCTGCCGCCGGGTCCTCCAGGCCGGCTCTGCACGAAGCCCCGCTGCTCGAAGAGTCTCGTGCTGCCAGTGTCGGGCAGTGCCGCTTCGGCCCGCTGTAGGGCGCCGGCCGATTCCTGCCGCCTTCTTCAGAAAACGGGGGCCCGCGACCCGCGTGCGAGGGCCGGGGGGTGGGGTGACCGGTTCCGCAGGGGTGGCCCGCCGCCGGCGGCCGCGCCTCGCCAAGCGGCCCCTGCCCAGTTGCGTCCGCCGTCCCGCGCTCGAGGGCCGCGCTCGAGCTGGCATCCGGGTCAGCTTGATGAGGGGCGTCCAGGAGAGCATATCGCATCTTGGAGGCCATGCGGGCGCGCGTCGGGGGTCTCGGCGCGCAAATGTAATGTGAGAACACTTTCGAATATCCCGTGTTCCCCTAGGGCCTCGCCTGCCTCTGCAAATCGTGTTTATATAACTCAGAGGAAGGAAGACCAACAAAGGAGTTTTCCGTGAAGAGGAGCACGAGGCCTTACAGAGTCGACGGAAAGACACACGTTCATACGATCCCATCAAACTCGAGGTCAGAAAATTCAAGGGTTACATAGATTCCACGAGATCGCTGTCTTCATAAGCAAGTACCTCCAACACCGCTCACAGCAGCGTCCGGAATTCAGCACTCAGAAGGAAGGTGAGGGCAGGAATTGGATACGTGCTTGTAGGTCACGTGTGCTGGAAAAGGAGGTTTCTACCCCCAAAGACGCTCCAGAAAGACTCTGCTCGCGCTGATAGTAGAGTTTCAAAGATGCCAGGAATGCCCCAAAGACATAAGAGAAAGAACCCTCGTCCGATCCTATCGCCCTGAAGGGAAGAGCAAAAGAAAGTTTTCCTGAGGCCTCTACCGTGTGCACAGAGGACGACTTTTCCAGGAACCTGAGGAGTTTTTCTGCGGGTGCTCTGGCCCTCTAGCCCGAGCGATCCGGCCGCAGTCTGAGGCTGCACTGCACTGGATGGCGCCTGAAGCTCTCTTCCTCTTTTCTCTCAAAACATCTGTCTGTTCCGGTGTCCCCCCCTTGCAAATTCCAATCTCCTCCAATCAGATGGGAGTCTGGATAAATCCGCCGCCCCCATTTATCCTATCATCCCCCCGAGCCTGAGTGACCGCGACCTACGCAGCATCCATCCTGACTAAACGAGATTGGAAATGTAAGCTTTGGTTCCAGGGAACTGACTGAGGCTGAAAGATGAAGAGAAATGTCAGGTGAAAAGGCAAGGACTTGCTCGCACAATTGAACTGACACACATTTGCTAATCTGAGGGAGAACTCCCTTGTGATTTACGGTCAAAAGAGCGGGCCTGCCTCTCGTGGTAGACCATTTCCGTGACTAGTGTTGGAACCATTGGGTGGATTCGTATAACGTGGAAAAGGTTTGAGAGACCTATTTGCCTGTGTTCCTGAAGCCGCTCCGTCCTTTGGCCATCGTGTTTATAACTTCAGAGAAGGGGACAGGAAAAAAAGGAAGTTTCCGGGAAAATGGAACACGAGGCTTACAGAGTCATGACGAACACGGCTTTCTAAGCGATTCCGCAACGCGGGTCAAGAAAGGTCAAAGGATTAACAAATTACCCCATGAACAAATCGCTGTCCTTCCAATCGGAATCTCCATCGCTCCACACGTATAATTTTCAGCACTCAGAGGAGGTTAGCCAGATTACTATTAATTTGAAAACCGAAGCCAGGCCGGGTGCCCTCTGGAGACCCTGTCTCAAAAATTAGACCAACACATCACCACGCTGGGCGAGTGTTAAAGTAACTTTTATTTATTTATCTATTTACGTATCGGTCGATTTATCGTATCCATCTATTTACGTAGCTATCTATCTATCTATCTCATCTATCAATCTATCAATCAATCCATCAATCAATTTATCTACGCATTTATCTACGTCTCTATTTTAATTCACTACAGTAACGATAGAACCACCTTCCCCCACAACAGAACGCAGTAAAATTTATCATCCCCGAAGTAAGTCGGTACAAACACCAAAACGGGTCTGTTTCACAAGAATTTGAGAACCCAGAAAAAAAGGGAAAACCTGTCCTAAGTTCTTTAAGTCCTATTTGAAAAGCAGAAAACCCAATCCCGTCATTGGCTCTGCACAGTCCAGCCGCCGCACCGCCCCCCCCTCCCACTGGAGACCGGGGCGACCGACCCTGGGTTCTGCTGCACACGTGCGATTTGCTGCTGTTTAGCTTGGTGTCCATGATTTCAGGTAGGCATCCAGCTGTGCCATCCCCAGCTCCTCCGCCGAGAGTTGCTGTTTTGGAAATTGGCGCCGGTGCCCCTCGGCCTCCTTCCCGCCGCTGCCAGCTGCCTCGGCGAGTCCTCTGGGAGAACCGCCACCACTGCAAATGCTCCCGAGCCGCCTCTGCTTCCGCTTTGTGTGGGTCTGCCATCTCCGCTGTGCGTCGATCTGGACGTCACGAGCGGGATGTTTCTAGGGCGCCACGCAGAGGGACCCCCCCCGCAGTCCCGTTTGTATTGCCTCATGTGCCTCCAGAGGGCTTCTGCTTCCGCTCAAACAGTGCAGGAATGCCGTCCCCGAGCTTCGCCCACACACCTATCGGTAGTGCACTGCAGCCTCCCTGAGCTCTCGAATTCAGCCAAGCTTCCGGAACGTCGGCGCCCGACACCCGAAGTGCAGGTTGGACAGCAGAAGTCTGCCGCCCGGTCTCCAGGCCGCGCTCCCGCCCCCGAAGCGCTCGGGCCGAATGAGGTCGTGCTCGCCACTTGTCCGGGCAGCCGCTTTCGGCCCGCTGTAGGGGCGCCGGCCGATGCCTTTCCAGTTCCCCTGCCCCGCCGCCCGCGACGCCGCGAGGCGAGGGCCTTCACGTTCCGCATGGGCCCGCCGCCGCGGCCGCCCTGCCAAGCGGCCGGCTGCCCGCGTCCCCGGCCCGCGCCGACGGTCCCGCCGCGATGGCTCCGGTGGTTCAGCTTGATGATGTTCGTACCAGAGACATATCCCAATTTGGAGGGCCATGGCGGCGCGCAGATCGGGGTCCTCGCTCTCAAATGTATTTGAGAACACTTTCAGAATAAGCCCCCGTGTTTCCCCTAGCCTCTCCGTCCTTCCTCATGCCCAATCGTGTTTATAAACTTCAGAGGAAGAAGACCAACAAAAGCAAGTTTCCTGAAGAGGAACACGAGGACTTACAGAGTCCGCGAAAGACACACGTTGTCGTGCACGATCCCTCAACTCCGGTGGTCAAGGAAAATTGTCCAAGGTTATATAGATTCCCGAGCGAGATAGCTGTACGGATCACAAGCAACCTTCCCCCGCTCACAGCTTCCGAATTCAGCACTCAGGAGGTGAGCAGAATTGATATACGTGCTTGGGTCACGTGTGGTGAAAATGGAGTTCTCCCCCAACGGCTCCAGAAGATCTCTGCTGCGCTAAAGAATTTCAAGATCCAGGATGCCCAAACGACAGAGAAAGACCCCTCTTCATCTATCCTCCCTGAAGGAAGGAAGCAAAGAAAAGTTTCCTGATAGCCTCTACCCGTGTCACAGGAAGGAAACGACTTTCCAGTACCTGGATGAGTTCTGCGGGTTGCGTCTGGCCTCCTAGCTCCTAGGCGATCCAGGCCGCGTCTTAGGCATGCTCTGCACTGGCATGGCGCCTGGACGCTTCCTCTCACACACCTCTGTCTTCCATTACCGTTCCTTTCCGCTGTCTCCCCCTTGGCAAATCCACTCTCATCAGATGGGAGTCTGGAGTAAATCCCCGCCCCTCCCATTATCCTATCATCCCGCGCCGATTGAACCGAACCTACGCAGCACCATCCTGCTAAACGAGATTGGGAATGTAGCTTTGGATTTCCATGACTGACTGAGGCGTGAAAGATGAAGAAGAAGATGGGTCAGTGGAAACGCAAGACTTGCCTCGCACTTGACTGACAACCATTTTGCCTAATCTTATGGAGAACTCTCCTTGTTGATGCTACGGTGTCACAGAGGCGGGTCCCTGCCGCTCCGTGGTAACATTCCGTGACTTCAAGTGTTGGAAACCATTGTGGATTCGGTATAAACTGTGAAAAGTTGATAGAGAACTAGTTCCCTGTGTTTCCCGTGGAAGCCTCTCCTGCCTTTGTCCAATCGGGTTTTAACGGTCAGAGAATAGAAGACAGGAAGAAGAGCAGGTGTTCCGTGAAAAAATGAACAGCGAGGCTTCAGAGTCATGACGCAACACGGTTTTGCTATGACCCTAACTTACTCGGGGTCAAGAAGGTCAAGGATGAAAAAAATTCTCCATGAGCCGCTGTCTATTCCAATCAAATCTGGCCATTCGCTCCACACGTATAAATTCAGCACTCGGGGAGGTGGAGCCAGGATTACTTGAAATTTGAACCGAAGCAGCTGGCCTCTGGAGACCCGGGTCTCAGAAAATTAGCGCAAACAACATCATCACTACGTGATATCGAGTGTTAAATTGGTACCTTTATTTCATTTATCTAGTTACTATCTGTCGATTAATGTATCCATCTATTTCGTAGCTATCTTCGATCATCTATCTATCATCTATCAATCAATAAATCAATCAATTATGCGTACTCATTTATTCTACGCACGCTCTTTTTCACGACAGTAAACGATCAGAATACCACTTCCCCACAACAGGAACCAGTAAATTTAGCAGCCCCCAAAGTAAGGCGGTACAGAACCAAAACGGGTCTTTTCACGAAGTTGAGAACCCAAGAAAAAAAGGGGAAAACCTTTCTAAAGTTCTTAAGTCCTATTTGAAAAGAAGAGAAACCCCAAATCCCGTCATTGGCTGCACGTCCAGCCGCCAGCCAGCCCCCCCCTCCCACGGGGAGATGCCGGGGGGCGACCGACGCCTGGGTTCTGCTGGCAGCACGTGACTTGCCTGGCGGTTAGCTGGTGTCCCATACTGCTTTCACGTAGGCATCCAGCTGGTGCATCCGCTTACCTCCGCCGAGAGCTGCTGTTTGCGAATTGGCGCTGGTGCCGTGGCCTCTTCCCGCCCCTGCCAGCTGCCTCGAGAGAGCCCTCTGGGAGCACCGCCACCACTTGCCAAATGCTCCCGAGCCGCCTCTGCTTTCCGCTTTGTGTGGGGTCCTCTCCCGCTGTGCGTAGATCTGAACGTTCAACGAGCTGGATGGTTCATAAAGGGCGGCCACGCCCAGAGGGACCCGCCGTGTAGTGCCTACTGGCCTCCAGGCGTCCTGCCTTTCCCGCTCAAAAGGGCAGGAGGCCGTCCCTAAGCTTCGCCCACCCCGAGCGTAGTGGCACGGCCGCTCCCTGAGTCGTATCCGAATTACAGCGACAGCACTTCATGCACGTCGGCGCCGCCGCAGCCCGAAAGTGACCAAGGTTGGACAGCAGAAAGTCTGCAGCCGGTCTCCAGGCCGGACATTCCGCCCCAACCGAAGCCGCTCCAGAGCGGTCCGTTCTAGACCAACCTTGTCGGTCAGCGCTTCGCGCCGCTGGTAGGGCGCCGGCCGATTCCTGCGCAGCCCGCCGACGGCCGGCGGGCGAGGGCCGGGCAACCGGTTCCGGCATGGGCCGCCGCCAAGCGGCCGCCCTGCCAAGCCGGCCCCTGCCGCGTCCCCGGCCCCGGCGCGCGGCCGCCAAAGCGGCTGGCTCCGGTTCAGCTTGATGATGTCTCCCAGAGACATATCCATCTTGGAGGACCATGGCGGGCCCGCGCGAAATCCGGGGGTCTCCGGCTCTCAAAATGTAATATTTGAGAGAACACTTTCAAATATCCCCGTGTCCCCTAAGCCCTCTCCTTCCTCTCCAATCGTGTTTTCAATACAGACTTCAGAGAAGACAGAAACCGGGAAAGGAGAGGGAACCGAAAGAAGGAATTTCCGGTGAAAAGGAACACGAGGCGTACAGAGTCGAAAGACACACGTTCTACGATCACAGGTCACCGGGGTCAGGAAAGTCAAGGGTTCGTACAACTTCCCACGATATCGCTGTCTTCAAGAAGCAAACCTCCACCGCTCACAGCTTTCCGAATCACGCAACTCAGGAGGTGGGGGGGCATGATTGGATACCTTTGGGTCACGGTGGTGTCGATAAAGGAGGTCTACAAAAAAAACCCCCAAACGGCTCCAAAGATCTCTGCTGAGCTAAGAAGTTTCAAGATCCATGAATGCCCAAACGACAGAGAAAGACCCGCTTCGATCTATCTACCTTGAGGGAAGAAGCCAAAGAAAGTTTTCTAATGCTCTAACACTGTGTGCACAGATAGCAACACTTTCCACACCGTGGATTGAGGTCTGCCTGGGTTGCTCTGGCCCTCCTAGTCTCCTAGCGATCCAGGCGCCGCAGTCTTGACGCTGCTCCTTCACTGGTGGCTGCCTGAAGCTCTCTCACAACATCTGTCGTCCGTGGTGTCTCCCCCTTGGGCAAATGTCCACTCCAATCAGATGGGAAGTCTGGATAATCTCCCTCCTTCCCTTATCCTATCATGATCATCATCAGCCCCGCGCCTGATTGACCGCACCTACGCAGCACCATCCGGCTAACGAATGGGAAGGGAGCTTTGGTTCCAGTGACTGACTGAGGCTTGAAAAGATGAAGCAAGATGTCCATGGGGAAAGAAAGGACTTTGCTCAGCACATATTGACTGACACCATGTTTCTAACTCTTATGGAGAAATCTCCTGTGATTTACGTGTCAAAAGATAGCGGGCGGACTCTCCCGATAGACATTCCTGAACTCAAGTGTTGGGAACCTTGTTGGATGCATGTATAAACTGTGAAGAGGGGTGAGAGACGTTCCTGTTTCCTGAAGCCTCTCCCTTCCTTTGCAATCGGGTTTATACTTCAGAGAAAGAGGAAGTAGAAAGGCATTTCAGTAAAAATGAACACGAGGCTTACAGAGTCATGACGAACACCGGTTCTATGATCCCGCAACTCGGGGGGGCCCCTCAAGAAAGGTCAGGATTAAAAAATTCCATGAATTCGCTGTCATTCCAAACAATCTGCCATCGATCACCTATAATTTCAGCACTACGTGGAGGTGAGCCAGATTACTATGAATTTTTGAACGATCCAGCCTGGCCGCTGGAGACCCGCTCAGAGAATTATGCCAACACATCACTAGCTACGTGCGAGTGTTTAACATGTACCTATTTATTATACATATTTACTTCAATGTCGATTTATGTGTCCATCTATTTACGTATCTATCTATCTATCTATCTTCTATCTATCTATCTAGCTACATCTTCAATCAATCAATAAATAAATTTTATCTACTGATTTACTTCTACGCACGCACTATTTCACTACAAGTAAACGAGCTGAGAATACCACCTTCCCCACAACAGGAACCAGTAAAATTTATCATCCCCGAAGTATTCGGTACAAACCAAAACGGGTTCTGTTTCAGAATTTGAGAACCCAAGAAAAAAAAGGGGAAATACCTTCCTAAGTTCCTTAGAGGTCCTAGTGTGAAAAGAGAAAAACCCCAATCCCCGTCATTGGCTCATCCAGTCACAGACCGCCCCGCCCGACCCCCCCCGCCCACTGGAGATGCCGGGGGCGACCGACGCCTGGGTTCTGCTGCACAAACGGGATTTTGCGTGGCTGTTAGCTGGTGTCCATGCGTTCACGGTAGGCATCCAGCTGTGCATCCAGCTCCTCCGCCGGAGAGCTGCTGTTTGGAATGCTGCCGGTGGCCCTCGGCCTCTTCCCCCCGCCTCTGCAAGCTGCCTCGGCGAGTTTCCCTCTGGGAGCACCGCCATCCACTGCCAAATGCTCCCGAGCCGCCTCTGCTTCCCGCTATTGTGTGGGTCCTCCAGCTGTGCGTCGATCTGTTGACGTCACGAGCGTGGAGTTCATAGGGAGGGCCACGCAGAGGGACCCCCCGTTGTATTGCCTCAGGGCCTCCAGGGCGTGCTGGCCTCTCCGCTCAAGTGCAGGAATGCCCGCCCTAGCTTCGCCCACACCGATCGTAGGGCACGTCCCCTCCCTTGACGTTTCAGAATTCAGCGAAGACTGCCTGACTCGGCGCCCGACAGCCCGAGAGTGCAGGTTGGCAGGCAGAAGGCCCTGCCGCCGGTCTCCGGCCGGCTCCGCCCCGAAGCAAGCTGCGAAGAGGGTCGTGCTGGCCACTTGTCGGGCGCCGCTTCGGCCCGCTGTAGGGCGCCGGCCTTCCTGCCCGCTGCCCGCGACGCCCGCGGGCGAGGGCCGGCCGGTTCCGCATGGGCCCGCACGCCGCGGCCGCCCCTGCCAAGCGGCCCTGCCGCGGTTCCCCGGCCCACGCGCGCGGCCCTTATGGCCGATGCGCTGCTCCGGTTCCAGCTTGATTATGTCGTCCAGAAGACATATCCATCGTGCAGGCCCATGGCGGGGCGCAGCGATCGGGGTCGCGGCTCTCAAAGTGTATTTGAGAGCACGTTCGGAATTCCTCCCCGTGATTAACCCTCTAGCCACTCTTCCTTCCTGCTGCAAATCGTGTTTATAAGTTAAGAGGGAGAAGAAAAAACAAAAAGTGGAAGTTTAAGTGAAGAGGAAAAAGAGATGATGTAAAAGAAGTAGAGAAAGAAAAAAGTGATACGATCAAACTGTCAAGCTCGGGGTCAAGAAATGGTCAGGGTTAATAGATAGATTCACCACGGATCGCTGTCTTCAAGCAACCTTTCCACAGCTCACTTCAATGTTGAGCTCGCGTCCCTAATTCAGCACTCAGGGAGGTGAGGCAGGATTGGATACGTGCTTGGGTAACGTGTGTGGGAAAAGGAGGTTCTACATCAAACCCCAACGCTCCGAGAAAGATCTCTGCTGCCTCTAAGAAGTTGTTCAAGATCCAGGAATGCCCAAACGACAGAGAAAAGACCCTCTCTACTTCGCCTCCCTGAAGGGAAGAAGCAAAGAAAAAGTTTTTCCGGAATGGCCTCTACCCTTGTGCAACAGGAGGACGACTTTCCCTACCTATGGATGAGTTCTGCCGTAGTAGCTCTGAGCCATCCGAGCTCCTAGCTATCCAGGCCCGCAGTCTGAGGCTGCACTGCACGGAGGGCGCCTGAAGCTTCTCTCACACCATCTGAGTCTTCCCGGTGTCTTCCCCCTTGGCAACGTTCCACTCTCCATCGATGGGAAAGTCTGGATAAATCCGCCTCCTCCCATTCATCCTATCATCCCCACGCCTGATTGACCGCGACCTACGCAGCACCATCTGCGAAACGAGATTGGAATGTAGCTTTGTTCCAGGTGACTGACTGAGGCTTGAAAGATGAAGAGAAATGTCATGTGGGAAAGCAAGGACTTGCTCGCACATGACATACAAAACCATTTTTTAGATTTCTGTATGGAGACTCGCTTGGTGTGATTTCGTGGGTCACACAGAGCCGCGCCTGGCCTGTCTCCCGTGGTAGACAGTTCCGTGACTCAATGTTGGAACCATTGTGGATTCGGTATAAGAACTGGGAAAAGGTTGAGAGACTATTCCTGTGTTTCCTGAACCTCTCCTTTCCGTTGCCAATCGTGGGTTTTATAACTTCAGAGAAAGAGGCAGTAAGAAAGGGGCAGTTCCGTGAAAATGAACACGAGCTTCCAGAGCTCATGACCAAACACGGTTTCTATGATCCGCGTCAACTCGGGGTCAAGAAAGGTCAAGGATTAAAAAATGTCCCATGAAATCGATGTCTCCAATCAAATCTGCAGCGCTCACACGTTAATTTCAAGCGCTCGGGAGTGAGCCAGGATTAACTATGAATTTGAACCGGAAGCCAGCCCTGGCTCGGGGGAGACCCTGTCCAGAAAATTAGCCAAACACGTCATATACGTGGCGGTGTAAAATGACGTTATTTATTTATCTTTTAACGTAGCTGTCGATTTATGTATCCAGCTATGTACGTATCGTCTATCTATCTACGATCATCGATCTTTTTTTTTTTTTTTATCTATATATCAAGCTATCAATCAATCAAGCAAGCAATCATTGAATCTACTCATTTATTCTAGGCACAGCGCTTATTTCCACTAACAGTAAACGATGAGAAAATACCACCTTCCCCCACAACAGGAACCAGTAAAATTTATCATCCCCGAAGTAATTCGGTACAAAACAAAACGGTCGGTTTCAGAATTTGAGAACCCAAGCAAAAAGGGGAAAACCTTTCCTAAGTTCTTAAGTCCTATTGAAAAGAGAAAACCCCAAATCCAGTCATGTGCTGCACAGTCCCCAGCCTCCCGCCCGCCCCCCCCCCCCACTGGAAGATGCCGGGGCGACCGACGCCTGGTTTCTGGCTGCACACGTGGATTTGCTGGCTGTTTTAGCTGGTGTCCAAGGCTTTCACGGTGGCATCCAGCTTGGCATTCCAGCTCCTCCTCCGCCGAGAGCTGCGGTTTGGAATTGGCGCAGGTGCCATCGGCTCTTCCCTCCGCTGGCCAGCGGCCTCGGCGAGTCCCTCTGGGACACCGCCACCACACTGCCAAAGCCTCCGAGCCGCCTCGCTTACGCCGTTGTGTGGGTCCTTCTCTCCGCTGTGCGTCATCGGTGACGTCACGAGCTGGATGTTCATAGGGCGGCCACGCAGAGGACCCAGTTGTATTGCCTCATGGCCTCCGGGCGTCTGGCCTTTCCGCTCAAAGTGGCAGGAATGCCGTCCCTAAGCTTTCGCCAACAACCGATCGTAGTGCACGGCCGCCTCCCTGACGTTCCGAATTCAGCGAAGACTTCCTGAACGTCGGCTGCCCCGACAGCCCCGAAGTGCGGTTGGACAGCAGAAGTCTTGCCCGCCCGGTCTCCAGCCGGCCTCCGCCCCCCGAAGCCTGCTGCCAAGAGGTAGTGCTGCCACTTGTCGGGCAAGCCGCTTCGGGCCCGCTGTAGGGCTCCGGCCGATGCTGCCGCCGACAATCGACGCCGCGGGCGAGGGCCGGCCGGTTCCGCAGGGCCAGCCGCCAGGGCCTCATCTGCCAACGGCCCTGCCGCGTCACCGTCCCTCGCCGGGCCGCCGCGCGCCTCCGTGTCAGTGTCAGCCTTGATGATGGTCGCCAAAGACATAGCCATTCTTGGAGCCATGGCGGGCGCGCGATCGGGGTCTCGCTCTCAAATGATTAATTTGAGAAAACTTTCGGAATACCACGTGTTTCCCCTAGCCCTCTCATTCCTCTGCCAATCGTGTTATAACTCAGAGGAAGAAGACACAACAAAAGGTTTTTCCGTGAAGAGTACCACGAGGCTTACAGAGTCGCGAAAGACCACACGTTCTACGATCCATCAACTCGGGGTCAAGAAAAGTAGGGTTAATAGATTTCCACGAGAATCGCGGTCTTCCAAAGCAAACCTCCACCACCAGCTCCGTTCCGAATTCAGCACTCAAGGGAGGTGAGGCAGGATTGGATACTTGCTTGGGTCACCGTGGTGTGAAAAGAGGGTTCGACCCCCACGCTCCAGAAAGATCTCTGCTGCGGCTAAGGAAGTTTCAAAGATCCGGAAATGCCCAAACACAGAGAAAGACCTCCGTTCGATGCCTATATCCCTGAAGAAGAAGCAAAGAAAGTTTTCCTGATGCCTCTACCGTGGTGCACAGAGGACGACGTATCCCCAGTACCTGGATGAAGTTTCTGGCCGGGTGCTTCTGGCCTCCTAGCCTCCTAAGCGATCCGGCCGCAGTCTGAGGCTGCAACGCACTGGATGGCGCTGAAGCTTCGCTCAACACCTCTGTCGTCACGGTGTCTCCCCCTGGCAACTCCACTCCCCCCACTCCAATCAGATGGGATTCTGGATATCCGCCTCCTCCCATTATCCCTATCATACCCCACGCCAGTGATTGACCACCAACGCACCTAACGCAGCACCATCCTGCTAAACGGATTGGAATGTAAGCTTTGTTCCCAGGTGCCTGACTGCGGCTTTGAAAGATGAAGAGAATCTGTCATGTGGAAAGCAAGGACTTGCTCGCCATTGACTGACAACCATTTTGCCTATCTTATGAGGAACTCTCCTTTGTGATGTACGTGTCACAAAGAGCGGCCTGCCTCTCCGTGTAGACATTCCGTGGACTCAAGTGTTGGAACCATGGTGGATTCGGTAGAAACTGTGAAAAGTGGAGAGACTATTCCTGTGTTCCTGAAGCCCTCTCCTTCCTTTGGCCAATCGTGTTTATAAATTCAGAGAAAGAGGACAGTAAGAAAGGCAGTTTCCTCCGTGAAAAATGAACACGGCTTACAGAGTTCATGACGACACGGTTTCTATGATACGCTCAAAGTCGGGGTCAATAAAGGTCAAGGATGAAAAAAAAACCCAAATCCCGTCATTGGCTGCCCAGTCCAGCCGCCGCGCCGCCCCCCCCCACTGGAGATCCGGGGGCGACCGACGCCTGGTTCTGTGCACACGTGGATTTGCTGGCTGTTTAGCTGGTGTCCATGCTTTCACGGTAGGCATCCAGCTGTGCATCCAGCTCCTCCGCCGAGAGCTGCTGTTTGGAATTGGCGCCGTGCTCGGCCTCTTCCCCGCCGCTGCCAGCTGCCTCGGCGAGTCCCTCTTGGGCACCGCCACACTGCCAAATGCTCCCGAGACGCCTCTGCTTCGCTTTGTGTGGGTCTCCGCTGTGCGTCGATCTGTGACGTCACGAGCTGGATGTTCATAGGCGGCCACGCAGAGGGACCCCGTTGTATTGCCTCATGGCCTCCAGGGCGTCTGCCTTCCGCTCCAAGTGCAGGAATGCCGTCCCTAAGCTTCGCCCACACCGATCGTAGTGCACGGCCGCCTCCCTGAGCGTTCCGAATTCAGCGAAGACTTCCTGAACGTCGGCGCCCGAAGCCCGAAGTGCAGGTTGGACAGCAGAAGTCTGCCGCCGGTCTCCAGGCCGGCTCCGCCCCCGAAGCCGCTGCCGAAGAGGTCGTGCTGCCACTTGTCGGGCAGCCGCTTCGGCCCGCTGTAGGGGCGCGCCGATTCTGCCGCCGCCCGCGCCCGCGGGCGAGGGCCGGCCGGTTCCGCCTGGGCCCGCCGCCGCGGCCGCCCTGCCAAGCGGCCCTGCCGCGTCCCCGGCCCGCGCCCGCCGCCGCGCTGGCTCCGGTTCAGCTTGATGATGTCGTCCAGAGACATATCCATCTTGGGGCCATGGCGGGCGCGCGATCGGGGTCTCGGCTCTCAATGTAATTTGAGAACACTTTCGGAAATCCCTGTTCCCCTCGCTCTCCTTCCTCTGCCAATCGTGTTTATAAACTTCAGAGGAGAAGACACAACAACAAGGAAGTTTCCGTGAAGAGGAACACGAGGCTTACGAGTCGCGAAGACACACGTTCTACATCCCTCAACTCGGGGTCAAGAATGTCAAGGGTTAATAGATTCCCACGAGATCGCTGTCTTCAAAGCAAACCTTCCACGCTCACGCTCCGAATTCAGCACTCAGGGAGGTGAGGCAGGATTGGATACTTGCTTGGGTCACGTGTGGAAAAGGAGGTTCTACCCCCAACGCTCCAGAAAGATCTCTGCTGCGCTAAGAAGTTTCAAAGATCCAGGAATGCCCAAACGACAGAGAAGACCCTCTTCGATCATCTCCCTGAAGGGAAGAAGCAAGAAAGTTTCCTGATGCCCTACCCGTGTGCACAGGAGGACGACTTTCCATACCTGGATGGTTCTGCCGGGTGCTCTGGCCTCCTAGCTCCTAGCGATCCAGCCGCAGTCTGGGCTGCACTGCACTGATGGCCCTGGCTTCTCTCACACCCCCTGTCTCCGGTGTCTCCCCCTTGGCCCTTCCCCTCTCCTCCGTGGGGTCTGGTCCATCCGCCCCTCCCTTCTCCTTCCTCCCCCGCCTGCTGCCCGCCCCTACGCCGCCTCTGCTCGGTTGGAATGTAGCTTTGTTCCAGGTGCTGCTGGGCTTGTGAGGGGTCTTTGTGGAGCGGACTTCTCGCACATGACTGACACCATTTTGCTAATCTTATGGAGAACTCTTTGTGATTTACGTGTCACAAGAGCGGGCCTGCCTCTCCGTGGTAGACATTCCGTGACTCAGTGTTGGAACCATTGTGGATTCGGTATAAACTGTGAAAAGGTTGAGAGACTATTCCTGTGTTCCTGAAGCCTCTCTTCCTTTGCCAATCGTGTTTTAACTTCAGAGAAAGAGGCAGTAGAAAGGCAGTTTCCGTGAAATGAACACGAGGCTTACAGAGTCATGACGAACACGGTTTCTATGATCCCTCAACTCGGGGTCAAGAAAGGTCAAGGATTAAAAAATTCCCATGAAATCGCTGTCTTCCATCAAATCTGCCATCGCTCACACGATAATTTCAGCACTCGGGGAGGTGAGCCGGATTACTATGATTGAACCGAAGCCAGCCTGGCCTCTGGAGACCCTGTCTCAGAAAATTAGCCAAACACATCACTACGTGGGCGAGTGTTAAAATGTAACTTTATTTATTTATCTATTTACGTATCTGTCGATTTATGTATCCATCTATTTACGTATCTATCTATCTATCTATCTATCTATCAATCTATCATCATCAATCAATCAATCAATTTATCTACTGATTTATTTACGCACGCTCTTATTTCACTACAGTAACGATGAGAAATACCACCTTCCCCACACAACAGGAACCAGTAAAATTTATATCCCCGAATAATTCGGTACAAAACCAAAACGGGTCTGTTTCAGAATTTGAGAACCAAGAAAAAAGGGGAAAACCTTTCCTAAGTTCTTAAGTCCTATTTGAAAAGAGAAAACCCCAAATCCCGTCATTGCTGCACCAGTCCAGCCGCCCGCCCGCCCCCCCCCCACTGGAGATGCCGGGGGCGACCGACGCCTGGGTTCTGCTGCACACGTGGATTTGCTGGCTGTTTAGCTGGTGTCCATGCTTTCACGGTAGGCATCCAGCTGTGCATCCAGCTCCTCCGCCGAGAGCTGCTGTTTGGAATTGGCGCCGGTGCCTCGGCCTCTTCCCCGCCGCTGCCAGCTGCCTCGGCGAGTCCCTCTGGAGACCGCCACCACTGCCAAATGCTCCCGAGCCGCCTCTGCTTCCGCTTTGTGTGGGTCCTCCGCTGTGCGTCGATCTGTGACGTCACGAGCTGGATGTTCATAGGGCGGCCACGCAGAGGGCCCCGTTGTATTGCCTATGGCCTCCAGGGCGTCTGCCTTCCGCTCAAAGTGCAGGAATGCCGTCCCTAAGCTTCGCCCACACCGATCGTAGTGCACGGCCGCCTCCCTGAGCGTTCCGAATTCAGCGAAGACTTCCTGAACGTCGGCGCCCGACAGCCCGAGTGCAGGTGGACAGCAGAAGTCTGCCGCCGGTCTCCAGGCCGGCCTCCGCCCCCGAAGCCGCTGCCGAAGAGGTCGTGCTGCCACTTGTCGGGCAGCCGCTTCGGCCCGCTGTGGGCGCCGGCCGATTCCTGCCGCCGCCCGCGACGCCGCGGCGCGAGGGCCGGCCGGTTTCCGCATGGGCCCGCCGCGCGGCCGCCTGCCAAGCGGCCCTCCGCGTCCCCGGCCCGCGCCGCGGCCGCCGCGCTGGCTCCGGTTCAGCTGATGATGTCGTCCAGAGACATATCCATCTTGGAGGCCATGGCGGGCGCGCGATCGGGGTCTCGGCTCTCAAATGTATTTGAGAACACTTTCGAATATCCCCGTGTTCCCTAGCCTCTCCTTCCTCTGCCAATCGTGTTTATAACTTCAGAGGAAGAAGACACAACAAAAGGAAGTTTCCGTGAAGAGGAACACGAGGCTTACAGAGTCGCGAAAGACACACGTTCTACGATCCCTCAACTCGGGGTCAAGAAATGTCAAGGGTTAATAGATTCCCACGAGATCGCTGTCTTCAAAGCAAACCTTCCACCGCTCACGCTTCCGAATTCAGCACTCAGGGAGGTGAGGCAGGATTGGATACGTGCTTGGTCACGTGTGTGGAAAAGGAGGTTCTACCCCCAACGCTCCAGAAAGATCTCTGCTGCGCTAAGAAGTTTCAAAGATCCGGAATGCCCAAACGACGAGAAAGACCCTCTTCGATCTATCTCCCTGAAGGGAAGAAGCAAGAAAGTTTTCCTGATGCCTCTACCCGTGTGCACAGGAGGACGACTTTCCAGTACCTGGATGAGTTCTGCCGGGTGCTCTGGCCTCCTAGCTCCTAGCGATCCAGGCCGCAGTCTGAGGCTGCACTGCACTGGATGGCGCCTGAAGCTTCTCTCACACCTCTGTCTTCCGGTGTCTCCCCCTTGGCAACTTCCACTCTCCAATCAGATGGGAGTCTGGATAAATCCGCCTCCTCCCTTATCCATCATCCCCACGCCTGATCGACCGCACCTACGCAGCACCATCCTGCTAAACGAGATGGAATGTAGCTTTGTTCCAGGTGACTGACTGAGGCTTGAAAGATGAAGAGAAGATGTCATGTGGAAAGCAAGACTGCTCGCACATTGACTGACACCATTTTGCTAATATTGGAGAACTCTCCTTGTGATTTACGTGTCACAAGAGCGCGGCCTGCCTCTCCGTGGTAGACATTCCGTGACTCAAGTGTTGGAACCATTGTGGATTCGGTATAAACTGTAAAAGGTTGAGAGATCTTATTCCTGTGTCCTGAAGCCTCTCCTTCCTTTGCCAATCGTGTTTATAACTTCAGAGAAAGAGGAAGTAAGAAAGGCAGTTTCGTGAAATGAACACGAGGCTTACAGAGTCATGACGAACACGGTTTATATTCCCTCAACTCGGGGTCAGAAGGTCAAGGATTAAAAATTCCCATGAAATCGCTGTCTTCCAATCAAATCTGCCATCGCTCCACACGTATAATTTCAGCACTCGGGGAGGTGGCCAGGATTACTATGAATTTGAACCGAAGCCAGCCTGGCCTCTGGAGACCTGTCTCAGAAATTAGCCAACACATCACTACGTGGGCGAGTGTTAAAATGTAACTTTATTATTTTATCTATTTACGTATCTGTCGATTATGTATCCATCTATTTACGTATCTATCTATCTATCTATCTATCTATCATTCATCTATCAATCAATCAATCAATCAATTTATCTACTCTTTATTCTACGCACGCTCTTATTTCACTACAGTAACGATGAGAATACCACCTTCCCCACACAGGAACCAGTAAAATTTATCATCCCCGAAGTAATTCGGTACAAAACCAAAACGGGTCTGTTTCAGAATTTGAGAACCCAAGAAAAAAAGGGGAAAACCTTTCCTAAGTTCTTAGTCCTATTTGAAAAGAGAAAACCCCAAATCCCGTCCATTGGCTGCACAGTCCACGCCGCCCGCCCGCCCCCCCCCCCACTGGAGATGCCGGGGGCGACCGACGCCTGGGTTCTGCTGCACACTGGATTTGCTGGCTGTTTAGCTGGTGTCCATGCTTTCACGGTAGGCATCCAGCTGTGCATCCAGCTCCTCCGCGCGAGAGCTGCTGTTTGGAATTGGCGCCGGTGCCTCGGCCTCTTCCCCGCCGCTGCCAGCTGCCTCGGGGAGTCCCTCTGGGAGCACCGCCACCACTGCCACAATGCTCCCGAGCCGCCTCTGCTTCCGCTTTGTGTGGGTCTCCGCTGTGCGTCGATCTGTGACGTCACGAGCTGGATGTTCATAGGGCGGCCACGCAGAGGGACCCCGTTGTTTGCCTCATGGCCTCCAGGGCGTCTGCCTTCCGCTCAAGTGCAGGAATGCCGTCCCTAAGCTTCGCCCACACCGATCTAGTGCACGGCCGCCTCCCTGAGCGTTCCGAATTCAGCGAAGACTTCCTGAACGTCGGCGCCCGACAGCCCGAAGTGCAGGTTGGACAGCGAGTGTCTGGTCTCCCGGCCGGCTCCGCCCCCGAAGCCGCTGCCGAAGAGGTCGTGCTGCACTTGTCGGCAGCCGCTTCGGCCCGCTGTAGGGCGCCGGCCGATTCCTGCCGCCGCCCGCGACGCCGCGGGCGCAGGGCCGGCCCGTTCGCATGGGCCCGCCGCCGCGGCCGCCCTGCCAAGCGGCCCTGCCGCGTCCCCGGCCGCGCCGCGGCCGCCGCGCTGGCTCCGGTTCAGCTTGATGATGTCGTCCAGAGACATATCCATCTGGAGGCCATGGCGGGCGCGCGATCGGGGTCTCGGCTCTCAAATGTAATTTGAGAACACTTTCGGAATATCCCCGTGTTCCCCTAGCCTCTCCTTCCTCTGCCAATCGTGTTATAACTTCAGAGGAAGAAGACACAACAAAAGGAAGTTTCCGTGAGAGGAACACGAGGCTTACAGAGTCGCGAAAGACACACGTTCTTACGATCCCTCACTCGGGGTCAGAAATGTCAAGGGTTAATAGATTCCCACGAGATCGCTGTCTTCAAAGCAAACCTTCCACCGCTCAGCTTCCGAATTCAGCACTCAGGGAGGTGAGGCAGGATTGGATACGTGCTTGGGTCACGTGTGTGGAAAAGGAGGTTCTACCCCCAACGCTCCCGAAAGATCTCTGCTGCGCTAGAAGTTTCAAAGATCCAGGAATGCCCAAACGACAGAGAAGACCCTCTTCGATCTATCTCCCTGAAGGGAGAAGCAAAGAAAGTTTTCCTGATGCCTCTACCCGTGTGCACAGGAGGACGACTTTCCAGTACCTGGATGGTTCTGCCGGGTGCTCTGGCCTCCTAGCTCCTAGCGATCCGGCCGCAGTCTGAGGCTGCACTGCCTGGATGGCGCCTGAGCTTCCTCACACCTCTGTCTTCCGGTGTCTCCCCCTTGGCAACTTCCACTCTCCATAGATGGGAGTTGGATAAATCCGCCTCCTCCCATTATCCTATCATCCCACGCCTGATTGACCGCACCTACGCAGCCACCATCCTGCTAAACGAGATTGGAATGTAGTTTTGTTCCAGGTGACTGACTGAGGCTTGAAAGATGAAGAGAAGATGCATGTGGAAAGCAAGGACTTGCTCGCACTTGACTGACACCATTTTGCTAATCTTATGGAGAACTCCTCCTTGTGATTTACTGTGTCAAGAGCGGGCCTGCCTCTCCGTGGTAGACATTCCGTGACTCAAGTGTGGAACCATTGTGGATTCGGTATAAACTGTGAAAAGGTTGAGAGACTATTCCTGTGTTCCTGAAGCCTCCTCCTTCCTTTGCCAATCGTGTTTATAACTTCAGAGAAGAGGGCAGTAAGAAAGGCAGTTTCCGTGAAAATGAACACGAGGCTTACAGAGTCATGACGACACGGTTTCTATGATCCCTCAACTCGGGGTCAAGAAAGTCAAGATTAAAAAATTCCCATGAAATCGCTGTCTTCCCATCAAATCTGCCATCGCTCACACGTATAATTTCAGCACTGGGGAGGTGAGCCAGGATTACTATGAATTTGAACCGAAGCCAGCCTGGCCTCTGGAGACCCTGTCTCAGAAAATTAGCCAAACACATCACTACGTGGGCGAGTGTTAAAATGTAACTTTATTTATTTATCTATTTAGTATCTGTCGTTTATGTATCCATCTATTTACGTATCTATCTATCTATCTATCTATCTATCTATCTATCTATCAATCTATCAATCAATCAATCAATCCATTATCTACTCATTTATTCTACCACGCTCTTATTTCACTACCAGTAACGATGAGAATACCACCTTCCCCACAAAGGAACCAGTAAAATTTATCATCCCCGAAGTAATTCGGTACAAAACCAAAACGGGTCTGTTTCAGAATTTGAGAACCCAAGAAAAAAAGGGAAAACTTTCCTAAGTTCTTAAGTCCTATTTGAAAAGAGAAAACCCCAAATCCCGTCATTGGCTGCACGTCCAGCCGCCCCGCCCGCCCCCCCCTCCCACTGGAGATGCCGGGGCGGACCGACGCCTGGGTTCTGCTGCACACGTGGATTTGCTGGCTGTTTAGCTGGTGTCCATGCTTTCACGGTAGGCATCCAGCTGTGCATCCAGCTCCTCCGCCGAGAGCTGCTTTTGGAATTGGCGCCGGTGCCTCGGCCTCTTCCCCGCCCGCTGCCCGCTGCCTCGGCGAGTCCCTCTGGGAGCACCGCCACCACTGCCAAATGCTCCCGAGCCGCCTCTGCTTCCGCTTTGTGTGGGTCTCCGCTGTGCGTCGCATCTGTGACGTCACGAGCTGGATGTTCATAGGGCGGCCACGCAGAGGGACCCCGTTGTATTGCCTCATGGCCTCCAGGGCGTCTGCCTTCCGCTCAAGTGCAGGAATGCCGTCCCTAAGCTTCGCCACACCGATCGTAGTGCACGGCCGCCTCCCTGAGCGTTCCGAATTCAGCGAAGACTTCCTGAACGTCGGCGCCCGACAGCCCCCAGTGCAGGTTGGCCGGCAGACGTCTGCCGCCGGTCTCCAGGCCGCTCGCCCCGCAGCCGCTGCCAGAGTCGTGCTGCCCACTTGTCGGCAGCCGCTTCGGCCCGCTCGTGCCGGCCGTCCTTCCGCCCGCCCGCGCCGCCCGGGCGGCCGGCCGGTTCCGCCATGGCCCGCCGCCGCGGCCGCCCTGCCCGCGGCCCTGCCGCGTCCCCGGCCGCGCCGCGCCGCCGCCTGGCTCCGGTTCCTTGATGTTCGTCCCGGCCTATCCCATCTTGAGGCCATGGCGCCGCGATCGGGGTCTCGCTCTCATGTATTTGAGACACCTTCTATCTTCCCCGTGTTCCCCTAGCCTCTTCCTCTGCCCTCTTTTTTTCTTCGGGCGGGGGACAACAAAAGGAGTTTCCGTGAAGAGGAACACGGGCTTACAGAGTCGCGAAAGACACACGTTCTTTCGATCCCTCAACTCGGGGTCAGAAATGTCAGGGTTAATAGATTCCCACGAGATCCTGTCTTCAAGCAACCTTCCACCGCTCACGCTTCCGAATTCAGCACTCAGGGGGTGAGGCAGGATTGGATACGTGCTTGGGTCACGTGTGGGAAAAGGAGGTTCTACCCCCAACGCTCCAGAAAGATCTCTGCTGCGCTAAGAAGTTTCAAAGATCCAGGAATGCCCAAACGACAGAGAAAGACCTCTTCGATCTATCTCCCTGAAGGAAGAAGCAAAGAAAGTTTTCCTGATGCCTCTACCGTGTGCACAGGAGGACGACTTTCCAGTACCTGGATGAGTTCTGCCGGGTGCTCTGGCCTCCTAGCTCCTAGCGTCCAGGCGCAGTCTGAGGCTGCACTGCACTGGATGGCGCCTGAAGCTTCTCTCACACCTCTGTCTTCCGGTGTCTCCCCCTTGGCAACTTCCACTCTCCAATCAGATGGGAGTCTGGAAAATCCGCCTCCTCCCATTATCCTATCATCCCCACGCCTGATGACCGCACCTACGCAGCCCCATCCTGCTAAACGAGATTGGAATGTAGCTTTGTTCCAGGTGACTGACTGAGGCTTGAAAGATGAAGGAAGATGTCATGTGGAAAGCAAGGACTTGCTCGCACATTGACTGACACCATTTTGCTAATCTTATAGGAGAACTCTCCTTGTGATTTACGTGTCACAAGAGCGGGCCTGCCTCTCCGTGGTAGACATTCCGTGACTCAAGTGTTGGAACCATTGTGGATTCGGTATAAACTGTGAAAAGGTTGAGAGACTATTCCTGTGTTCCTGAAGCCTCTCCTTCCTTTGCCAATCGTGTTTATAACTTCAGAGAAAGAGGACAGTAAGAAAGGCAGTTTCCGTGAAAATGAACACGAGGCTTACAGAGGTCATGACGAAACGGTTTCTATGATCCTCAACTCGGGTCAAGAAGGTCAAGGATTAAAAAATTCCCATGAAATCGCTGTCTTCCAATCAAATCTGCCATCGCTCACACACGTATAATTTCAGCACTCGGGAGGTGAGCCAGGTTACTATGAATTTGAACCGAAGCCAGCCTGGCCTCTGGAGACCCTGTCTCAGAAAATAGCCAAACACATCACTACGTGGGCGAGTGTTAAATGTAACTTTATTTATTTATCTATTTACGTATCTGTCGATTTATGTATCCATCTATTTACGTATCTATCTATCTATCTATCTATCTATCTATCTACCTATCAATCTATCAATCATCAATCAATCAATTATCTACTATTTATTCTACGCACGCTCTTATTTCACTACAGTAACGATGAGAATACCACCTTCCCCACAACAGGAACCAGTAAAATTTATCATCCCGAAGTAATTCGGTCAAACCAAAACGGGTCTGTTTCAGAATTTGAGAACCCAAGCAAAAAAGGGGAACCTTTCCTAAGTTCTTAAGTCCTATTTGAAAAGAAGAAACCCCAAATCCGTCATTGGCTGCACAGTCCAGCCGCCCGCCCGCCCCCCCCTCCACTGGAGATGCGGGGCGACCGACGCCTGGTTCTGCTGCACACGTGGATTTGCTGGCTGTTTAGCTGTGTCCATGCTTTCACGGTAGGCATCCAGCTGTGCATCCAGCTCCTCCGCCGCAGAGCTGCTGTTTGGAATTGGCGCCGGTGCCTCGGCTCTTCCCCGCCGCTGCCAGCTGCCTCGGCGAGTCCCTCTGGGAGCAACCGCCACCCACTGCCAAATGCTCCCGAGCCGCCTCTGCTTCCGCTTTGTGTGGGTCTCCGCTGTGCGTCGATCTGTGACGTCACGAGCTGGATGTTTCATAGGGCGGCCACCAGAGGGACCCCGTTGTATTGCCTCATGGCCTCCAGGGCGTCTGCCTTCCGCCTCAAAGTGCGGAATGCCGTCCCTAAGCTTCGCCCACACCATCGTAGTGCACGGCCGCCTCCCTGACGTTCCGAATTCAGCGAAGACTTCCTGAACGTCGGCGCCCACAGCCCAAGTGCAGGTTGGACAGCAGAAGTCTGCCGCCGGTCTCCAGGCCGGTCCGCCCCCGAAGCCGCTGCCGAAGAGTCGTGCTGCCACTTGTCGGGCAGCCGCTTCGGCCCGCTGTAGGGCGCCCGGCCGATTCCTGCCGCCGCCCGCGACGCCGCGCGAGGCCGGCCGTTCCGCATGGGCCCGCCGCCGCGGCCGCCCTGCCAAGCGGCCCTGCCGCGTCCCCGGCCCGCGCCGCGGCCGCCGCGCTGGCTCCGGTTCAGCTTGATGATGTCGTCCAGAGACATATCCATCTTGGAGGCCATGGCGGGCGCGCGATCGGGGTCTCGGCTCTCAAATGATTTGAGAACACTTTCGGAATATCCCCGTGTTCCCTAGCCTCTCCTTCCTCTGCCAATCGTGTTTATAACTTCAGAGGAAGAAGACACAACAAAAGGAAGTTTCCGTGAAGAGGAACACGAGCTTACAGAGTCGCGAAAGACACACGTTTACGATCCCTCAACTCGGGGTCAAGAAATGTCAAGGGTTAATAGATTCCCACGAGATCGCTGTCTTCAAAGCAAACCTTCCACACGCTCCGCTTCCGAATTCAGCACTCAGGGAGGTGAGGCAGGATTGGATACGTGCTTGGGTCACGGTGTGGAAAAGGAGGTTCTACCCCCAACGCTCCAGAAAGATCTCTGCTGCGCTAGAAGTTTCAAAGATCCAGGATGCCCAAACGACAGGAAAGACCCTCTTCGATCTATCTCCCTGAAGGAAGAAGCAAAGAAAGTTTCCTGATGCCTCTACCCGTGTGCACGGAGGACGACTTTCCAGTACCTGGATGAGTTCTGCCGGGTGTCTGGCCTCCTAGCTCCTAGCGATCCAGGCCGCAGTCTGAGGCTGCATCTGCACTGGATGGCGCCTGAAGCTCTCTCCACCTCTGTCTTCCGGTGTCTCCCCCTTGGCAACTTCCACTCTCCAATCAGATGGGAGTCTGGGAAAATCCGCCCCCTCCATTATCCTATCATCCCCACGCCTATGACCGCACCTACGCAGCACCATTGCAAACGAGATTGGAATGTAGTCTTGTTCCAGGTGATGACTGAGGCTTGAACGATGAAGAGAAGATGTCATGTGGAAAGCAAGGACTTGCTCGCACATGACTGACACCATTTTGCTATCTTATGGGAACTCTCCCTTGTGATTTACGTTTCACAAGAGCGGGCCTGCCTCTCCGTGGTAGAACATTCCGTGACTCAAGTGTTGAACCATTGTGGATTCGGTATAAAACTGTGAAAGGTTGAGAGGACTATTCCTGTGTTCCTGAGCCTCTCCTCCTTTGCCAATCGTGTTTATAAATTCAGAGAAAGAGGACAGTAAGAAAGGCAGTTTCCGTGAAAATGAACACGAGGCTTACAGAGTCATGACGAACACGGTTCTATGATCCTCCACTCGGGTCAGAAAGGTCAAGGATTAAAAATCCCATGAATCGCTGTCTTCCAATCAAATCTGCCATCGCTCACACGTATAATTTCAGCACTCGGGGAGGAGCCAGGATTACTATGAATTTGAACCGAAGCCAGCCTGGCCTCTGGAGACCCTGTCTCAGAAAATTAGCCAAACCATCATACGTGGGCGGTGTTAAATGTAACTTTATTTATTTATCTATTTACGTATCATCTACTACTCTATCTTA
>JALPQD010000981.1:96833-110281 GCA_023101885.1 Typhlomys cinereus
CAATCTATCAATCAATCAATTTATCTACTCATTATTCTACGCACTCTCTTATTTCCTACAGTAACGATGAGATACCACCTTCCCACAACAGGAACCAGTAAAATTTATCATCCCCGAAGTAATTCGGTACAAAACCAAAACGGGTCTGTTTCAGAATTTGAGAACCCAAGCAAAAAAGGGGAAACCTTTCCTAAGTTCTTAAGTCCTATTTGAAAAGAGAGAAACCCCAAATCCCGTCATTGGCTGCACAGTCCAGCCGCCCGCCGCCCCCCCCCCCACTGGAGATGCCGGGGGCGACGACGCCTGGGTTCTGCTGCACACGTGGATTTGCTGGCTGTTTAGCTGGTGTCCATGCTTTCACGGTAGGCATCCAGCTGTGCATCCCTCCTCCGCCGAGAGCTGCTGTTTGGAATTGGCGCCGGTTGCCTCGGCCTTCTTCCCCGCCGCTGCCAGCTGCCTCGGCGAGTCCCTCTGGGAGCACCGCAACAAACACTGCCAACCGAGCCGCCTCTGCTTCCGCTTTGTGTGGGTCTCCGCTGTGCGTCGATCTGTGACGTCACGAGCTGATGTTCATAGGGCGGCCACGCAGAGGGACCCCGTTGTATTGCCTCATGGCCTCCAGGGCGTCTGCCTTCCGCTCAAAGTGCAGGAATGCCGTCCCTAAGCTTCGCCCACCCACCGATCGTAGTGCACGGCCGCCTCCCTGAGCGTTCCGAATTCAGCGAAGACTTCCTGAACGTCGGCGCCCGACAGCCCGAAGTGCAGGTTGGACAGCAGAGCTGCCGCCGGTCTCCAGGCCGGCTCCGCCCCCGAAGCCGCTGCCGAAGAGGTCGTGCTGCCACTTGTCGGGCAGCCGCTTCGGCCCGCTGTAGGGCGCCGGCCGATTCCTGCCGCCGCCCGCGACGCCGCGGGCGAGGGCCGGCCGGTTCCGCATGGGCCCCGCCGCCGGGCCGCCCTGCCAAGCGGCCTGCCGCGTCCCCGGCCCGCGCCGCGGCCGCCGCGCTGGCTCCGGTTCAGCTTGATGATGTCGTCCAGCGACATATCCATCTTGGAGGCCATGGCGGGCGCGCGATCGGGGTCTCGGCTCTCAAATGTAATTTGAGAACACTTTCGGAATATCCCCGTGTTCCCCTAGCCTCTCCTTCCTGCCAATCGTGTTTATAACTTCAGAGGAAGAAGACACAACAAAAGGAAGTTTCCGTGAAGAGGAACACGAGGCTTACAGAGTCGCGAAAGACACACGTTCTACGATCCCTCAACTCGGGGTCAAGAAATGTCAAGGGTTAATAGATTCCCACGAGATCGCTGTCTTCAAAGCAAACCTTCCACCGCTCACGCTTCCGAATTCAGCACTCAGGGAGGTGAGGCAGGATTGGATACGTGCTTGGGTCACGTGTGTGGAAAAGGAGGTTCTACCCCCAACGCTCCAGAAAGATCTCTGCTGCGCTAAGAAGTTTCAAAGATCCAGGAATGCCCAAACGACAGAGAAAGACCCTCTTCGATCTATCTCCCTGAAGGGAAGAAGCAAAGAAAGTTTTCCTGATGCCTCTACCCGTGTGCACGGGAGGACGACTTTCCAGTTCCTGGATGAGTTCTGCCGGGTGCTCTGGCCTCCTAGCTCCTAGCGATCCAGGCTGCAGTCTGAGGCTGCACTGCACTGGATGGCGCCTGAAGCGCCATCTGTCTTCCGGTGTCTCCCCCTCGGCAACTTCCACTCTCCAATCAGATGGGAGTCTGGATAAATCCGCCTCCTCCCATTATCCTATCATCCCCACGCCTGATTGACCGCACCTACGCAGCACCATCCTGCTAAACGAGATTGGAATGTAGCTTTGTTCCAGGTGACTGACTGAGGCTTGAAAGATGAAGAAGAGAAGTCATGTGGAAAGCAAGGACTTGCTCGCACATTGACTGACACCATTTTGCTAATCTTATGGAGAACTCTCCTTGTGATTTACGTGTCACAAGAGCGGGCCTGCCTCTCCGTGGTAGACCATTCCGTGACTCAAGTGTTGGAACCATTGTGGATTCGGTATAACTGTGAAAAGGTTGAGAGACTATTCCTGTGTTCCTGAAGCCTCTCCTTCCTTTGCCAATCGTGTTTATAACTTCAGAGAAAGAGGACAGTAAGAAAAGGCAGTTTCCGTGAAATGAACACGAGGCTTACAGAGTCATGACGAAACACGGTTTCTATGATCCTCAACTCGGGGTCAAGAAAGGTCAAGGATTAAAAAATTCCCATGAAATCGCTGTCTTCCAATCAAATCTGCCATCGCTCACACGTATAATTTCAGCACTCGGGGAGGTGAGCCAGGATTACTATGAATTTGAACCGAAGCCAGCCTGGCCTCTGGAGACCCTGTCTCAGAAAATTAAGCCAAACACATCACTACGTGGGCGGAGTGTTAAATGTACTTTATTTATTTAATCTATGTACGTATCTGTCGATTTATGTATCCATCTATTTACGTATCTAATCTATCTATCTATCTATCTATCTACAATCTATCAATCAATCAATCATCAATTTATCTACTCATTTATTCTACGCACGCTCTTATTTCACTACCAGTAACGATGAGAATACCACCTTCCCCACAACAGGAACCAGTAAAATTTATCATCCCCGAAGTAATTCGGTACAAAACCAAAACGGGGTCTGTTTCAGAATTTGAGAACCCTAGAAAAAAAGGGGAAAACCTTTCCTAAGTTCTTAAGTCCTATTTGAAAAGAGAAAACCCCAAATCCCGTCATTGGCTGCACAGTCCAGCCGCCTGCCCGCCCCCTCCCACTGGAGATGCCGGGGGCGACCGACGCCTGGGTTCTGCTGCACACGTGGATTTGCTGGCTGTTTAGCTGGTGTCCATGCTTTCACGGTAGGCATCCAGCTGTGCATCCAGCTCCTCCGCCGAGAGCTGCTGTTTGGAATTGGCGCCGGTGCCTCGGCCTCTTCCCCGCCGCTGCCAGCTGCCTCGGCGAGTCCCTCTGGAGCACCCCACCACTGCCAAATGCTCCCGGCCGCCTCTGCTTCCGCTTTGTGTGGGTCTCCGCTGTGCGTCGATCTGTGACGTCACGGCTGGATGTCATAGGGCGGCCACGCAGAGGGACCCCGTTGTATTGCCTCATGGCCTCCAGGGCGTCTGCCTTCCGCTCAAAGTGCAGGAATGCCGTCCTAAGCTTCGCCCACACCGATCTGTAGTGCACGGCCGCCTCCTGAAGCGTTCCGAATTCAGCGAAGACTTCCTGAACGTCGGCGCCCGACAGCCGAAGTGCAGGTTGGACAGCAGAAGTCTGCCGCCGGTCTCCAGGCCGGCTCCGCCCCCAAGCCGTGCCGAAGAGGTCGTGCTGCCACTTGTCGGCAGCCGCTTCGGTCCCGCTGTAGGGCGCCGGCCGATTCCTGCCGCCGCCCGCCGACGCCACGGGCGAGGGCCGGCCGGTTCCGCATGGGCCCCCGCCGCGGGGGCCGCCCTGCCAAGCGGCCCTGCCGCGTCCCCGGCCCGCGCCGCGGCCGCGCGCTGGCTCCGGTTCAGCTTGATGATGTCGTCCAGAGACATATCCATCTTGGAGGCCATGGCGGGCGCGCGATCGGGGTCTCGGCTCTCAAATGTAATTTGAGAAACTTTCGGAATATCCCCGTGTTCCCCTAGCTCTCCTTCCTCTGCCAATCGTGTTATAACTTCAGAGGACGAAGACACAACAAAATAGGAGGTTCCGTTGAAGAGGAACACGAGGCTTACAGAGTCGCGAAAGACACACGTTCTACGATCCTCAACTCGGGGTCAAGAAATGTCAAGGGTTAATAGATTCCCACGAGATCGCTGTCTTCAAAGCCAAACCTTCCACCGCTCACGCTTCCGAATTCAGCACTCAGGGAGGTGAGGCAGGATTTGGATACGTGCTGTGGGCTCACGTGTGTGGAAGGAGGTTCTACCCCCCTAACGCTCCAGAAGATCCTGCTGCTCTAAGAAGTTTCAAAGATCCAGGATGCCAAACGACAGAGAAAGACCCTCTTCGATCTATCTCCCTGAAGGGAAGAAGCAAAGAAAGTTTTCCTGATGCCCTCTACCTGTGTGCACAGGAGGACGACTTTCCAGTACCTGGATGAGTTCTGCCGGGTGCTCCTGGCCTCTAGCTCCTAGCGAGCAAGGCCGCAGTCTGAGGCTGCACTGCACTGAATGGCGCTGAAGCTTCTCTCACACCTCTGTCTTCCGGTTGATCTCCCCCTTGCAACTCTCCACTCTCAATCAGATGGGAGTCTGGATAAATACGACCTCCATCCACATTATCCTACTCATCCCCACGGCCCTGATTGACCGCACCTACGCAGCACAATCCTGCTAAAACGAGATGGATGTAGCTTGTTCCATGGTGACTGACTGATGGCTTGAAAGATGAAGAGAAGATGTCATGTGGAAAGCAAGGACTTGCTGCACATTGAACTGACACCATTTGCTAATCTTATGGAGAACTCTCCTTGTGATTTACGTGTCACAAGAGCGGCCTGCCCTCTCTCCGTGTGACATTCCGTGACTCAAGTGTGGAACCATTGTGGATTCGGTATAAACTGTGAAAAGGGTTGAGAGGACTATTCCTGTGTTCCTGAAGCCTCTCCTTCCTTTGCACGTGGTTTATAACTTCAGAGAAAGGAGGGACAGTAATGAAAGGCAGTTTCCGTGCAATGAACACGAGGGCTTACAGAGTCTGACCGAACAGGTTTCTATGATCCTCAAACTCGGGGTCAAGAAAGGTCAAGGATTAAACAATTCCCATGAACTCGCTGTCTTCCAATCAAATCTGCCATCGCTCACAAGTATAATTTCAGCACTCCGGGAGGTGAGCAGATTACAATGAATTTGAACCGAAGCCAGCCTGGCCGCGGGAGACCCTGTCTCAGAAAATTAGCCAAAACATCACTACGTGGGCGAGTGTTAAAATGTAACTTTATTTATTTATCTATTTACGTATCGTCGATTTATGTATCCATCTATTTAATCTTCTATCTATCTATCTATCTATCTATCTATCAATCTATCAATCAATCAATCAATCAATTATCTACTCATTTATTCTACGCACGCTCTTATTTCACTACAGTAACGATGAGAATACCACCTTCCCCACAACAGGAACCAGTAAAATTTAATCCCCGAAGTAATTCGGTACAAAACCAAAACGGGTCTGTTTCAGAATTTGAGAAACCCAAGAAAAAAGGGGAAAACCTTTCCTAAGTTCTTAAGTCCTATTTGAAAAGAGAAAACCCCAAATCCCGTCATTGGCTGCACAGTCCAGCCGCCCGCCCGCCCCCCCCCACTGGAGATGCCGGGGGCGACCGACGCCTGGGTTCTGCTGCACACGTGGATTTGCTGGCTGTTTAGCTGGTGTCCATGCTTTCACGGTAGCCTCCAGCTGTGCATCCAGCTACTCGCCGAGAGCCTGCTGTTTGAATTGGCGCCGGTTGCCGCGCCTCTTACCAGCCGCTTTCCAGCTGCCTCGGCGAGTCCTCTGGGAGCACCGCCACCACTGCCAAAGCTCCCGAGCCGCCTCTGCTTCAGCCTTCTTTGTGGTGTCTCGCTGTTGCGTCGACTTGGACGTCACGAGGCTGGATGTTCATAGGGCGGCCAAGAGAGGGACCCCGTTGTATTGCCTCATGGCCCTCAGAGCGTCTGCCTTTCCGCTCAAATTGCAGGAATGCCGTCCTAAGCTTCGGCCCCACACGATCGTAGTGCACGGCCGCCCTCCCTGAGAGCGTTCCGAATTCAGCGAAGACTTCCTGAACGTCGGCGCCCGACAGCCCGAAGTGCAGGTTGGACAGCAGAAGTCTGCCGCCGGTCTCCAGGCCGGCTCCGCCCCCGAAGCCGCTGCCGAAGAGGTCGTGCTGCCACTTGTCGGGCAGCCGCTTCGGCCCGCTGTAGGGCGCCGGCCGATTCCTGCCGCCGCCCGCGACGCCGCGGGCGAGGGCCGGCCGGTTCCGCATGGGCCCGCCGCCGCGGCCGCCCTGCCAAGCGGCCCTGCCGCGTCCCCGGCCCGCGCCGCGGCCGCCGCGCTGGCTCCGGTTCAGCTTGATGATGTCGTCCAGAGACATATCCATCTTGGAGGCCATGGCGGGCGCGCGATCGGGGTCTCGGCTCTCAAATGTAATTTGAGAACACTTTCGGAATATCCCCGTGTTCCCCTAGCCTCTCCTTCCTCTGCCAATCGTGTTTATAACTTCAGAGGAAGAAGACACAACAAAAGGAAGTTTCCGTGAAGAGGAACACGAGGCTTACAGAGTCGCGAAAGACACACGTTCTACGATCCCTCAACTCGGGGTCAAGAAATGTCAAGGGTTAATAGATTCCCACGAGATCGCTGTCTTCAAAGCAAACCTTCCACGCTCACGCTTCCGAATTCAGCACTCAGGGAGGTGAGGCAGGATTGGATACGTGCTTGGGTCACGTGTGTGGAAAAGGAGGTTCTACCCCCAACGCTCCAGAAAGATCTCTGCTGCGCTAAGAAGTTTCAAAGATCCAGGAATGCCCAAACGACAGAGAAAGACCTCTTCGATCTATCTCCCTGAAGGGAAGAAGCAAGAAAGTTTTCCTGATGCCTCTACCCGTGTGCACAGGAGGACGACTTTCCAGTACCTGGATGAGTTCTGCCGGGTGCTCTGGCCTCCTAGCTCCTAGCGATCCAGGCCGCAGTCTGAGGCCTGCACTGCACTGGATGGCGCCTGAAGCTTCTCTCACACCTCGGTCTTCCGGTGTCTCCCCTTGGCAACTTCCACTCTCCAATCAGATGGGAGTCTGGATAAATCCGCCTCCTCCCATTATCCTATCATCCCCACGCCTGATGACCGCACCTACGCAGCACCATCCTGCTAAACGAGATTGGAATGTAGCTTTGTTCCAGGTGACTGACCTGAGGCTTGAAAGATGAAGAGAAGATGTCATGGGGAAAGCAAGGACTTGCTCGCACATTGACTGACACCATTTTGCTAATCTTATGGAGAACTCTCCTTGTGATTTACGTGTCACAAGAGCGGGCCTGCCTCTCCGTGGTAGACATTCCGTGACTCAAGTGTTGGAACCATTGTGGATTCGGTATAAACTGTGAAAAGGTTGAGAGACTATTCCTGTGTTCCTGAAGCTCTCCTTCCTTGCCAATCGTGTTTATAACTTCAGAGAAAAGAGGACAGTAAGAAAGGCAGTTTCCGTGAAATGAACACGAGGCTTACAGAGTCATGACGACACGGTTTCTATGATCCCTCAACTCGGGGTCAAGAAAGGTCAAGGATTAAAAAATTCCCATGAAATCGCTGTCTTCCAATCAAATCTGCCATCGCTCACACGTATAATTTCAGCACTCGGGGAGGTGAGCCAGGATTACTATGAATTTGAACCGAAGCCAGCCTGGCCTCTGGAGACCCTGTCTCAGAAAATTAGCCAAACACATCACTACGTGGGCGAGTGTTAAAATGTAACTTTATTTATTTATCTATTTACGTATCTGTCGATTTATGTATCCATCTATTTACGTATCTATCTATCTATCTATCTATCTATCTATCTATCTATCTATCTATCAATCTATCAATCAATCAATCAATCAATTTATCTACTCATTTATTCTACGCACGCTCTTATTTCACTACAGTAACGATGAGAATACCACCTTCCCCACAACAGGAACCAGTAAAATTTATCATCCCGAAGTAATTCGGTACAAACCAAAACGGGTCTGTTTCAGAATTGAGAACCCAAGCAAAAAAGGGGAAAACCTTTCCTAAGTTCTTAAGTCCTATTTGAAAAGAGAAAACCCCAAATCCCGTCATTGGCTGCACAGTCCAGCCGCCCGCCCCCCTCCCCCCACTGGAGATGCCGGGCGCGACCGACGCCTGGGTTCTGCTGCACACGTGGATTTGCTGGCTGTTTAGCTGGTGTCCATGCTTTCACGGTAGGCATCCAGCTGTGCATCCAGCTCCTCCGCCGAGAGCTGCTGTTTGGAATTGGCGCCGGTGCCTCGGCCTCTTCCCCGCCGCTGCCAGCTGCCTCTGCGAGTCCCTCTGGGAGCACCGCCACCACTGCCAAATGCTCCCGAGCCGCCTCTGCTTCCGCTTTGTGTGGGTCTCCGCTGTGCGTCGATCTGTGACGTCACGAGCTGGATGTTCATAGGGCGGCCACGCAGAGGGACCCCGTTGTATTGCCTCATGGCCTCCAGGGCGTCTGCCTTCCGCTCAAAGTGCAGGAATGCCGTCCCTAAGCTTCGCCCACACCGATCGTAGTGCACGGCCGCCTCCCTGAGCGTTCCGAATTCAGCGAAGACTTCCTGAACGTCGGCGCCCGACAGCCCGAAGTGCAGGTTGGACAGCAGAAGTCTGCCGCCGGTCTCCAGGCCGGCTCCGCCCCCGAAGCCGCTGCCGAAGAGGTCGTGCTGCCACTTGTCGGGCAGCCGCTTCGGCCCGCTGTAGGGCGCCGGCCGATTCCTGCCGCCGCCCGCGACGCCGCGGGCGAGGGCCGGCCGGTTCCGCATGGGCCCGCCGCCGCGGCCGCCCTGCCAAGCGGCCCTGCCGCGTCCCCGGCCCGCGCCGCGGCCGCCGCGCTGGCTCCGGTTCAGCTTGATGATGTCGTCCAGAGACATATCCATCTTGGAGGCCATGGCGGGCGCGCGATCGGGGTCTCGGCTCTCAAATGTAATTTGAGAACACTTTCGGAATATCCCCGTGTTCCCCTAGCCTCTCCTTCCTCTGCCAATCGTGTTTATAACTTCAGAGGAAGAAGACACAACAAAAGGAAGTTTCCGTGAAGAGGAACACGAGGCTTACAGAGTCGCGAAAGACACACGTTCTACGATCCCTCAACTCGGGGTCAAGAAATGTCAAGGGTTAATAGATTCCCACGAGATCGCTGTCTTCAAAGCAAACCTTCCACCGCTCACGCTTCCGAATTCAGCACTCAGGGAGGTGAGGCAGGATTGGATACGTGCTTGGGTCACGTGTGTGGAAAAGGAGGTTCTACCCCCAACGCTCCAGAAAGATCTCTGCTGCGCTAAGAAGTTTCAAAGATCCAGGAATGCCCAAACGACAGAGAAAGACCCTCTTCGATCTATCTCCCTGAAGGGAAGAAGCAAAGAAAGTTTCCTGATGCCTCTACCCGTGTGCACAGGAGGACGACTTTCCAGTACCTGGATGAGTTCTGCCGGGTGCTCTGGCCTCCTAGCTCCTAGCGATCCAGGCCGCAGTCTGAGGCTGCACTGCACTGGATGGCGCCTGAAGCTTCTCTCACACCTCTGTCTTCCGGTGTCTCCCCCTTGGCAACTTCCACTCTCCAATCAGATCGAGTCTGGATAAATCCGCCTCCTCCCATTATCCTATCATCCCCACGCCTGATTGACCGCACCTACGCAGCACCATCCTGCTAAACGAGATTGGAATGTAGCTTTGTTCCAGGTGACTGACTGAGGCTTGAAAGATGAAGAGAAGATGTCATGTGGAAAGCAAGGACTTGCTCGCACATTGACTGACACCATTTTGCTAATCTTATGGAGAACTCTCCTTGTGATTTACGTGTCACAAGAGCGGGCCTGCCTCTCCGTGGTAGACATTCCGTGACTCAAGTGTTGGAACCATTGTGGATTCGGTATAAACTGTGAAAAGGTTGAGAGACTATTCCTGTGTTCCTGAAGCCTCTCCTTCCTTTGCCAATCGTGTTTATAACTTCAGAGAAAGAGGACAGTAAGAAAGGCAGTTTCCGTGAAATGAACACGAGGCTTACAGAGTCATGACGAACACGGTTTCTATGATCCCTCAACTCGGGGTCAAGAAAGGTCAAGGATTAAAAATTCCCATGAAATCGCTGTCTTCCAATCAAATCTGCCATCGCTCACACGTATAATTTCAGCACTCGGGGAGGTGAGCCAGGATTACTATGAATTTGAACCGAAGCCAGCCTGGCCTCTGGAGACCCTGTCTCAGAAAATTAGCCAAACACATCACTACGTGGGCGAGTGTTAAAATGTAACTTTATTTATTTATCTATTTACGTATCTGTCGATTTATGTATCCATCTATTTACGTATCTATCTATCTATCTATCTATCTATCTATCTATCTATCTATCAATCTATCAATCAATCAATCAATCAATCAATTTATCTACTCATTTATTCTACGCACGCTCTTATTTCACTACAGTAACGATGAGAATACCACCTTCCCCACAACAGGAACCAGTAAAATTTATCATCCCCGAAGTAATTCGGTACAAAACCAAAACGGGTCTGTTTCAGAATTTGAGAACCCAAGAAAAAAAGGGGAAAACCTTTCCTAAGTTCTTAAGTCCTATTTGAAAAGAGAAAACCCCAAATCCCGTCATTGGCTGCACAGTCCAGCCGCCCGCCCGCCCCCCCCCACTGGAGATGCCGGGGGCGACCGACGCCTGGGTTCTGCTGCACACGTGGATTTGCTGGCTGTTTAGCTGGTGTCCATGCTTTCACGGTAGGCATCCAGCTGTGCATCCAGCTCCTCCGCCGAGAGCTGCTGTTTGGAATTGGCGCCGGTGCCTCGGCCTCTTCCCCGCCGCTGCCAGCTGCCTCGGCGAGTCCCTCTGGGAGCACCGCCACCACTGCCAAATGCTCCCGAGCCGCCTCTGCTTCCGCTTTGTGTGGGTCTCCGCTGTGCGTCGATCTGTGACGTCACGAGCTGGATGTTCATAGGGCGGCCACGCAGAGGGACCCCGTTGTATTGCCTCATGGCCTCCAGGGCGTCTGCCTTCCGCTCAAAGTGCAGGAATGCCGTCCCTAAGCTTCGCCCACACCGATCGTAGTGCACGGCCGCCTCCCTGAGCGTTCCGAATTCAGCGAAGACTTCCTGAACGTCGGCGCCCGACAGCCCGAAGTGCAGGTTGGACAGCAGAAGTCTGCCGCCGGTCTCCAGGCCGGCTCCGCCCCGAAGCCGCTGCCGAAGAGGTCGTGCTGCCACTTGTCGGGCAGCCGCTTCGGCCCGCTGTAGGGCGCCGGCCGATTCCTGCCGCCGCCCGCGACGCCGCGGGCGAGGGCCGGCCGGTTCCGCATGGGCCCGCCGCCGCGGCCGCCCTGCCAAGCGGCCCTGCCGCGTCCCCGGCCCGCGCCGCGGCCGCCGCGCTGGCTCCGGTTCAGCTTGATGATGTCGTCCAGAGACATATCCATCTTGGAGGCCATGGCGGGCGCGCGATCGGGGTCTCGGCTCTCAAATGTAATTTGAGAACACTTTCGGAATATCCCCGTGTTCCCCTAGCCTCTCCTTCCTCTGCCAATCGTGTTTATAACTTCAGAGGAAGAAGACACAACAAAAGGAAGTTTCCGTGAAGAGGAACACGAGGCTTACAGAGTCGCGAAAGACACACGTTCTACGATCCCTCAACTCGGGGTCAAGAAATGTCAAGGGTTAATAGATTCCCACGAGATCGCTGTCTTCAAAGCAAACCTTCCACCGCTCACGCTCCGAATTCAGCACTCAGGGAGGTGAGGCAGGATTGGATACGTGCTTGGGTCACGTGTGTGGAAAAGGAGGTTCTACCCCCAACGCTCCAGAAAGATCTCTGCTGCGCTAAGAAGTTTCAAAGATCCAGGAATGCCCAAACGACAGAGAAAGACCCTCTTCGATCTATCTCCCTGAAGGGAAGAAGCAAAGAAAGTTTTCCTGATGCCTCTACCCGTGTGCACAGGAGGACGACTTTCCAGTACCTGGATGAGTTCTGCCGGGTGCTCTGGCCTCCTAGCTCCTAGCGATCCAGGCCGCAGTCTGAGGCTGCACTGCACTGGATGGCGCCTGAAGCTTCTCTCACACCTCTGTCTTCCGGTGTCTCCCCCTTGGCAACTTCCACTCTCCCATCAGATGGGAGTCTGGATAAATCCGCCTCCTCCCATTATCCTATCATCCCCACGCCTGATTGACCGCACCTACGCAGCACCATCCTGCTAAACGAGATTGGAATGTAGCTTTGTTCCAGGTGACTGACTGAGGCTTGAAAGATGAAGAGAAGATGTCATGTGGAAAGCAAGGACTTGCTCGCACATTGACTGACACCATTTTGCTAATCTTATGGAGAACTCTCCTTGTGATTTACGTGTCACAAGAGCGGGCCTGCCTCTCCGTGGTAGACATTCCGTGACTCAAGTGTTGGAACCATTGTGGATTCGGTATAAACTGTGAAAAGGTTGAGAGACTATTCCTGTGTTCCTGAAGCCTCTCCTTCCTTTGCCAATCGTGTTTATAACTTCAGAGAAAGAGGACAGTAAGAAAGGCAGTTTCCGTGAAAATGAACACGAGGCTTACAGAGTCATGACGAACACGGTTTCTATGATCCCTCAACTCGGGGTCAAGAAAGGTCAAGGATTAAAAAATTCCCATGAAATCGCTGTCTTCCAATCAAATCTGCCATCGCTCACACGTATAATTTCAGCACTCGGGGAGGTGAGCCAGGATTACTATGAATTTGAACCGAAGCCAGCCTGGCCTCTGGAGACCCTGTCTCAGAAAATTAGCCAAAACATCACTACGTGGGCGAGTGTTAAAATGTAACTTTATTTATTTATCTATTTACGTATCTTGTCGATTATGTATCCATCTATTTAACGTATCTATCTATCTATCTATCTATCTATCTATCTATCTATCTACATCAATCCAATCAATAATCAATCAATCAATCAATCAATTTATCATACTCATTTATTCTACGCACGCTCTATTTTCACTACAGTAACGATGAGAATACCACCTTCCCCAAACAGGAACAGTAAAAATTTATCATCCTCCCCGAAGTAGTAATTCGGTACAAAACCAAAAACGGGTCTGTTTAAGGAATTTGAGAACCCAAAAAAAAAAGGGGAAAAACCTTTCCTAAGTTCTTTAAGTCCTATTTGAAAAAGAGAAAACCCAAATCCCTTCATTGGCTGCACAGTCCCCAGCCAGCCCGCCCGCCCCCCCACCTCGAGATGCCGGGGGCGACCGACGCCTGGTTCTGCTGCACACGTGGATTTGCTGGCTGTTTAGCTGGTGTCCATGCTTTCACGGTAGGCATCCAGCTGTGCATCCAGCTCCTCCGCCGAGAGCTGCTGTTTGGAATTGGCGCCGGTGCCTCGGCCTCTTCCCCGCCGCTGCCAGCTGCCTCGGCGAGTCCCTCTGGGACAGCACCGCCACCACTGCCAAATGCTCCCGAGCCGCCTCTGCTTCCGCTTTGTGTGGGTCTCCGCTGGCGTCGATCTGTGACGTCACGAGCTGGATGTTCATAGGGCGGCCACGCAGAGGGACCCCGTTGTATTGCCTCATGGCCTCCAGGGCGTCTGCCTTCCGCTCAAAGTGCAGGAATGCCGTCCCTAAGCTTCGCCCACACCGATCGTAGTGCACGGCCGCCTCCCTGAGCGTTCCGAATTCAGCGAAGACTTCCTGAACGTCGGCGCCCGACAGCCCGAAGTGCAGGTTGGACAGCAGA